>OX352309.1:19647286-20247286 GCA_947086415.1 Pammene aurita
ACTCCATTAGATTAACATTTTTGCATTCGTTTCTGAGCAAGACTCAGGATTTTTATTTTTAATTTTTCTCACTACTTAGCCGCTTCTGTAGTGGTTCGGTAACTTCTTTCATAAAGTACTGCATGCATGGAACCATATATATATTTTTTTTGTGCGACAACTTGTGAGGTTTTCTGAGATTTCAGCTGGGGGCCAGCTGGAATTTTTCGCTTTAACGGAAAATTCGTCTGGCAGGAGGGGTGTAAGCATGTCCATTGTTGTGACAGTGACATGTTATTTTTTCTTTCAGCTGTCAAACGCTGACGCTGTTTCAGCTAAGTTTATTAACGTTGTTGTATGGGAAACACTCATGTGTCGGGTTGTCTATGGTCTATTAAATAAATTATATTTAATTAATCCGAGATTTGCAATATTAATAACAATTGTTATTGTAGGTTCAATAATTTGTATTAAGTATTTTGGTAATTTCGGAAGTCTTCTTAAACCGTTGGTGAACGGTATAAAAATATTATAGTCTATGGTTCGTTCTAGATTGATGAAATATGAAAGTCATCTAGCATTCCGAATCGATCCATGACACTGAATAAAGTGTTATCCTTTTTCGCTTAGGTGAGTAAGATAATTTAATCCGAAATGGATTTCTAACGAACGGTGTTGCTGTCCAGTGTTTGGTTTTGACGCGGGATATTGTTTCAGCCCAAAACTGTAAACCTGCCGGTAGCGCACGCCGCAGGCGGTGATGCGGACGCTGGGCCGCATGCGGTAGCGTCCCTAAAGGTCTAACACCTCCGGAGGTTGACATCGGAACAACGAGCGGCATACGCGGGTTTCGTATTCCCTCTTAGGTATGATTTCCACATTCTTACTGGACTCTTAATTTCTTGCCACCTAGATTGGACCTTGACCAACGGAATCCCATTGTGATTGAATTTAATTGTAGGATGTTGTTCTTAGGAGGTGTTTAGTTATGGTCTTTATAGACCACGTCGCGTCAAACTGATGGAAGCTGCATGACGGTGGCTCGCTGTTCCTGCGAGCAGGCTGTCGGCGACGCTGGCGCTCGGCGTGCCGGTTGTCCAGGACGAGAGTTCAACGGGTACGCCGCGGGCCTGCGACAGCTGTAGGCCTGCCGTAGTGTAACCAGGTACCGAACCGTTAGCTAGCGCGGGACTCCGCAGCCGAGAATATACTGACCAATTGTAAGCACAAACCCTGTTTGTTACTAATTAGGGAGTTAAGATATAAAAGGAGTGTAGTGGAGGGGTATTTACTGCAAATGCTGAATATAATTGTGGGATGTTTAATAAATCTTGTCGCACAACCTGGGATTTTCATTTTACAAAACCAAGAATCACTCCAAAACTAAAAATATTCATCGTGGGGCATTCTATCACTTCAAAAAGTCAAACATTCATAACTTTTTCACGATGCGCACATTTTTTTTAAATTTCAAGCTCTGCTATAAAAGAGGGCTAGGATTTGGTGGAGGTACTCAACAGAGTGCAAGGTATCCCCCATATCTTACACGCTTATGACTGACACGCTCGAGTGCCTACTAAAATCCCCTCATAAACCTCGTAAGGCCCAGTCCTATTTTTAGGACAAGTGGAATAGTGACCCAGTGTCCTAAAAATAGTACATCATATTTTAAAATTTCAGCTTCTGGAACAAGATCTAATTTTTAATAAAAAAGTTGACCTCGTGGGCCATTATGACAAAATTTTACCGTCCTAATAATAGGCAATTACGAGGTTATTACTAGTACTAGACTAGTAATACACTACTTATTTACTATAATAATACACTACTTATTTGTATATGTACTTATGTATAGCAGGTATATAGATATTTATTTGTTTAACAGCATTCCCGGATTCTTCTCTAGTTGATCATAATCATAAAGAAAAAAAAACTAGCGGAAGTAAATTACACCTATTATTCATTGTCACCTCCATTTTTATTTTTTTTTACTCGCAGGGTTTGTTTTTTCCGATTTGTTTGTTACCGTAGGTTTTCTTCTTCCATAAGAACACTTTGGATATATTGGGGATATCCTGTTCAGGTTGATTGTACAGGATGGGCCATAAACGAACGGTAAAACGTAATGCAACGAGGAGTAATAAGCAAAGTCTATTTTAACGGTTCTGTGTCAGTATGTTTTATATATTATATGTAGTGGCGTGTGAATAGATGTATTGTCTTTCTTTTTTTTCTTTCCTTAAAGTAGTTTTTTTGTACATAGGAGCTCTTTCAGTGTTAAATAGTACATAGGATATAGAGCGTCAGAATAGTATTTTGATTAAATCTTCAAAAAACGTCAGATCTTTCGAAAATATTCGATCTTTAGAACCCACAACAACAGAAAAATATTTAAGTGATATTTATAAGTAAACTACACTAAGTCCGCCCGCCAAGTTCTACGTAATAAATAGATATATGTATATGGAATAGCACAGCCAAGAGTGATGTGGTGTGGTCGGAATTTTGACAATTTTTTTACAAAACACCGCTTCTTGCACTGGTCGGACAAATAAGGATT
Organism: Pammene aurita; assembly: GCA_947086415.1. Taxonomy (NCBI): domain Eukaryota; kingdom Metazoa; phylum Arthropoda; class Insecta; order Lepidoptera; family Tortricidae; genus Pammene; species Pammene aurita. The sequence continues at coordinate 19,649,826 of OX352309.1, forward strand.
TCAAAAGGCCATACCTAAAGTTACAGCTTACAATAGACAAAACAATGGCAATGTAAGACCAGGATAAACCATAGACAAAAGATGTATGATAAGTTGTAAATTACTTGAGGAACTTACACTTATTATTTGCCTGAAAATCACCTGTATCACCAAAACTACTAAGAATTTACATCTTACTTATGCAAGTTAAAAAATAGTGTGTCCATAAAAAAAAATACGCCCAAATAAGAGCCCAATTAGTTTTCACCATAATGGGGACCCGAGCCACACTACTACCGTGAACTGTAGGGGGCAGCACCTGTTATTGGTGTGAAATAATAATAAATATTAAGGACAATCTTACACAAATCAACCTAGTCCCACAGTAAGCTCAATAAGGCTTGTGTTGAGGGTACTAAGCGACGATATACATAACTAGCCTTTTCCCGCGGCTTCGCCCGCGTACCATAAGTACTCAAAAAGGATACGATACCCATGTTGATTTTCAAACTTTGTGACCACATTTGCCCCTTTTAGGGGTTGAATTTTCAAAAAACCTGAAACACGTGTTTACTCATTTATCGTTAGAATTGATTGATTCGCCATACAAATTTTGGACCCCCATTTTACCCCCTTAGGCGGTGAATTTTGAAAAATCCCTTCTTAGTGCATCCCTAGAGCTTATAAGGAACCTACGTGCCAGTCAGTCAGTCAGTCAGTCAGTTTCTTGTTTTATATATTTAGATAGATAAATACTTAGAACACATCCATAACTCAGGAACAATCCGTGATGCACACACAAATAAATGCTCTGACCAGAATCCGAATCCGGGACCTCCTCCTTCATAAGCAGGGTCACTACCGACTAGGCTAGGAGGCCGTTAAAAAGCTTAAGTTTCCGATTAAGACCACAAGGTGGTAGACTCTCTAAAGCTCATGGTTCCTATTACCGTGGTAACTGGTACGTACATTACATTGAGCAACAGTTATAGTGAAAATCACTAAAAGTCTATACAACTCTTTGATTCAGTGACAGCTGTTAACCGCCAAACATGGCGCACAAAATTTGTTCTAGACTAGATGTCCCATCTAGAAGAATATATAATAAATCAATGGATACGTACACCTTGTATTTCGCGCGTCATAGCAACACTGAGATCGATATGAAGGTGGCATTCATCCCATGGGATATTGTCATTTATTATCCGATGCCATTATTCATTTTCCCTTTTATAAGTACGTTATATGATATGCTTGACGTCACTTCGCACTTATTGTTAATGGTAAACGATACATTTGTGATCTCATATCATATATATATTTTCTGAAAGCCTGTCACGTCCGTTTTTGACTACCATAAGTAATTTCGTTACAATTCTGAGCACAGAAAATAATGTCTTACAAGGTATTTTGTAGTGTACTTGTTATTTCGAGTAAGGTTAATAAACGCATTACATTGGAAAGTATAGCCTTTTCAACTTATATTTTAGAGGCCAGAAGTGTTGAGCACCCTTCCGATTTTCATACAAAACTCGAAACTTTAGTCCAGCGTTTCTATCTTTTTTAGGGTTCCGTAGTCAACTAGGAACCCTTATAGTTTCGCCATGTCTGCCCGTCCGTCCGTCCGTCCGTCCGCGGATAATCTCAGTGACCGTTAGCACTAGAAAGCTGAAATTTGGTACTAATATGTATATCAATCACGCCGACAAAGTGGTAAAATAAAAAGTGGAAATTTTTTTTTTATTAGGGTACCTCCCCTATACGTAAAGTGGGGAGTGATTTTTTTTTTCATTTCAACCCTAACGTGTGATATATTGTTAGATAGGTATTTAAAAATGAATAGGGTTTTACTCAAATCATTTTTTGATAATGTAAATAGTTTCGGAAATAATCGCTCCAGAAGTAAGAAGAAGTGTTTGTTGTACCTGTAATTTCTACAAAATCACAATGAAATGACGTGCTTTCAAATAAAGTAAAAACGGTGAAAATCGGTTCACGCAATAAAGAATTATCGCATAAAGATCATCTTAGTTTACTTAATTTGCCGATAGATGTCGCTGTACGTGGAACGCTCATATCATATCCTAAATGGCTGTGTCATTTTAACTCTTAAGTGGGAACACTTACTGTAACGGACGGAAAACTACGGAACCCTACACTGAGCGTGGCCCGACACGCTCTTGGCCGGTTTTTTTGAAGTTATTTTATCAATCAATTCAAACTGATCAGGCATGTTTTGTTGAAGTTAGTAGTAACTGCATAGAATATTTTCAATTTGTCGCACCGACCCAAAGTCGCATTTTTGTGACCTTAAGTTTTCATGTTTTATAGGTACCTTGAAATTGTTGTTAAGTGAAGTTTTCTAGATATATAAATAAAATATAACATTTTACGTCACCGTACATTGTTATTATGGGAAATAATACTTAACATCAAAACTGTAAACAAAACAACTGCTATGCTCAACACTTCTGGCCAAGGCTGTACGTGATCTACTGGGTAGGTAGCGTGTCATATAACGATTTCATCCATTGCGCTTTTGTGTGTTTAAGGCGTTTCTTATCATCTAAAATTATATGTGGGCTACATAAAGACTGTATTGACAAATATAAGGACAACTGCAACAAGCCGTCATTCTTGTTTCATTTGCTTTAAAAACATAAATTATTTATTATGTTGTAGATGATATGATGTTAAATCAATTACTAGAATTATTTTTTCGGATCACTTTTGATTTCATAAACTGAGAGGCCATACACAGGAGCAACGAAAAATACTCTCTGACAAATACATACGAGAAAACGGTATGTCCATGAGAAAGATCGCTAAAATCGTGAGGGTGTGTGTTTCTGCGATTTAAATTGCATTAAAAAGTTTGGGTAAGACTTCTCTTTTAATGACAAGTCGAAAAATCATCGAAAAACTGGCTCGAATAATCGCAATATCGACTCAAAGATACATCGAAAAATCAAAAACCCACTCAGTGCTTCAATAAGATATGTGGAAAAAAGTAGAGAACTTCTGTAGGAATAGTTCAAAGGGCCAAGAATCGCAACGACTGGGTAGCCCTCGGAAGCAACGGAAGCCAAACCAACTCCAAAATAGGCTGCAAAAGTTAAACACCGTCTTCGAAATTTATATGACACAGTTTTACTTAAAAATGAACAGTGCATAATTCTAAGCGACGAAAACCCCTTCAAACTGGATTTTTTGTTCTACCGGGCCTGTAGTACTCTACTATTCGCAAAGGAGAACACCTGAATGAGAACAAAACGTCAATTTTTTCCGAAAAATTTGGATCTAAGACAATGTGTAGGTAAAATGCGAATGCAGTATGAAATCTACGGCGTTCGTCACTACTTCCACGATGACTGCCAATCTTTACATAAAGAAGTGTGGACAAAATGAATTTTGTCACTGATTAGACGCCACAGGGGCTCTACTTTATTTTGGCCCGATTTGGCTAGTTGCCACCGTGCCCCCTGCATCAGAGAGTGGATGGAAACCCACGACGTGCGTCATGCTGCTAAGAATATGAATCTGCCAAATTACCCTTAGGTACGTCCCATCGAGGACGTGATGGGCAATCATGAAGAGAAAACTTCGGCAAAGCTTCACGGAAGCGGATTACGTAAAAAAATAAAAAAAAACTTGGCTCAAGCGTCGAAACTGGTCACAGTAATCGTTGTCCGAATCTGATGAGAAACGTCTGAAGCAAACGACGAAAAATCGCCCGAAGGCAAAGGTTACAGGTGTCTTAGTCAACACTAAAACGTTTAAAAAGGCCTTCCAACCAAATGCCCAATACATACTTACGCAAAATAATAAACTTTTAAAAAGTTATTACACATTTCACTTGTCCTTATAATTGTCAATACACTCTTTACAAAAAAACATAGCCAATATAGATTTTTTTTAACAATTATAATTTTTATCTGTGGTTATGAATCGGCTATTTTGGTAATCAGTGGATGTAGCTTAGTGGATTCTGCATACTCTGCAAATCTGGTGAACCCAAACCTGGCCCTGCTCTCTGCAAGCTGGTCACATCCACTAAATTACATAGTTAAAATTGCCCCAAAATTTAAAGTTTGAAACTTAAAGTGGTGTTAGTGACGGAGTGATGGCAATACCTCGTTTTCTTCTAACAACATATGTAGCTCATACTAACCGCGGTATGATGACAGATAAAATATAGATATTTAATTCATAATTCATTTATTGCGTCATATTTAATCATGTGTTACATAAGGTCTTACAAAAAGGCTTACTGCTAACGTTCACATGAACCCTGTTAGGGTATAGCAATGTTTATTCTTCAATTTAGTCACATTCCAATGCACTTATGAACGTCATAGATAAAAACTACCACCGGTTCTAACCCTACACCTCTGACCGGCAAGAAACTCGGCGGGACTTATTTTTTTAAACAGTAATACATTAGATCTTAAAGATACATAATAATGCGTAGTTCTTCGAGAAGGCATATTAAAACAGCTTGAGAAACAGAAAATGAACCTATTGTTTATAAAGAAAACAAAATCCAAATCTGACTACTTCACAAAACGTTTGATATGCTTTCTACAATTATTATTCTATTACTAGCCTTTTCCCGCGGCTTCGCCCGCGTACTATAAGTACTCAAAAAGGATACGATACCCATGTTGATTTTCAAACTTTGTGACCACATTTGCCCCTTTTAGGGGTTGGATTTTCAAAAAACCTGAAACACTCTATGTGTGTACTCATTTATTAACCGACTTCAAGATTTGAAAAGAGGAGGTTCTCAATTCGGCGTGTATGTTTTTTTTTTTTTGTTTTTTTTTTTTTTTGTTTGTTACTCCATATCTCCGTCATGTCTGAACCGATTTTGAAAATTCTTTTTTTGATTGTAAGTATATATATACAGATTGGTCCCGTTTTTGTCAAAACGCAGTTCTGATGATGGGATCCATGAGGAATCGAGGGAACTCCTCAAATCTTAAAGGCATACATATAGTGATTTTTATCAACAAAACCATCATTTTCATTCAAAACAGTGACATTTGATGAAGTAGAACTGCTGATGATGATTAGAACGGAACTCTTCAACGACGCATAGTTCACGTTTGGCGATTCGTCCTCTTCGCTGTGTTTGTTTAGCAAGTTTAATTGTCAGAACAAATGTTCGTCAAGCTCAAGTTCTGATGATGGGATCCATGAAGAATCGAGGGAACTCCTCAAATCTTAAGGGCTTACACATAGTGATTTTTGTATTTTTATCAACAAATCAAGCATTTTCATTCAAAACAGTGACATTTGATGAAGTAGAACTGCTGATGATGATCAGAACGGAACTCTTCAACGACGCATAGTTCACGTTTGGCGATTCGTCCTCTTCGCTGTGTTTGTTTAGCAAGTTTAATTGTCAGAACAAATGTTCGTCAAGCTCAAGTTCTGATGATGGGATCCATGAAGAATCGAGGGAACTCCTCAAATCTTAAGGGCTTACACATAGTGATTTTTGTATTTTTATCAACAAATCAAGCATTTTCATTCAAAAGAGTGACATTTGATGAAGTGGAACTGCTGATGATGAACAGAACGGAACTCTTCAACGACGCATAGTTCATGTTTGGCGATTCTTCCTCTTCGCTATGTTTGTTAAGCAAGTTAGATTGTCAGGACCAATTTTCGTCAAGCTCAAGTTCTGATGATGAGTTCCACGAGGAATCAGGGGAATTCCTCAAATCTTAAAGGCATACATAAAGTGACTTTTGTATTTTTATCAACAAATCAAGCATTTTCATTCAAAAGAGTGACATTTGATGAAGTGGAACTGCTGATGATAATCAGAACGGAACTCTTCAACGACGCATAAGGTAAATGTACGCTTCAGCGAACGTGCCGTTTCGCCGAATACATTCCATTTTAAGCTATAAGTCAAATGCGTACAGCAGATACTACGTTGTGATATTTTTTCCTGTGAGCTAAATACCTACCCCTGCGAACACGCGTCAGAGACGGCCATTTTGGGGCTCAGTTGCGACATGACAACGGATCTAGTCGGTCGAGTGCCACTTTGTATGGGCGCCTTTAACAAAATCGTTAAGAAATCGCGTCCACTTCTTAAGATCATAGAATCATTTAAAACTAAATGTGGGTTCCAAATTGTAGATTTAGAGTGTTGTTATTTAATAAGCTTATGTATTTTAGTATTTTAAGTGCATATAGCACAGTCGTATTCTCAGAATTAAAGTTAAATGTGAATTCGGTGATATGTGACCTAACTTTCTGACTGGATGGTTTAACCGAACAGCGTACGGAATCAGGGAAAGCGTATGTTTTTGAAATTCTTTTTTTACTGGTTTATTATAAACTATTAATATAAACTTTTAGACTTTTCAAATAATGAAAAATATTTGTAATTTTATGAGCATTTACCGAACATCTGTAGACAGCAAATTCTATAGTAAATCCGCGTTTGAAATCTTGTAGTTTTGCGACTTTTAGAGTTCAAAATAAGCCTTTTGGCAAAGCTATTTTTAATAAAAGTTTATAGTTATTTTACGACAATATTAGTAAAAACCAAATACATAAACGGATTTGTAATCCTTTTAATTATTTGTTTCAATGTTAGATTTGTGATTATGACACAATTGTTGTAATGCAGGTCCTATTTTGAAAATTTGTTCGCGTATTAGGTCCACATGTTTTCCATGGTTTATTTACCGAACGCGCGTTCGGTAAATTGTGCCCATAGTCTCTGCTACCGAATTTTAATCTGTCGTGGCCTCGTTTCTATTCGACAGACATTAGAATAGCATCCTTATTTCTCTCACAGCTAGGTCGACATTCAAACGTATTATTTTTTCTGCCTTTTTATAAAGTCCAGCGCTTCTAAACATTTAAACATGTTTCTGGGACTGGTTATGATGGGCCGGTTTGTATGAAGAAACATTTTATATTAATAAGATTAAATATTAAATTGTGTTTTGTATATTTTTAAATAAAATTAAACTTTGAAATTTAAAAAAAAAAAACTTCTATTACGTTTCACACTAGTATATTTAGCATTTTCGCAAAAAACGATAATGATGTTAATTTATATTTTCTTTGTCGATGAAATTTTAAATATTATAGAATAAATATATAGTTGAGTACTCCAGAAAAATATAATATTTTTATGTTGAAGTTGTTTTGTCAAAAAAATTATGATTAGGTATTTTAACTAATTATAAAAAAAAGGTTATTTTTGTTTTGAATGAAGTATTTCAGTAATGTCTGGAGACGCAAATTTAGCGCAGCTAGATACTATTATCTAAACAGTGAGATCAAAGTTTGAGAATCGCTCAACACCATATTTCCATACATTTTACTTCTAGTTCGGTAAAGTGGTCACCGGATTCGGTATTATATGCAAATCACGATTCTTAGTTCGCTTAATGGTACAAATCAAGGTAAGCGTAAAGTTTTTTTCAAAGTCAAAATCAAAACTGTGTTTATTCAAGTAGGCATAGCAACAAGCAATTTCGAATCGTCAGTTATATTAATATTTCTTAAGAGTGGGACAGGGTGGAATAACCCTGATTTTTACTCGAGCAGCCCAACAAGTTTAGTGTCTCGACCTTTATCTGTAATGTGTCATACTTGGCGGCTTGGCACGAGTATAATTGATTAGACCTTTATCACACCGCATTCAGGGAAAAGTGTATTGTAATATAGTATATAGGAAGTTTAGGGTCACGCGAATGTTGTGCGATGGACAAGTCGTGACGTCGTGAGTAAATTCGGGGTCAATTGAAAAGTAAAATAATGTAAACATCCCATTTAGCTTCATTGCATTGCAATGGGGAAGGCAAATATCAATTTGTTTATCTATGGCATATGTCAAATCTCATACAAGAAAAGGACCATCGTACGCAGTGCCATCTATATATGATGATTTTTCACCGGCCTTCCCCATTAAGCACTCTTAAATAACAAAGATGGTTTCATTGTCAATTTATACACATAAACTTGTACCTAAAGTATAAATTAATTTTAGTTAACATATCCATTTAAGTTTTACATACATTTCTATGAAAACGAATTTCTTTAACAATATTTGTCATGTTCAAATGCTTTGGTTGCCTAGAAATGCAGTTTTCAGTCAGCCGTATTTGTACACCTTTTTAGGGTTCCGTAGTCAACTAGGAACCCTTATAGTTTCGCCATGTCTGCCCGTCCGTCCGTCCGTCCGCGGATAATCTCAGTGACCGTTAGGACTAGAAATCTGAAATTTGGTACTAATATGTATATCAATCACGCCGACAAAATGGTAAAATAAAAAGTGGAAAAAAATGTTTTATTAGGGTACCTAAAAAAAAAATCACTCCCTACTTTACGTATAGGGGATACGTAAAGTGGAGAGTGATTTTTTTTTTCATTTCAACCCTAACGTGTGATATATTGTTGGATAGATATTTAAAAATTAATAGGGGTTACTAAAATCATTTTTTGATAATGTAAATATTTTCGGAAATAATCGCTCCAGAAGTAAAACAAATATGTCCCCCCCCCCTCTAACTTTTGAACCATAAGTTTTAAAAATATTAAAACAATTTCAGAAGTAGAACTTTATAGAAACTTTCTAGGAAAATTATTTTGAACTCGATAGGTTGAATAGTTTTTGAAAAAAATATACAAAATAATTTCTGAACTAAGTTTGTAATTTAACCGTATAAGCACCTGTAATTTCAACAAAATCACAATGAAATGACGTGCTTTCAAATAAAGTAAAAACGGTGAAATTCGGTTCACGCAATAAAGAATTATCCCATAAAAATCATCTTCCATACTTTAAGCTCGCGCGCAATAGTTTACTTAATTTGCCGATAGATGTCGCTGTACGTGGAACGCTCATATCATATCCTACATGGCGGTGTTATATTAACTCTTAAGTGGGGACATTTACTGTGTGTGAAAACTACGGAACCCTACACTGAGCGTGGCCCGACACGCTCTTGGCCGGTTTTTATTTTTCTATTGACCCTAAATATATGTGGTAGGTATTATAAAAATAGACGAAGAATATTTAATGACTTATACATACTAACGACCTATTTACCTATATTTATATGGTATTAACATTGTGCAATTAGGTACTGTTATACATACTGGGTATTTTTCCAACTCTTAGCCATATTTGTAGTCAAAAGTAAACTGTTTTCGACTGCAACGCTGCTTTTTTTTTCAAATTTTTCAAGGCAAAACCTTGTAAGGCAAATTCATCATAACAATAAGAAGGTTATAAAGACGTATTAATGAGCGCCGCTAACATTTCTTAAGACTTTAATTTATGCACGAGTCACCATACTTCACGGCGATATTAAAAGTCTTCTAAAAGCGATGAATTAACGTTCAACCGAATAAAGTATCCCTCCGTACATTTTAAAGACGTAACTAATATATGTGACGGTCCAATGAAAAAGTACCTTAATGCTGAAGGCCTTTACGTAATTATTAACGATGTTCCAATACAAATATGTCACCTAGCGACGTAAAGACCTACCACATTAAAGTCTCTTTTCACTAGAGATTACACATATTTCGTTAAGAATGTTACGTCCTTTCTTTCCAAGCGGTGTGAAAAGTACTTTATCAAGGCTAAAGATAAAGGGAAACTTTTCCAATATTAATCCTAGGAAAGAAATGAGCTTGAGATATTTGACACGTTCCGTGTTCGAACGTATTGGGACGTTACTGGGTTTTTGTATGCCTTAGGTACGTTGCAAATATGTATTATTTAATTAACATTTTAACGGCCTCCTAGCCCAGTCGGTAGTGGCCCTGCCTACGAAGCAGGAGGTCCCGGGTTCGAATCCTGGTCAGGGCATTTATTTGTGTGTTTATCATAGATATTTGTTCCTGAGTTATGGGTGTTTTCTATGTATTTAAGTATTTGTCCATATTTATCTATTATACAGTGTGAGTCTTTATAATGTGCACATCGGAAAATTCGAGAAACTACGACAAATTTTATCGACGAAAAAAGGTAAAAAAAATTTTTTTTGCTCTTATTATTTTTTTATGATTTTTTAAAGTTTTTTTTTCGCAATTCCATATAGGTACTACATGTAAATAAAACGTAACTGCTCTTAAACTACATGGCCTATCGACACGAAACAAAAACAGTAATGATCAAGGATAATAGGCTAAGGATATAAGATAATAATACTAAAAAAAAAATTCACCCTCAATTTATTATTACAAGATTTTCAGGGAAATTTTGTTTATTCTTCCTACTTTTTTTTAGAAAATGTAAGTTATCTCAATAAAATGTCCCATTTATCTAACATTTTTATTAATTCACGTTATTCTACACCGTATTAGCTTTCAAACAGTAAAATTACCACGTTTATGATTTAGATAAAACATTTGTTATCAGCGGTCAAACAATGGCCTTACCAAGTGCGCAATGGGCGCGTGCAACAAAGGCGCAGGTAGAGACCGTAATCTGACAGTTACTCTAAATGCTGCCGAGGGTTTGAAAGTGGGAAGTTTTTTTTGGTTTATTAAAACACAAGACATTGTAACATAAATCAAATTTTAATAAATTACATCAAGTTTTCAAAATGGCCTCCACGTTGTTGAAGACACAAAGCCGCCCGTTGAGAAATCTGATGTGTGGCTCTCCGTATCATTGCGGGATCATTTCGCACAGTTCATAATGCGTTCTTGTAAATCCACCTCACTATGAATAGGGGTGCTGTAGACGCGCTGTTTCATTGTGCCCCACAAAAAGTAATCAAGAGGCGTCATATCGGGCGACCGTGGCGACCAACATACAGGCCCTTGCCGACCAATCCATTGATGAGGATAGGTATTGTTCAAGAATGCCCTCACATCATCAGAGCCACACATCAGATTTCTCAACGGGCGGCTTTGTGTCTTCAACAAGGTGGAGGCCATTTTGAAAACTTGATGTAATTTATTAAAATTTGCAATTAAAATTTGATTTATGTTACAATGTCTTGTGTTTTAATAAACCAATAAATAAAGTTTTTAATAAAGAGCTCAAAGAGGACCCAGTGTGTTGACGATGAGGGACCCTCTTGTTCCTTTAGCCGTCAACACAGTGAATCCTCCTTTTTGTAAAGGGTCGGCAACGCGCATGTGACTCCTGTGGAGTAACAGGCGTCCATAGGTTACGGTAGCTGCATACCATCAGGCAGGCCGTATGCAAGCCACCGTCGTAGTATAAAAAACAAAACAAAAAAAACTTCCCACTTTCAAACCCTCGGTAGCATTTACAGTAACTGTCAGATTACGGTCTCTACCTGCCCCTTTGTTGCACGCGCCCATTGCTGCGCACTTAGGGTGGGTTGCACCAAACCGCCTGTTAAAGTAAGCCAAATGTTACGCTAATCGGAGGTACTTAACGATTGCTAACATGAATGGGTTGCACCAAGTGCAAAATAACAGAATGTGAGAGTTACGAGGGATGCCACTGTATAAACGCATTTCTAACAACATTTTCATGGTAGAATATTATTTTCATATGGCAACCCAACCATAAGTGCCAAACTAAACTTGTCAAAATCGTCAATTCGTCACACGAAGAAAAAATCTAAAGGAAAGAAAAGAGCGCGAACTAAACTTTGCTTTGCACCCTGCAGCTTGAAAATCAAGAATATTCAACAATTTTAGCCATTCCTGAACATATTTATTACTCAGTCAAAAAGTGGGCTATCCATAGCGCCCTACGAGCAAACTTTTTCAAAGGATAATGCAACTTGTGTTGCGAGTGGTGTTTAAAGAGAAAGCCAGAGTAGTCGGCTGGTGTATTATATTTTATATTATAGTGAGTAAATTATCCTTCTACTTTATTACTACTTACAGAACCCTAAGCAAGTAAAGCGGTTGATGGAAGCACCAAATGGCGAGAAGGTGCCCAGTCGCAAAACAAAGGCACCACTAGTTTTGAGAACTCTCCTTTCGAAAATTCGTAAATATAGGGCGCTGAATCCCTCCAACCTGGTTAATTATGGCTAGCATTGTAACCAACGACCAAAATATTGAACTTATTATATATGTACCTGCTTATTGAAAGAGTGTTCTAAAGCATCTTTGTGAAGTACCTATAGCACATAATTATGTTACATTCATAATACACAATGTTTTTTATTTCAGGTTTGAATTTACCTTTGGTTTTGAAGACAAGATGAAATCAAGGCTTATGCAACTCAGTGCTCAACTCAAGGAACTTTTAAAGTGAAAGTGCAGTGGTTTCAAGAAATTTGTAGAATCTCAACGTAAAAATAAAGAATATTTTTTTTAACATGATCAATACTTATTTGAATTTTGTCAATAAAATACATAATATATTTAGTTACCCTACTTTGTTTATATATTATTCAAACTCTGGCATAGGTTTCCTTTGTAGATAGGGGCAAGACAATGACATGCAATGATTATTTTCACCATTTTTCTAGCAACTGAAGAACAAATCAAATTATTTTAATAAATATTTTGATTTGTTTATTTTTAAGTAGACACACTACTATATAAATTATAAACTTATATAGATGTCATATAAGGAAAAAGTGATCTACGCCTCCGGTGCCCAGGGCTGGGATCGAACCAGCATCTTCAGCACGGGAGGCCTAGGTCACTTTTTCCTTTGTATATGACATCTATATAAGTTAATTTTTCTAGCAGTTGACATTAATAATCAATATGAACATTGCCTGTTGTTACAGGCAATGTTCATATTGATTATTAATGTCAACTACAGACTGCATTGTTATGCAGTCTCATACTTACTAAACTTGAAACTATTGAAGTATTTTAGGCCAGATCAATCTAAGATAGTATAAACCCAACCCGTGGCCAAGGTGACCCAGCTTGTTGACCGGAGAAAAAACTTCATATACTGAACCACAGATGGTTATCAACAATATGATACAGGTCAACGTGACTATGGTCAAGTAATGTTTTATGAAACATTACTTATCAATGTAAATAGATAGTATAAATTGCTGTAGTTGCTTAGTTTGGCTAGGTGAGATTGTCCCAAAGTCATAAGCATACGTCGTTATCGCGGGAGCAACAACGATTTGACAGTAGTCAAAGATTATGAATAATAAGATATAACAGAAGTGACAGTAGTATCAAGACGTTTGTACCTTGTACCTACAAGTTCAAAATTTATCGATGTTTTTCCTAATATCTAACCTTCGTACTCGACTTGATTATAGTACATACTAGAAAGATTAGCCACGCAATCCTAACGACAACCTCTTAATTTACCTGTTATTTAAAACAATTTTCATTCATGATCGATTTGTCTGGACCTGTAGATAAAGGATTATTTTAGACACACGAAGAGTTTTTTTTTTCTCAAAAATCAAGGCTAGGTACTCGTAATTTTCATAAAAATAAACCTTTTGTTAAACGAAATTTCTAATCAAAAAGACGCACTTTAACGAACGTAGAAAAGGAGCAAAACTAGTTTGATTAATCATTTCTAGCAAAAACATTCCGCTAAATATGAAGAACTTCTTAGAGGCTAAGACGTGTAGGCATAATATTCTGTTTATATTAAATGGACATTCTGTTATATATATTCTTCAACACATTTGTTTTTGCTCCCGCGATAACGATGTATGGTCATAAGAGTAAATTTCAAAAATGTTTTATTATCACTTGTATCTTTGTAAAATACATGTTACAAGTCATACAAACAGCCATGTATGTACTGACTGAACTATTATGTTTTATTTGTAAATAGGTACCTATCCTGATTAGTAGAGATATATGACATTGATAAAAAGAGACCTATATTATTTATTACTAATGAGTTTTTAGGTATCTACTTATGTTAGAGTACAGTACATAAACTCTCATAGGATCTAACATTTTTAGCCAAAGCCCAAGGCCAGGTCTTTGCTTCCTTTTTAGCCCATCATGAAACAGATACAAAATGCAAATGCATGTATTTTGTGTACAATTTGAATGAAAAAAAGCATGTTCATAATAATGTCCGATATAAAAAATACTAATGGGGAATGGAGGAAGGCATCTATCAACGGTTTGTCAGATGGTGCCAGCACAGCTTTGTACCTATCACTAGTTTTGTTCTATGGGATTTGGCTTAAAGGGCTATAATTAATGCCAGAAAATTCCAAGTAAAACAATAATTTGCCTCAGAAGAGCAACACACATGAAGTCAAATTAGCTAAACCATGCTATTACCAAATTTTCAGTAGATAATTATTTATTTATATGGGGTTATTGTCTCTTCAGATCTGTAAAATCTGAGCTGTGAATTTATTTCACAAATGAAACTGAAATACAGTGTAAACTATATAGCAGCACTCAAGGAACCGGAATTTTTTTCATGTTATTGCGAGTTGTCGTTAAACAGAGACCTACTGTGCTTGATTTAAGGCCTATATAAAATCAAATAAAAAAACAAGATTTAAATGAATCAGTATAATAAATTTTCATAGACATTTGAATTTGTGGATACCAAACCATTGTTGAACTATTTTTGTTCCACAACACTTGACACTCTAATTTACTTGATTGTATATTCCATATCACGCTTTATTTACATGTAGTTCTGAACATTGTTTAGTTGAGTAGAACATTGTCGAGGCTCGATTTCGGTGGTATTGGCGATAAATATTTGGTGATATATATAATAGCACTGCTGCTATGGCATGAAATTATAATCTGGTTATCTGGCACCTTTTGAATCGTATGACTTGCTCCCATCGACGCTTTCTACCGTGTCATAACATAAAACACGTGTTTCTTCTTGACCTGTTCACTCCACCGCGTCAGAGGTTTACGCTCCCTTTTGCTTTCTACCTTAAAGAACTTGCAGTATTCAAGTCTTGTAGTCAGTCATTCGTTATTTCCAAAGGTTTGGTCATCATTGACAAAAACAGAGTGGTTTTTAAAATGATTATCATGATTGTTCTGCAGGTTTCGCTCGCTCTACGGCTGTCGGCTTTCATGACAATTACTGTAGGTTCTGGCATAGTTCTGGTATGTCTGTTATAACAGAAGTCTGGTCTATTTCAACCTGAAGTCACTTGGCACTCGGTTTTAACTTAAAAGCGCACTTTTTACACAGAATTATATATTTATTATTAGATACACGAGTTGAAGTGTGAATAATACAAAACGTCAATCATATGACCCTTTTGCGTTCAGAAACGTGCATATATTTATTACTGCGAACAATATTTTATTATTTTTCATCAAATATCGCTGTATTTTTGTCTAATCAAGCATTAATCTATGAAATACGAGACATTTTTGCAAATTGTCTGCCATATTTAAACGTAGATTTGAGTTAACCAGTGCTCGACCGCTGGTTAAGGTAAACGTAACTTTCTGACTGCTAAAGTGCATGGTGCAACGGAAAAACGACTTGACGTCTCCTGTAACCATGATGAGTTCGTTAAGTATGCGTGGTGCAACCCGCCCTTAGTAAGGCCATTGTTTGACCGCTGATAACAAATGTTTTATCTAAATCAATGATTTAGATAATAAAATCATAAACGTGGTAATTTTACTGTTTGAAAGCTAATACGGTATAGAATAACGTGAATTAATAAAAATGTTAGATAAATGGGACATTTTATTGAGATGCCTTACATTTTCTAAAAAAAAGTAGGAAAAATAAACAAAATTTCCCTAAAAATCTTGTAATAATAAATTGAGGGTGAATTTTTTTTTTGAATTATTATCTTATGTCCTTAGCCTGTTATCCTTGATCATTATTGTTTTTGTTTCGTGTAAGGTTTCATGCAACGGGATCTTAGACTACTTTTTACACAAAGTAAATGTCACATAGTGAAAGGGGCGGAAATACCAACAAAAATTCTTAGTGTTGTCATACTTTTGTTCGCTCAAGGAAACGCTAAAGGAGACGGATATATTTCGTCGGATCTGTCATCATTGTCATCAACTGCAACAGATAATCATGTTGAGCCAATCGACATGTGCCTTAAAAACTAATTTTAATTCAATGTAGAACGTTGCAGGACGTATTTTTGCCTTCATTTGAAAGAACTGCACGTATCTAGAATAGACCACGAGTGTATTAAAAAATTAAAATGCTATAATATATAGTAAAAAATTGCTCTTACAAACTGACATTTTAAATTTTTGCGCCTAAACGGATCTACAGTTCCTGTGACGTCACTCATGTGAGTCAGTGTCACTCGCCATAGTTGTGATATTTGATCATCCTTGGTTCTATGGATGGTAGAAGGTAAGGATGACAATCTCTATGATGTAAGTGTCCGTCAAAAGCACTGATCAAAAGGTGTTAAATTCCGCCATATGAGATCGTCATCTTTTACTGTACCATCCATAGTTGTTAAAACAGGAGTGACGTCACCAGACGATAATTGGTGGATTAAAACACGTTCCGTATGTGAAACTGTACTTCAAATCGTATTTTTTGTTTGAAATTAGTATAAATTAAAGTAAAAACGTTTTAATAGTTATTATTTCATGTTTATTCAACATTTTGTTTACAAAATAATGGTAAATATTATAGCTGCATCTTCCCTATTGTCAAAATATAGTTGTCTTATTAATTATTATCACATAGCATTTGTTGCAATAGTGCTGGAGCCCGCCTAACTAGAAATTTATCAAAATCCTAACCAATTTTCTTTCATATAGCGTTGTATAGCCCGTCTCAGAGATCATGAAAACATAAGTCTTAAATGTCTTAAATGGCCACAAGTATGGCGTCAAGTTGAAAATACAATTTTTTGGCCTAAATTTATCAACGAGCCTACCGCTACAAATTTAGACACATGATTTAGCCCACATCAATTAACCTACATACCAATTTTAAGACCATTCTGGTGGGCGTATAAGATTTTAAGACCAGTTGAAGTTGCAATTTTTTGGCCTAAATTTATCAACGAGCCTACCGCTCCAAATTTTGAAAGTAGTTAAAGGACCCATTCACCAAACCAAATCCCAATTTTAAGATCATTCCGGTGGGCGCATAAGATTTTAAGACCATTTTAAGAAATAGTCGATTTCATACCGTCTATGTGTAGGCCATGAAGTTATTATTTTAAACTGGAGTATACTCTTTGGCCGCAAAGTAATGCCGAAAGAACAGTGTAATAGAGGGCGCTGCGTCTCGTTTTGACTAAGGAGGTAATGAAATGACGTCAGACAGTCAGAATGTCAATATTGTCTATATGTGACAATTTTGTAACGAGTACAAGTGATATTATGCTCTCTACACTGAGAGAAATTTGCTTTGTGATTTTAACAAATTCCACTTTCTGCGTGTTTATCAGTTTGAAACTAAAGTATTTTAGTAAACGAAATCGATCACAATATTGATAACACAAGTCGAATTTGTACGAAGAACAAGGTTAAACATGTTAAAAGATTTACGCTTACGGAAACAAGTTACGCTTAACGTAGAACCAACGTGATAAGTAGCATGTAAAATCTACAAGTCACACTTAAGGTAGAAACAACATGATAAGTAGCTTATGGAATCTACGAGTTATAGTACGAGAGCCCACGACCAAAATTTTTGTCTCATAGCAATACGGCCAAAACCGCATCAAATCGATAGATACGATTATCCTGAACTCGAAAATACCAATATCAGACATTTTCCGCGTAGCGTTTGATCTGACCGAATTTTCAAAATTGTCAAAGAATTTTACCGAACTGCATCATAGCAATATGTCTGATTTGCAGACTGTAGTTGAATGATAGTTCTGAGATACCGGAAACATATTGTTCAGACGTTAGTGGTGTAGCGCAAACCCGTAAAATCACTTAAAAAAATTAAAAATGAGACAAAAAAAATGTCTCATAGCAATACGTCTGAAAATCTTTTTTATTAGTAAATTTTGGTTATTTGATGCGAACAAAACAATTTTCAGACGAAAATGTGAACGCATTAAATTTTGAGACCGTTTTGAAAATGTTAACAAATTTTACCGATCGGTATCATAGCAATATGTCTGAAAATTGTTGGACATGATAAAATAAGTTGTCCACATGTGCAAAAAATTTATATCAGACAAATTAAGTGTAGCACCTTCTCTATCAGACAACTTTTCGATACTCAGATATCATTTAAAAATCGTATTGAGGCATCTCTAATTCTCTGTTACAAACCAATGAATACGTTGCGACCCTGAATTTATTAGATGATAATTAACAAAGAATTTACCCGAAACCGTAACATTGAAGTTGAAGGACTGAAATAAATCGCACAAAAGGAAACTGGGATGAAGTTGAAAAAAAACGGTTTATTCAAAGTAACAAGCGCTGAGGCGTCGGCCAGGCGACTCCGAAACGTTATTTTCGTTTTTGGGAGTATATGCTACACTTAAAGTGTCTGAAAACAGGTTTTTGGTAATCCTGGCAGCAATACGAAAAGTTTAAAAAAAATATTATCCGTATTGCTATGATACAGGTCGGCTAAATTTGTTGACATTTTCAATAATGCGCTCAGGCTATATGCTACGCGCAAAATGTCTGAAAACAAACTTTTTCGTAATACAATTATAAAATCTATGTACATTTTCAATATCAGACGTATTGCTATAATACCGACTGCCTTTTTTTTTGACACAGCAGAAATGGCCTCCCACGCAGTTGCTACACTTTCGACCGTTACTACACACCTAGTCGGGTTCAGAATCATATAATCTAACGATTTTATAGGGTTTTTGCCGTATTGCTATGAGACATGGTTTTGGTCGTGGGCTCTAGTACTATTACTTTTAACGTAGAAATAAAATGACAAGTAACTTGTAGAATGAACTAATAAACTAATTGCCTATCCGTCGCCCAACGCGGGTACTTTCATCGACCCAAGCACACTCCGTGTAGCCGTCGGTCTCCGTCTCGGGGTCGAAATCTGCACGGAACACAGCTGTGTTGCCTGTGGAGCTCCGGTAGACACACTTGGCCACCACGACCTCTCGTGCTTCTCGGGCGCCGACCGCTTGTCTCGCCATGCCGCTCTGAACGACATCCTCAGAAGGGCGCTTGTCAGTGCCAACGTCCCCGCAGCTCTGGAACCCCAGATCGTGCGGGACGATGGCAAGCGCCCCGACGGGATGTCGTTACCCAAGTAGCACACTAGGCTGTATAGCAGCTGAATAATAGAATACGATTACGCTTAAAGTGCAAAATAATCACGTTTAGCAAGAGCAAAAGCCCACTAGCTACAACCAAGGTAAGGTAGTTTCTCGGATTTTCCGATGTGCACATTATAAAGACTCGCACTGTATCGTCGTCTAGTACCCATAACACAAGCCTTATTGAGCTTACTGTGAGCCTAGGTTGATTTGTGTAAGATTGTCCTATAATATTTATTTATAACATGAATAAGTAAACAAATATCTGCGAACCATTTCACACAAATCAACCTAGCCCCAAACTCAGCAAAGCTTGTACTATGGGTGTATGGGTATTATGTACCTACATGATCACACGAGTGCAACCGGTCGTTGTGGAAATCCTTGTGTCGAGCAGCAGACGTCTTTTGGTTGATGTCATGGGGCGTTTACAATAAAATATACTTACTATGTATATTTCAACTTACTTATATAATTATTTTTATGTTAGGCCCCACGTTGGGCGCCAAATATTAACGTTATTTTCTATAAGTTTTCTGTACTGTCCATTTTCTTAGGAATGCTCATATAAAATAATTATAATTAATTAGAGTCACTCAGGCATATAATCTCGCTTGTTCTCATCTTGCTAACGGCGAGTACTTGCACAGACATAATCTCTTAGCCAGGATTATACACCAGCAGCTTGCTCTTATGTACGGTCTTGTGGACTACGAAGTGCCGTATTACAAGTACACACCTGGGCCAATTCTTGAAAATGGTCGTGTCACTCTCTATTGGGATCGATAATATTTCTACGAACGGTCTGATACCAAAGAGTCTCGACCAACATCTTGAGAAACTTTCGCTACGGTGTTGTGGGTAGATAAAGGGTCACATTCAGAGGGCGGCAATCCTGGACACGGCGTGCACAGTCCGAATATCCCTCTCTCTGCGGCCCTGACCACCGGCAGCCTCGGCCTTGCTCCGTTAGGTTTTTTATAATGTTTTTTATTGTTTTAGAGTGTTTCAGATGTATTTTTGATATGATGAAGAACTGTTTGATATGCTGCTCACTGCAGCCTTTTATCACCGCACCGCTCGCCGCCGGCAGGGTGTTCATCCTCACACTCTGGAGCCTACGGGATCGCACACTGTACGGTTTAAGAGGAATTTCCTCTCACGAACGCTGCGGCTGTGGAATGAACTCCCTGCCGAGGTTTTCCCAGCGGGCTACAGTATGAGGTTCTTCAAAAAAGGAGTGTATAGGTTCTTAAAGGGTAGGCAACGCGCATGTGAATCCTCTGGGGTTGCTGTCATCCATAGGCTACGGTAACTGCTTACCATCAGGCGGGCCGTATGCTTGTTTGCCACTGTCGTGGTATAAATATATATATATATATATATATTGTAAAAATATTGTAAAATTACCTCATTTAAGAAGTAAAATAAATAAAGGCGATATTAATTATACATATAAATCTAAGCATTTTTTTGCTACAAAAGGGCAGGATCGAGGCTCCAACTCACTTTTATTTTTAACTGTCAAAAATATATTGAAATTGTATTAAAGTTTCACTGGTTTGTATTGTGGAACATACCTGTGTAAGTTTAATACTTGCGTATTATTTTTATATGTTACAATCATTGAGTAACAGGAGATGACATCCCTAAGAAATGTTTTGTGTGTTAAAAAAATTTGTCCCATGAGTTGTAGTGAAAATCACTAAAAGTCTGACATTGGCTGTTAGACCACTGACATGATTACACGCAGGTGTCAATATTTTTTAAAAAACAAATACTAAACGTAAAGGCTTTTTGCATGATAACAAACTGTAAAAATAATTCTAAAAATAGTAATAAAAGCCATGGAATTACGTTTCATAGGTAAGTAAGTGCAAAGATTGGTGTTACACTAATTTAAAATATTAATGTTGGCGTTGCGACGCCATATTCCTTGGCGCACAGATTAATGTCGCAGAAGTAACAACATATGTTTCTACACTTAATTTACCTACATTATTGTTTAATAGTACTCAGCATAAACATATTTACGTAATAAACATGTTTTAGATAGGCACGTTAGGCAATGTTTAGTTCATTAAACATATTTTTATTTTACAACGAATTTGCTAAAATTGTTAATGCGAGTAAAATATATAGCAATTTTTTTTACGATTTCAATTTAAAACTTAAATATCTAAATATCACCCATGTTATACATACTTACACAATGTTTTATTTCATCCGTGCGAGGAAATCAATGTCATTTTAACCTTTTGACCGCCAAGCATTGAACAAAAATGACGCGCCACCGACGCCACGTAATCGCGTTTTGTCAAACGAAATTGAACTTTGCGGAAGCCCGCGTAGGTCCCTATTTCATTACAAAGCCTGTCGGCTGTAGCCGTCGTTGGCGTCCATGGCACAACTTTTTGATGTCGGCCACAGCCGACTGTGGCGGTGAAAGGGTTAAGTAAATATCAAGAATCATTAACCCTCAAAGTTCGTATTTAAAGACACTTGTCGGCAAAAATAGTATTTTTCTCCATTCGTTCCTTAAACTCTAGGGTAAGGAGCAAAATAAACATTAGATACAAATAAAACAATTATTTAGTTAATTACATTTCCTTACAAAATGTGTTTAGGCAGAATATGAATTTTGTCAAAACAGTGTCACGTCTGGTTTGTTAAAGCTACTCTTTGATTCAGTGACAGCTGTCAACCGCCAAACATGGGGCACAAAATTTGTTCTAGATAGCTCATCTAGTAGAATACATAATACATCAATGGTTACAATATAAATAAATCTGAAATCACTTAGTGAACTTGTTTGAAGGTAATAGTAAGGGAGCCCACGACACTGAACCTAGTTCGATAAGTCTCCTACATGAGATATATATAATTAGACGCGTCTTTAATGGGGGAACACGAAATGCTGATGCTGCAATCTTTAGCTCCGAGCCTCATCATCATCATCATCATCATCATCATCATATCAGCCGAAAGACGTCCACTGCTGGACATAGGCCTCCCCCAAAGAGTGCCACAATGACCGGTCCTGCGCCACCCGCATCCAGCGGACTCCCGCGACCTTCACCAGGTCATCAGTCCACCTTGCGGGGGGTCTACCCACGCTGCGCCTTCCGGTTCGTGGTCGCCACTCGAGAACCTTTCCGCCCCAACGGCCATCGGTTCTACGAGCAATGTGCCCCGCCCACTGCCACTTTAGTTTAGCGATTCGGAGGGCTATATCGGTTACTTTGGTTCTGCTGCGGATGGCCTCATTTCTGATGCGATCACGCAGAGAGACTCCAACCATAGCCCTCTCCATTGCCCTTTGGGTGACTTTGAGCCTTGTTATGAGGCCCATTGTAAGCGACCACGTTTCAGTTCCATAAGTCATCACTGGCAACACACACTGGTCAAAGACTTTCGTCTTGAGACACTGCGGAATATTGGACAAAAAGATGTGCCGTTGCTTCCCGAACGCTGCCCAACCGAGTCGGATTCGTCGATTGACCTCTTTCTCGAAGTTGGATCTACGTAACTGGACAGAGCCTATTGTCGCGAAATTTAGTTTAGCCTAGTTTTTAAGTTGTGTGTTACTTGTATTTTTTTTCCTTTCCCTTCTTGTGTATTGTTTTATGTTTTTTTGTTTCGGATTCTGGATTTCTGGGGAACACGAAATGCTGATGCTGCAATGCAAAAAACGTGGTGACGTATTTTAATTTTTTATTTGAAAAAATTTAAAAAATCGGTTTCTAGTACGATAAGTCTCCTAGATTTCCTTTGTTCCTGCTTCCTTTGTACACGATAATGCGGTGCTGCAAGCCCCCGTGCGTGGCCTTGTCAGTGGCAGCAGCTTCAAAAGATTGTAGGTGTATGCAAAAACAAAGCGCCTGATCGTTTAAAATATATAATCATTTTAATAACGTAACATCCTTTTGCAGTTCAGGCGCTAAGTTTATTTTTTATTTGTATTTATTTTTTATTTTATTGGTATTCAGGATAACAACAGCCGTAAATATAACTAGGACATAAAATGCTTACATAAAATAAGGCCAATAACAGTCATCTATTGGATTACATTATGTAACGATTAAACATAACAAATATAAGAAAACAATGAGAATGTACAATACACACAAATGCTCGATACGCAAGAAGAACTAAATATGTAAAGTGTTTAAGTAATCTATTTTAATTTACTACATAAACATGTTCAAATAAATAACTTATTAACCTGAATAACTTACTTTTGAAAAAAAAAAGAGAAAAATAAAAACCATGACAATTGCATTAAGTAGTTGTAAGTCAGACACCAGCCAAAAACCACATAATAAACAAACCAAACAGACAGACACCTGGTCCCAGTATTCGAAGTTTCGAACCGAAGTTTTATTATTAGTAGAATAACTAGGAACACATAGCTTGAGAAGGTTATGATATACTTAAATACTCAGAAAAATTCTAATAAATTGAAAATTGTAATAAGATATATGAGAATACATATAACGTACTTAACGAACGAGTTATTAACAGTAAATAAGTACCGAGATTAAAGGCAAATGTTAATTACGTAGTAGAATAATTAAAAAATTAAAAAAAGAGAGAAAAAGACTTGTTTGTTTTAAGTTTCGTTTTCGCTCAACAGAATGGAATTTATATATTTTTTTAATGTATATTTAGACCCTACAAAAAGATCAACAGCGCAGAATTCGGTATTATATAAGTGAGGTATCCGTGATAACACGGCGTTAGAACCATAGTGAGTTGGGTGGAAAGGAACATGAAACAAGGTTGTGTGTCGAGTAGGACGTCTTGGAGCACGTAACGATAGACCAGATAATAGTTCAGGGCAGTCCAAACGATTTCTAATTATATCGAAAAGTAGACTCATATCAGCCAATTTGCGCCTATCCTCAAGTGAAAGGAGGTTATATTCCCGGCAATTACCTTTGTATAGGTAAATTAACGAGAGCATGGAATTGCATATGTAGTAGTATTGTATGTTTACAGGCATTCTATATTTGAATTTTCTATTTTTTCGTACTATCAGCATAAAAAGAGGTTTGTTATATATTGAAGAAGTAAATACCAAAATAATGTCAGTGTCAAATTGTGAATATTATTTACATTGTGCACATATTTTTACGTCTGATTTTATTGTATTCTCACAATTATCAGAATAATTTTGTGTCAGCCCGTACGACTAAGTGTAAGTTACATAATTTTCGAAAAATATGGCAGTGAGTAATTTTGGTCCGATTGAGAGTCAAAGTAAGCAAATTATTTTTAACTGTTATAAATATTTTGAACTTGAACTGAAGAAAAATTTAAATTCCCCTTACACCGCTGCCCAGTTAGTTGAAAAAGCTACAGATGTTTGTCTCTCTACTGTTTATAACATTGTGTCTGAGAGCAATAGTGAGAAATTGGCAACAACAAAGAAATTCACCTCCCCGAGAAATAAAAAGTTACGTACTTGTCCGTCATCAGCAGTAGACGATTTTGATCAGGAAGTCATCCGGAGAACTATATACAATTTTCATCTGTCCCATAAGCAATTTCCAACCTTAAAGGCACTCCACTCTGTGTTAAAATCCGATATAGATTACAAATTTGGCATTTCCACCTTACGAAAACAAATACAAAAATTAGGATTTAAATGGAAAAAGACCGAGGACAACCGAAAAATATTAATGGAAAGACACAACATACGACTGCTAAGAATAAATTACCTTACCTTTTGCGGAATATCGGTCTGAAGATAGACCACTAGTTTATACTGATGAAACCTACATCCACACTTCACATGTGTCCAGAGAGGCTTGGACCGATGGAACAGAATTTGGTGTAAAAAAACAAATCAGTACAGACCAGCGGTTAATAATAGTGCACGCAGGAGGAAAAGATGGTTTTATTCCCAACGCTTTGTTAATGTTTAAGGCAAAACAAAAAACGGGAGATTACCATGACCAGATAGATGAACTTTGTCAACTACGAAAAATGGTTAAAAGAAAAATTAATACTGAACCTTAAACCGAATAGCGTACTTATCGTAGATAATGCGTCCTATCACAACAAACTTTTGAATCGTGCTCCAACGTCAAATTCTTATAAACAAGAAATGATGGATTGGTTGACAGAACACAACATTTCGTATAGCCCGTTGATGTACAAAACCAGTTTGTATGATTTAATTAAACAAAATAAAGAGCGGTTTCGTGAGTACCACATAGATGCAATTTTAAAAGAACATGGCCACTCCGTTTTACGATTGCCACCGTATCACCCGACATTCAATCCGATCGAAAATATTTGGTCCATGGTAAAAGGATATGTAGCGAAAAGAAACGTTTCATTAAACATGCAAGGCATTATGAGTTTAGCAACTGAACGAATGAATACTATTACTGCTGAGGACTGGGAAAATATTTGTCGCCATGTCGAAAGTGAAGAAAATAAATATCGATGTCAGGAAGGGGAAATGGATCGAATTTCAAACAATCTTATTATCAATACTTGTGACAGCTCAGATGAAGAACATGATAGCGACTAAAAGCAAAAAACAGAGGACTACTACTTATTCCATTTCTTAAGGGTATGTAATTTTATTAAATTAAGAGAAAATTATTCTCCTTTTGTTGCAAACGGTACAACCACTACAAATGCAATTCCATGATCTCGATAGTTCATCTATACCCAGCAGATGTTTTCTTAAATTTAAAATTTAAATGAGCTACAAATTTTTTTTGGATTTTTTCGATGCGGTCTTTATGAACAGCGTAGTAAACTGACCAGACATTTAGGTTACATAACATCTTGTTTTTGTTATAAAACGATCAGGCGTTTTGTTTTTTCATACATCTACAATCTTTTGATGCTGCTGCCACTGACAAGGCCACGCACGGGGGCTTGCAGCACCGCATTATCGTGTAGCCCTACCCCGCATAACGGTTTTATGAAACAGCGATGAGGACTATCGCGTATGCAATGAGGACTATTGCGTATGAAAATTCCGCTAGAGGCGCTAGTGTAGACGGAGGTCCTCGAAATGTCAAATGCCATAGAAATTAAGTGCAATTCGCGGAATTATTTCCCATTTCACTATCTTGTAAATAATTTGCCATACCAGGATATTAATTATGGCAAATATTGAATATGAGTTACGAGTCATTGAGTGTAAATGCTTTTAAAGCAGAACTAAATAAAATGGAACTTTTCCAAATAAAATGGAACTGTGCAGCACTGGGGCGTCGTCTATATTTTTACAATAAAGTTTATTGAATTAAATATTATTTAAACGTAAATTTTGTTTTCATTAACGTTATAACAATTATTACAGCTGTATTTTAGGACCTCCGTCTACAGTGGCGCCAACTGGTGAGTAAAAAAACGGTAGCCCTCATTGAAACTTTGCTATGTTAGCATGGCGCTTATAAATTGATGTCCAATCCAGTCATTAAAAAAATAAGCGGCCTGATTTAATTATCGCTTTTAGCCCCACCACTTCGTGGCGTAAGCATCACATACGTGGCCAACATCGTTTTGTATAAATTACTTGTTAAACTGCAAAGTAGCTTCTTGATATCTATTTATCTACCAGCCTGGCCTGTGGTATATTTCAAGGTCTTCGTTTCAGTTGGTTGTGTAATCTACTTAAGCTGTTTTTGATCTTTGTTCGAGGTCGTCATAATCCTGTAGGTTGCGCTTTGCAGCCTTTGAACATGAAGTTATATAGTTCGGACACAACGTTTTCAATTGGGATTGTTCATATTTTTGTACCACCTATTTTGATCATTTATCCTGAAACTATAAGATCCATTTTAAGATATTAATTTAATGTTATATATATTAATTAGATATAGATATTAATATAACAGCTTAGCTATTTTAGCGGCCCTTTATTTACAATTTTCTGTTTGATATGTTTGACAAATGTCGTAGCGTATGACTGTATCGGACCGTTTTGTCTAGTCATCTATAAACGACTATTCTGCTCGGTAAAAAAGTCCAACTGTAATCAGGGAAATACAGTAAAGAAAGCGACTAATCTGAGAATAGGTACCTACCTACCACGAACTGACGAGTTGATAAAAAGACTTATGAAAATCATTAAATCTTAGTTGAACTTTACTTTATAGAACTACTCACACATTAAAGATGGTTCACGCTGTAACGTTTAGCGTTATACACGACACTTCTGACACTTTATTTTATATAGAAAGTGTCAGGTGTTCCTCGCAGGTCACGTGATGTTCTGTATACACGGAAGTGTCGTCTAGGATGCAGAACGCTACAACGTGAACCATCGTTTACACAATAAGTGCCATTCATTATTAAATATTCAAAAAATGTGTTTGTTCAACATACATGTATTTTTATTGAAATATATATATTGGCGTTTTAAAAATGGTTTGTGCCGATCATATTAAGAATTTCCAAGATATTACCGATTCTGCGATTAAAGATTATGATTAAAATCCCGTGGCATAGCTGTCATATTTAGGTCAAGGTATTACCATTATATATACGCTGCAAGCCAAATCTGATTTTATTGCCGTAGGGTTCCGTGACCCAATTTATTGACAAAGTTATCGGTTATGTTTATTTATTTTTTAATAACAGGGCCCTGTCTTGTTAAACTAAATTGAATTTTGTGGGAAAATATTTTTACTTTTTTTTTGGTAACATAGTATGTGATCCACATAAGTTCAGTAAGTTTGATAATTTTGACTAGAAATAATTCCTTTGCTTATTAGTATAGTAGTAGTAGTAAAACACTTTATTGTACAAGAAAACACAACGAAAGACATATAACACAAAATATACGTACAAAGGCGAACTTATCCCTTTAAGGGATTTCTTCCAGTTAACCTTTTGCCAACCAACCTTAACCAAGCAATTGAGACAAAGTTGAAAGTGTTAGGCAGACTTATAGTCAATTAAATAACAAACAAGCAAACTATTGTATTTAACTTACTTGACAACTAACTGAATGGCGTAAGTACAAAATTATTCCTTCGTGTTAATTTCTACTATGAACAAAAACAGATTGTGACGTTTCGAAATTGTTTGTTTGAAATAACTCTTCCTAAGGCTTTGTGGGTTGGTACATAACTGAAGTTCAGGATCGAAAAAGGCGCCCTGAACCTAGCACACGGTGCCCCGCCTGCGCCGCCTCTGACAGCCTACCGCCCCGGGCCATGGCCCTCTTGGCCCTAGAGCAAATACGCTCCTGACTGAATTCATATGCAATCAAATCATATTAACTGAACGAACCACCTACATTAAATGGCTGTTACTGATCAGTTATAGCCCCATCATCTTAGCATGCGGTACCCTACAACCAATAAATCTAATAAAATATGCCACCAAACTCTCCATTTAGCTTAAGAAAAAATCAATACGTAAGTACTGATGTGCAGTAGAATTTAAGGAAAAATGGGTTAAGATAATATTGATTTAGCCGTACAATCTTTTGTGATTTTTTATTTGTGACGTTTTCAAGTCAAAAGTACAGTCACTGTCAACAGTATCTTCCTACACGAAGGCTGCAACAATATGTGACACGCTCTTATTTGTGGGGTGATAAAAGCGTATCACATACATATTTCAGCCTTCGTATAGGGCGATGCTATTGCCGGTGACTGTACATTATTGTCGGTTGTTAATTAAAGTTATATAAGATACCTAACCATTTTACAACCGTGTCGTAAATTTTAAATGCTGACGATATTTTGCTGTTTTAATGAAGTTTAATATTAATGCTAAGTGTACTTTTACAGACTGTTCATTTAAGTAATTATAAAATAATTAAAACAGAGTTATAGTTTAATTAAAATTAGCTAACTAATGAAAATTCTTCATTTTAACAATCTCGTAGTGTTTTCATAACATAGTTTAAATTAACTGACATATCAAATACCTAATCAATCATATATCTTGCCAGTCCCGTATTGGTTTGTACAGCCACAAAAGGAAGTGTCTAAGTTAATTTTGGACATTGCGTCTAATCGTCTGCCATAGACATTGCAGGCCAATGATGATGATGATGAATCATATAAATGAAAATTAGAGATACCACATTAATTTCATCCCACATTAACATGCAGCAAATTAAATTTGCCTTTGCCTGTCCATCTGTATGTCTGATGGTTAGTACAAGAAAACTGAAATTTGTTACTGATTTATTTAAAATTTTTTAGGGTACACATGAAGTATAGGGGGTGATTTTTTTTCGCTTCAACCCTATCGTGTGGGGTGTCGTTAGGTAGGTATTTCTAAAAGAATAAGGGTCTTCTTAATTTTTTTAGATAGAACTTATATTTTCGTAAATAATAGCTCCGAAAGCTTAAAAAGGGGCTTTAACTGGGTCCAAACATTTTTTTAAAGTTTATATAAGTTAGGGCTCATAAGTACTTTCAATCAAAACTATACTGAATAAAATCGGACGGTTGGGCCGTTTTTGAATTATTACCCAAAAACGCATAGTAAAAGGACGTAAGTACCGCGTAGTAAAATGGCTTAAGTGCCGCATAATATCCCTTAATAAACGACCTTTTGAACGGATGTATTGTAACAGGCCGGCAACTACGGAACCCTACAGTACACTGAGCATGACCCGACATGCTCTTGGCCGGTTTTGAAGATGGTCTTGGCACGTCATTTTTGCTAAAAGAATAAGAGCGTGTGAAGATCATTCTGAGCACCCCGCCTGTTTAGCTACTTCTGATGCTGACTGTACGGTTAACCAATTAGATTCCTAGGCCACTGTAGAACATAACACTGTTGTCATAATAACTAAGGTAGAATTTATAATTGTACGGAGTGACTTGACAAGTCAACAAACACAAATGTTGCCGCAATTCGGCCAGTGCTGTTCTTATCGATATTTTTATTTATTAAGAGTTCTACAAACGCCGCGACTTATTGGTTGCGATATTGTCGCTGCAACTTGATTAAGGCTTAAAGGCTGTAGAATGCTGCAACATGATGTGGAAAATACGTTACTTTTACGGAATGACTATTACTTGTTGATAAAACTATGCGGTACGCGACAAATTGAACTAAATTTATAACTTCTGTACATCCTATTATTGGAGACAATAATAATTTCTAAAGGCGGCTACTCATACACCTGCCGTAGGGTTAATACCGGGCGCATGGCTTAGAGAATTCAACCAACCGGAGCGGCCATGTCTGTCATTTTCTATACAAAAAAAGTCTGCTTATTTTTGCGGGGGAGGCGAACGTCAAATGTATGGCTATTCGTACGTAACGTACAAATAGCCAAGTCAGATAAACGTCAGTCCGTACAATAAATATGACCACTGGATATATTTATTGACCATTGTTTTCGGCAGAGGGGAAAGCCTGTCAATGGCCGCTCTGGTTAGTTAAATTCTCCAAGCGCACGGCGGTCGGGCCAATATTGGGATTTCTCTACACACATGCCTGCCGTTCAGTTTGTGAGTGAATATCTTGCTGAATGCACGTCTCTAAAATGGCGGTAGCTTAGAGTGAGGAATAGGACATAGGATACTTAACTACTTTTTATCCCGAAAAAAACCTTTTTAGAGGGCCACACGATAACCGAATTCTATGCGGACGAATAATTATCCAAGTATCTTTTCTTCTATTTTAGAAGTAGTTAAGTAGGTATTTTTGAGAAATATCGTCTTCTGACTGTTCGTAAATATTGTTACGTTTTGTTGT
The DNA here is from genome assembly GCA_947086415.1 of Pammene aurita. Classification (NCBI taxonomy): domain Eukaryota; kingdom Metazoa; phylum Arthropoda; class Insecta; order Lepidoptera; family Tortricidae; genus Pammene; species Pammene aurita. The sequence continues at coordinate 19,680,629 of OX352309.1, forward strand.
TATTACTCGTAGAAGTGTTGAATTCAATTATTAAGTGATGTTGCCTCGGATTACGGATTCCTTTGGACGTGCAAGAATTAGAACCAGAACAATGTTCATCCAAAATGTCGCCTGCATAATAAAGAGCTCAAATTTACAGAAACTCTTTGTAGTCCGCCTCGAACTGAGAACTCGCGATTTCCTTGTAAATGCATTGACCAATATACCAAGACTCTTATGATTATTGTTTTGCGCCTTCTAGCTCCATAACCCATGGATCGATCCTGCTCATATACGAACTCTCAAATTATATTGATTTCTGCTATAACCCCAACAAATTTCATAAAGATTTAAAAAAACATTACTACAGTTACCGCAGAACAACTATTCAAAAAGCCATCGAAATGCAGCGATGTCCAGGTAGCCAGCTGACAGTTCCGTTTCCGTTTCATCCGAAGCTGTCTATAACTTCACTTCGCTTAGGCTCCGCTCGTTCGACGAGATAGAAAAATATATGATATGTTGTATAACATAACTATACGATTTATTAGCGACAACGTATTTCAAAACTTTTGTCTGATTTGAATATTGTAGCATTTCAGGCTGTTACATGATAATTTAATTTCCTAACGTTCATGGATCCTTTAAATGGAATCGTATTGGTAGTGTTTAGTACAACATTACACTTTTCGATACTTTTTATCGACATATACCCATGACTATTTTATTTTTGCTATTCCAGGCAACATTTTAACTGTCAGTCATGTGTCAAGTCACTTTTTATAATTAGAAATTCAACCGTAGTTCAGCGATGCATATTTACGTATATACGTATCCAGGGGCAACTGTGAAGGAAGGGAGAAGTGTGCTGAGTGCTGCTGTTCGCCAACAAACTGTTGTGCAGTTTTGCGAAAAATTATGTTACTAAATATACAGTGTAATTACTGTTTAATCAAACAAAAATAAAAAAAGATTTATGAAATTATGAATTATGACAATAGTTTATGTGACTGCTAAATAATGAAGGGCATTATAATACGAATGTAGTTTTATGAAAGAACTAAGTGAGTTTCACAATAATATCACACGAGTGTTTGAATGCCTGATTATGTACATTTAATTCCATTGCTTTATCTACATACATATTATAAATCCTCAATGACGTGTTCGGAAAAAATAGAATGACCGCCATTGCACCGCCATGACCAACTGGATTGTACGGGCGGTCGAGGAGGACGTTACCGATATCGGCGATAACGATGTGGTAATGAATTTTCATACATTATTACGACAATGGCGCACATAGATAATACACTGATGTTAAATACATTACTGGTTTCCAATAGTGGTGGTCATTATTATGCGGTTTCCGAACGCAGAATTGTATGATAGGGGTGTAGATAAAGTTCTATAGTGGCTAGTGGCCTACCAAATTAGTTGACTATACAATATACGCTAAATAAAACACCCCTTTTCCATTATGTAGAAAATAATGTACGCCAACCCAAAGAATTATCTAAAACGTTCGGGGTATTTCTTTGTCTTCTTATTTGTTTTGAAACGCTCTTAAAATATTCTCCCATTTTATTCGCACATTCCTTGCTGCATACGATCGTAACATTACAATATAAGTATACCTACTTTCGCAAACTCGTATCTAACTTTACTGTGACATTCTATAAGCAACCTTATTTTATACGAAGTACAGTTTAAATTAAAAATAACTTTGGTATTTTTAACAAGAAATAGAAGATAATTTTAGAAACAATTTGATATGGCAGACAAGATACAATTTGAGTTTTGTAGCGAAAACATGTTTTGGTTGTAAAACCGATAATATATCCTTTTAAGTTGAATGCACGCACGAACTAAACTTTAAAGTTCCTTTTGGTATATTATTGCTCAAAATTATTCAGTTCTACATTATTAAATTCACATTTTTGTAATGAATACCTACCTACTTCAGTGCGACTAGAGGTGTGAATATTATTGTAAAAACGTGTAAATAGTATATTTACCGTTATCATATTATTTAAGTAATCCATACTTAATACTATAAATGGGAAAGTGTATGCGTGTGTTTGTTTGTTTGTTTGTCCGTCTTTCACGGCAAAACGGGGCGACGAATTGACGTGATTTTTTAAGTGGAGATAGTTGAAGGGATGGAGAGTGACATAGGCTACTTTTTGTCTCTTTCTAACCCCCCACTTCCCTAAAATGGGGGGTGGAAGTTTGTATGGAGCATTCCGCAATTTTCAAGATACGAGTAGAAAGCTAAAAATTAGTATGCGGACTATTTGTGACTAACAAAAAAATCGTGCATCATTTTTTTTGGAAATCTGCACCCAACCCCTTAAAAGAGGTGAAATTTTAATAATATTCTGTTCCGAGTTCTCTTCTGTGTTTTAAATCAGGAAAGGGGAACCCCGAATTTAACGTGAGTGAAGCCGCGGGCAAAAGCTAGTTGGTAATAATGCCTGCAACTTAATAGTTGGGTACCTAGTTTTATTTTATTATGCAGTCATATACCTACATAATTACAACTGCTGCTGTTAAAAAAGCGGTATTCACCAAATATATTCATGGTTTTGAATTAATATTGTATATTTCAACAACATTAGTGAAAATAAACTTGGATATTATTATACCACCGACCGTATCTTGACACTGTTAAACATAAAGAAAGAAACACTTCATTGTACTCTACTCTTAATCTACTTTTAATCTGTGTACTGTACTGTTATATGTTATTGAGGTGTGCAATAAAGAATATTTGTATTGTATTGTATGATGACCTGTGACTGTAAACTGTATATTGGAAAATAAATTATTCTATTCTATATCTTCCAACGTTAAAGCCTGACCAGAAATATATGATCATGCGCCATGTTGCGAAATATCAGTGGAACTAATTTCTTACACTGGCAATATAGGATAATTTTAATGTAGGGTTGTCGCTATCGTGTCATTGTGGCGGTTTACTTGAATAATATTAAATAATAAATGTCAAGAAATGCTTAAAACTATTCATAGTCATGAGCAAAATATTGTAAATAATGTATGTAATAAACTGCTGAAAATAAAACGCTCGGGAAATGAAACTATTTCGCTACGAAACACTTACAAATTAACATCATTGCTGATAGGTAAACAAATCAAGATGATATTATACCTATGCATTATACCATAGAGAATAATGTACTTTTTGACTATATTGAACTGTTGCCATATAAACGAAAATGATACGAGTAGCACCCTCTTGACAATGATCACATATTTCTGGGCAGGCTTTACCTACCTAAACAGGGGTTTTATTATGGAGTGTACATTCCGTACCTAGTACTATTATTTATTCTGAGATCGGGATACAATCGCTTTTACTAATTAAGCTACAATTAAAGGAACGTATGATGGAAAAAATGCAATACTTGCATTTAATATCATAAACAGCATTAACATAAATGATGATCTCTATAACTGCTGCCAGGTCAATACATTATGTGTCAAAAAGTGACAGATAATGTATTGTATTGACAGCTGTCATATGGACCATCATTTAGCGTGAGACAGGCGGGTAACATTACGCACACGCCAACACTGATGAAAGAGATGTAGTACGCATACACACAAATTGTTAGACAAATTATTTATTTTATTAGACGAATTGGGTAGTAAATTAGACATTCATCTTAATTTTCAGATTGGTGCTAATCATACCTTATCTATGGTGCAAATTGAGCAGTCATTTTATTATCTGGAGAATAAAAACAACATTTATGATAGAAGAATGGGGAATTGTCTATATGTGGTATCCCCAGTCTTAGCAGCTGAAATATATCTGTCCCTTACCGGGTATACGCTGACCCTCCGTCTAAAGTATATTCAGTCTACGGCGTGAGACGAAACATGTAGGTGCTAAGATACATAAGGTAAACACATTTGGCAAACTATGTAAAGCCTGACCAGAAATATACGATCATTGACAAGAGGGCGCTATTATTCTCATTTATATGACAACAGTTCAGTATAGTCATAGAGCGTATTATTCTCTATGGTCTGGTGACATCTTGATTTGTTCACCTGTCAGCTCTGATATTAATTTGAAAATATTTCACAGCGAAATAGTTTGATTTCCCGAGCGTATAGTTTACAGCTGTTTATTATATATACTATTTACAATGTTTCACTCTTGACTATGAATAATTTTGGGAATTTTTATCGTTTATTATTTAATATTCAACACTTTACTTCACCAACATATATTCAATGACATTGAAAACAGTGACAGTATATCACATGTCATTAATATTATTGCCAGTGTAAGAAATTAGTTCCAATGAAATTCCGCAACATGGTGCATGATCATACTCGTATATTTCAGGTCAGGCTTTAACTATTTATACAAATATTAAATGTCCAGAGACTACGTCGACGCATAATACGTCGGCACCGTAATTAAAAATTCTGATTAACATCTGAAACCGTGGTCTGCAATTTAATGAGCCCTGTTTGAGGTCTAGTTTATTTTTAGAAGGCCTCGATTTGTGTGACACAATAGACACTTTCGTTATTGTAATTAGATGTGTGCCATTGTAATTGTATGAACGTACGAGCCTCTGACGATTCTACTTCGTGCGTTTAAGTCGCCCCCCTAGGATGTTGAATTTGAAGAAATCTTTACATCATTTTTTTTTAATTCCAAGATTTTACCCCGATGATGCCAGAGAAGATACGATGCCAGTTTCTACAAGGTGTAACAAAAATTCTGGTGATCCTTTTGGCATAATTGGTATCGTATTATAATTATGAAAATTAAAAACAAAATATTGGTTTTGTATGGACGAAGTGTGCATGCAAAAAAAAAATTCGCGTCCAAAAAATTTTTTCCTACTTTTTCGAACTTCAATACCATACCAATTATTCCTTTAAACGAATCACCATCACCAATATTTATGTTACAGCCTGAATGTAAGGCGACTGTTTTATATGTATATTCTGGCTAACCAAAAAGTGCAGTAACAGTGCAAGTATTTAATAAGCTATACCCATCCCTTTTTTTAGTGGTGAGTCGTAAGAAAAAGACAGTATGATTTTCTCTGTCTATGCTTGAAGTAAGACATACTCTGGCCAAACTATTATTTATATATGTATATTTAGAATATTTGCTATAATCCCTAAGTACGTCATATGATATGTCATGTAAATGCGCCTAGTAATTCTTATGTTGCCAAAAACTATTTTTGTTTTTTATTTAGTAAAATATTATCTTTAGCCTTTTTCGATTTCGAGGATATAGGATGGTTTCTCCTACAAGTTATGTTATGCTTGGTTGCCGAAACAGTGGTCACATCCGAAATAATCAAAAAAATCTATGTAAGTGTAACACTTGTAATAAATAAGTCCCGTCTATAAGATTGTCTGAAAGAGATTGTTCTGTAAATATCAGGCTATTTCTAATACTAGATAGTTTTCTTTAACACATCTAACCCAGGATATCTACGAGAATGCCTTAGAGGCCTCGTTAAAGTCGAGACGCCGACAGGGAATTTAAATATGTTCTATTTTTGCGCGAGCTTTTTCTTGTAGATTTGTTTTACATGTAGTAACTACATCGAGAATTCAAACCGGTAAAAGAATTATAACCGGTAAATTGGTTAATTACTAATAGTCGCATACAAAATACTAACCGGTTGCATACGGTAGGTAGGTGTAGGAAAAGTAATGAATAAGCTCTAGATTAATACAGGTCTTATACAAGTGATGTTCCACTACGTTTTGCCCTTTTGGGCACACGCTGAACAAGAAGACGGAGCATGCATTTTATTACCTAAAATGTATACAAGATTGGCAAAATAAAACTATGTACTTAAAACTAGTATTAAAAGCAATTCAATATATATCCGTAAAATACTCCGTTAGTGAATTGTGCTTTTTGTGCTTAAAACTTATAATTTTAGGCAAAATCTCTAACATTATAATGTATGTCTCTTGGTAATTTATTGTATATTTTATGTGCCATTAATTTTATTGCAAAAAGTATTTTCGGAATGGCACATAAAATCCATACTAATATTATAAATGGGAAAGTTTATGTGTATGTTTGTTTGTCCGTCTTTCACGGCAAAATGGGGCGACGAATTGACGTGATTTTTTTAAGTGGAGATAGTTGAAGGGATGGCGAGTGACACAGGCTACTTTTTGTCTCTTTCTAACCCCCCACTTCCCTAAAATGGGGGGGTGGAAGTGTGTATGGAGCATTCCGGGGGGCAATCAGGAATCGGAGGGCAATGAACAGAGGGCGCTGTACGCGTCAACAGTCGAAATTTAAACTGATCTCCGTATTTATTTCGTTTTTATTATAAAGATATAGTATAAAGTGTTATTTTTACATTATTTTAATTTATTTACCATACTATTTAACAAGAAATAAGATAAACAACAAGAAAAATGGCACCACTAAAGGGAAAAGCAACTACAACTACAGCGGCGGTTAACAGGTTGGTGGAAACAATTTCTGATCTCCAAACTGAAATTACGGACATGAAGGACAAAATGGATCGGTGTAATACTACAATATTAGAACAGCAAAAACTACTTACCAAACAAAACCAAAGTATCCAGACCATCCTGGCGATGATGACAGGCTCAGATAAACATTCACCACTGTCACCTTTACTTCAAGTCACGCAAGTACCACAGAACCTCTCATTTAATGAGTCTGGACCCGAAGACATTATTTTTCTGTCCAATGATCAGCATGAGACAACTGTAACACCGCAGTCACCAGCAGCGATAATACCAGCAGCGGGTCCACCTGAGCCTAAACCGAAAGTGCACCGTCAACGCCAGCGTCATGCGGTAAACAATATGACCCAGCATCTGCAAAGCGGTCCGCTTGTGGTTGAAGAGGTGGCTCCCAAATGCATCGCGTCGAGAAAACAACAATCAAAGGTGACATTTATTCCATCACCGGCGCCAATCCAAGCGGTGTCTAACCAGCAGACAGGGACTCAGAAGACGGCTGCAGCACCATCGCAGCAACCCTCATGCGTTACCTCCTCCTACAACATGTCAAGTGAGCGAGGTGTCTCAAGCCTTCGTGCTGCTGGTCCTAGGGTCACAAGTTTGCATGTGTTTAACCTCAGTGAGGACACAACAACAGACGACGTGATCCAGCATGTACGACGAATGGGTGTCCCGACGCCTATGTGCGAGCAGCTGGTGGTCACCAGAGGTAGATACGCGTCGTTCCGACTTGATGTACCAGCCGATAATCAGAAGGTCGTGCGAGACGTTAAAAATTGGCCGACTGGTGTGTCGATTCGTTTATTTAATGTCGTACAGGCAAAAAACTTGTCAGCAAACCAAAACATAACAAAAACCAGATAGAATCCAAGTTTGTTATTATTCACCAGAACGCTAGATCTATTAACGGTAAGACATCACTGATAGACTTATTAACGAACACAGAAAACCCGCACGTTATCGGATTTAGCGAAATTTGGTGCCGTAAAAATGAGATTGCACGAGTGAAATTAAGAGGGTACTTGCTAGCTAATTTTTACTGCCGTACGCGCATCGCCCACGGCGGCACTGCACTATACGTGCGGCAGGGTATCGATTACCGGGAACGAAATGACCTTTGCTCTTTCGCCGTGCAATATCATTTTGAATATGCGGCAATCGAAATTACTGGTTTAAAATTAATTATAATTGTGATGTATAGGACTGGAAATGGAGATTTCGATGTGTACCTAGAGAATTTAGAATTGTTGTTAAATATTATTACCGAAGAAAACAAAAGGTTTCTCATAATTGGCGACCATAATGAGGATTTTTTAACTAATAATAGCATGAAACGGATTATTAATGATATGTTGGCTTGTTATGGATGTCAAAATACAGTAACATTCCCTACCCGCGAGACGGCGGACTGTGCATCGTCCATCGACTGCGGAATATCAAACTGCGCGAGTGATATGCTCTCTGTAACACCGATAGATACCGCTATAAGTGATCACAACGCGCAGCGGTATGAATTAACTTTAGAGCACAGTATCCAAAACAAAGAACGCGACACAGTTGAGCGGCGTTTTTTTGGCAAGGAATCCATTCGATTATTTTGTGTTGACATTCTTAATTACGATTTTAACTTCATATTTAATAATACTGTAGACATTAACTGTAAATTTAATAAATTATTTAATATTTTAACTCATTATATTGACATTCATTTTCCAATTCAACAAATTAATATTAAAAAGAAAAATAACTCTAAGGTTCCTTGGCTGAGTAATGAACTGGTCGATTTGATTAGAAAACACAGTGATCTTCATGAAATGAGACGTCAATACCCTAATAACCCAATACTTTTTGAATGCATTGACCACTACTCCAACCTAATCAAGTCGAAATCGTTAAAAGCCCGACAAGATTTTATTGAAAATAGATTAAATGACAGTGGAAACAAAGCGAAGGAAATTTAGAAGATAGTAAATGAAGAAGTGGACATAAAATCTAGGTCCCAAGAAATCAATTTGAATGATTCCAAATCCAACCAAAAAGTAGCTGAAAGAGACTTACCAAACACATTTAATTCCCATTTTCTTAGTGTAGCGTCGAAGTACACAATACAAAGTGATATATCAAAATCCACTGAGTACCTGCAAAATCACTTGAGTGCGTCAAATGCCCCCACTTTCACCTTGCCAGTTATCTCGAGACATCCTAGACAAGACCTTTCACCTAATGCTGAAGAAGCGTAACACTGTGGATGCTTTTGACATTTCTCCAAATGTCCTTTCATGGATATGGCCAGTTGTTGGCGACGTACTTGTCGTGCTAATAAACCAAATGTTTGAAACAGGTACATATTTACCCTGACGTTTTAAAAAACGCAAGGGTGTGTCCAGTTTTTAAAGGGAAGGGTGACAGGTTCGACGTAAATAACTATAGGCCTATTACAATAGTACCAACGATATCTAAAATGGTCGAATCCATCTTGTCATCTCATCTAATGGGTCACCTGGAGTCGAACAGCTTGCTTACGGACAACCAATTTGCGTACAGACAGAAAATGTCAACAACAACCGCAGCGCACAAGATGTTCGACTCCGTCATGTCTGGGTTGGATGCCAAAAATAAAGTAGCTGGAATCTTGTGTGACCTATCAAAGGCTTTTGATGTAATAAGCCACACATTATTACTAAATAAGCTAAAGCATTATGGCGTCGAAGACAAAGCCCATTTACTGTTTTTGTCCTTTTTATCGAGCCGTAAACAAATAGTAAAAATTATGGCTGACGGCAAACAGCTGCGATCTGACGCAGGGTGTATAAGTATTGGTATTCCCCAGGGCTCTGCCCTCGGAAATACTCTATTTTTATTATTTATAAACGACCTGCCTTCAAACATAGTAGCTGGTTTATCCGTGTTGTTTGCGGACGACACAACTGTGTTGGTAAAGGCGAAATCCTATGACCAGCTGAGCGTCAAAATTAACGATGCTTGTAACCAGTTACAGTCATGGTTTTCAGCAAACGGACTGTTATTAAATTGTACAAAATCAAAAATAATGTTATTCTCTGGTCGAAGGGTTCCGCTACCATCATGTATGGCCAGTTGCCCGATGCCACTGAGTGATGTGTGTGGTTTCCTTGGGTTTACGGTTGATTCTAACTTAAATTGGAAGTGCCATGTCGACAGTGTTTGTAATAGATTGGGCGGGGCAGTCTTTGCGTTGCGAAAATTAAAACCGCTGATATCTAGTGAAGCCCTCAAACAGGTGTATTTTGCTCATTTCCACTCCATAATGTCATACGGCACGCTCATTTGGGGTACCTCTACAGATGCTAAAAGGGTACTATTAGTGCAGAAACGAGCCATTCGTGCGCTTGCTGGAGTCAAATTCCGTCACCCCTGTAGAGAACTTTTCATTTCGCAACGCATATTGACTGCCTACTCGCAACGTATATTTGATATTATTATGTTCGTGCGTAACAATATATCCCAGCTTCCACGGGTACACTGCCCAGGAAAACTGCTACGTTCTACAGGGCGTCTTAGATCAGTCTCTCGTCGCATGGCACTTTTAAGAAGGAACCCACGTGTCATCGGGCCCATTTATTTCGAGCACCTTCCTGCCGAACTAAGAAATGAGCCATGTGACGAAACATTCAGACGCAATTTGAAAAACCTTTTGTTGAATAACCCCCTGTACTCAATAAAAGAGTATATGAAATTAAAATTCTGATGTATACTTATATATATATATATGTATATATATATATTTATTTTTTTATTTTTTTTGTTTTGTCTTACTTTGAAAGTTCTAGTTATTGTAATGACGATCCTTATTGGGAGATTTTAAGTTTAAATGATGATACTCTTGTTTGATTTGCATTTTATTTTATTTTCGTATTTTAAATTATTAAATCGACTTTATGTACCTACATATAATTAATTTTTAAGTATTTTCCATACTTGATTTTTGATTTTTATTGCTTTTAATTGTATTTTGACGATCCTTATTGGGAGATACTAATAAGATTATTGTACATATTGCTATTATTTTTGTAATTTTATATATGACGATCATGACAGAAATTCCTATAACTTTGAAAATAATGTAATATCGCTTGTTGATGTAAAATTATAAAGTAATTGTCTTTAGTGAAATAAAAAAAAAAAAAAAAAAAAAAAAAAAAAAAAGCTACTTTACAATAAATTAAAGCCCTTATTTATGACCTGATTATGCAAAAGCAATTGCTGATACAGCTTATCGAATACTGTCACTATCTTTAAAGTTTGAACAAAGTCTGAGTAACACTCAACGCGAATATTATACGAACAAGCTTTCACAAAGCAATAACCCCCATAAAACTATGTGGCAAATAGTAAACAACGTCTCTGGACGCACGTCAGCGCCGTCAGTGCAACTTAGATTTATTGAAAGATACCCACGGTGAAAAATATACTTCGCGGAACCGGTTAGCAAACGTCATAAACAACTTTTTCTTATCAGCCGCTAGTACCACAGGTGCACCAACGACCCGCCCGGAACTAGCTAAATTACTTTTATGCAACTCGTCTAGTCCTAGTCCCGTAACAATTAAATTAACCCTTTTCAGCCATGATGAATTATACAAAATAATAACACAACAAGTGGCAACCAAAAACACTTGTGATATCTATGATACATCAACTATGCTACTCAAAATTGGACTACCGTAAATAATCGATCAGCTAACGTTCATTTTTAATAAGTTAATAAAATCAGGATTATACCCCAGTGCACTGAAAAAAGTCAAAGTCGTACCTGTATACAAGGGCAAAGGTCAAAAAGATGATCTTAAAAACTACAGGCCCATAAGCATTATTCCCACAATAGCCAAAGTGTTCGAAGCTGGGATTAGTAATAGGTTGTATTCATTTCTAGAGCGATTCAACCTCCTTCACGATAAACAATACGCATATCGGCGTAACCGCTCATGCGTGGCAGTTATTCGCGAAACAATAAATAAAATAATGCAAGCCAAAGAAAAATATTCACACGTAGCCATTCTTCTGTGCGACATGACGCGGGCTTTTGACCTCTGTGACCACTCTGTTCTAGCCACTAAATTCGAGCACCTTGGACTGCATGGTCCTACCTTACAACTCATGATAGACTACTTGAAAAATAGGCAACAGTTAGTACTCCTAAATAACGGGTTTGTAAGATCACGCGAAGGCGGTGTGGACATTGGGGTACCCCAGGGATCATCGCTCGCTAATCTATGCTTCCTTATTCAAGTTAACGATTTACCGGACGTTGTAGATGGAAACATGTATATTTTCGCTGACGACGCATGTGATATCCTAATTGCTCAAGATGTTGACAGTTTAGAAAAACTGATTTCTAGCGATGCTCATAAACTGCTTAATTGGTTCTCTGTCAACGGGTTAGTTCTGAACGTCACGAAAACTCAGGTACTCCATTTTCACTTAGGCGCCCCCCCCCCCAAGGCCCCTCGCTGTCAAAGTAAATAATACAGTTCTCCCACAGGCAAAAAATGCCCCGTTCTTAGGAGTAACACTCGACTCTGCACTGAAATGGGTCTAAATGGGACACTCAAATTGATAACGTCTGCAAAAAGTTGGCAGGGGTCTGTTTCGGCCTAAAACGACTATCTTTCATACTCCCGCAGGCACAGGTACGAAACTGTTATTTTGCACTATTTCACTCAACTTTAAACTATAGCCTAGAGTTCTGGGGACTTGCCGCCGACTGGCGCCGTGCGTTCGTACTGCAACGACGAGCACTCCGGATAATAGCATGTATTCCTCCCGATTCACCAGCAGTGTTACAGCTCTTCGTATCCTTACGCATTATGACGATCCCGTCTCAATTTATATTTAATATAATAAAGTTTGTTAGGACCAACATGACTTATTTTCCCTTAAGACCGGGCAACCTACGAAACCTAAGAGATAGGAAACGAGGAATACTAGCAACGACTAGTTGCAGACTAACCAAGTCTACCAAAATAACTTATGTAATCGGACCAAAATTGTATAATGCCATCCCAAAGTATATACAAACAAAGAAAATAACAACTCATTTTTTAAGGAATTAAAAAAATGGCTAATTGAAAATGCTTTCTTTGACCTTAGAGAATTATGTGACATAAAATTATCTTAATTATAAATGTGTAGCTCTATTGTAATCAGAATTGACATCGTTTGACTTTTGTTATAAATTGCGAATTAGTATTATATAATAGCTCACTAGTATTAATTTTAGTTTTATTTTTTCTTTTGACGTGTATTGTATCTGTGCATTTACGAAATAAATGAATATGAATATGAATATGGTTTGAATATTACAAATTTTATCGCATATGCGTGCACTTTTAAAAGTTGAGAATTGGTGCTTGTTATTTTTAATGTATTTAGCAGTCTCAAATATATAAAGACACGGAAGTGTTAAAGTACATATGTATAGGTAAAAATGTTGGCAATTTTTGCATTCAAGACTAGAAAGGCAAGTGTTTGTACGCTAAACTGACAATATATGACACCTTTGGCCAGACGTCAGCATACTATTCTCCAGCGGCTACTAATGTCCCTCAATTGTCACATTTACCTTAAGGTCAACCTTATCCATTATAATAAGTACAAGCCATTGAATACGCATGTCTAAAATTAGACACAATACAACACTTTGATAGCGGCTATGGAATATTCACAAAGTACTAGTAACCAGTAGTTAGAATTCTGATTATAAAGTTTATAACAATACATCGAACCGGTTAAAGGGATACCAGTAAAGACCGGTCTTTTCAGTTTAGCTCTGAAACTTTTCGAGAACTGTATGTTTCCAGATCATAATGTAATTGCGAAAGTTCATAAACGTTTAAATATGTGGTTCTCCTTAAACATTATTTAAATCAAATACGGTTGATGATGGGATTTGGATGAAAATTAGCAGAGGTACCCTGGGAAGATGTACTGGGAAGATACTTTTATCCCTTATTTATTTATTTAAACTTTATTGCACAACACCTTTATTGTACAAGTGATAATGTACAAATGGCGGACTTAATGCCAAATGGCATTCTCTACCATTCAACCATTGGGCGAAACAGAGACTTCCCTTCCCAAATAATCAAAAATCGGGTTTCATTATAAAACCGGTATGAAAATGTTGCACGTCAAATAAAAATAACGAGTTTACTTTTATCTGCTGCAGGCCCTCAGGTCAAGTTAAGCTGGCTAGTTGATTTGCGAATCGGCAGGACGAGTCCGCAAGGGTGCGGTCATTAATGTTAATATGTTTATTAATTGCTGGAGTGTGATCTGATTTCAAATATTTGTTGTGATCTGGATCGGGTGTTGATGGGGCTGCCGCGCTATTGCAGTGCCTCACAGATGTTCGCCGAGGCACACGTAACCTGTTTTAAAGCGACAATGCGCATGCGCCTGCGAGCCGCATCGCTAGTACGACGTGTGCGCGCCAGCCCCAACAACATCCTTATGATGATTGGGGACAGGTTTGACTGTCCGTACATTATGCACTGTAAGTAACAGTGAACTAACATAGTTTTTAAGTGAAGTACATTGTAAAAAACTTACATTTTATGGGCCACAGCAGGCTTGAAATAAACGTATTTAATTTAAATTTAATATGTGAGTAATGCTCAATCAGTAGGTAGGTGTTTTTGTAAAAAAAAAAGAGTTTTTGAGTAAAACATTACAATATATCCACGGTTTTCGCAAACAATCCTTTACCAATAGCTCCAATCTTAACTTTATAACTTGACATTTTATTCGCATCTGTCATTATTACTCATACTTTTTTTTTCAAAAGTGTTTTGTTTAGACTTATAGAGCCGCGACGACGTGCGCAATACAAATTAAAAAAAATTTCGTGTCCAAAGAATTTTTCTCCTACTTTTACTTAGTCGCAAGTCGCAATACGATATCGATTATGCTCTTAAACGAATCACCGGTACTTTCGTTACACCTGTATGGCTGTATATAAGGTGCTAACAAATTATTCACGGATATTTTTACCGCTGATAGTACTCGGTTCTCGGAGTATATTTAAGTATGAAACATCATAGGTTTTGTTATGTTTTTTGGAGAAAACTAGGAAACGAATTTCCTACGTTAAAACACTATGTTAATAAGATAATTAAATGAAACCTCTTTAGACCCGAATCATAATGACAAATAAGAAAAAAAACTTTTTCACACCACCTGCTCGACAATGGCAAATTATATATCATGCAAACCTCACCGAAAGCAAATCATTATAGCCCTTGGCTTTAGCCGGGTTATAATGTTGTACTAAATCTCATTATAACCCGCTGGTTAATAATGTGATTTCACTTCCCATAGTTCTTATTGTTATGTGCTTAAAGTCTAATTTGGTAAAGTCCGCACGGTGCACAGCCCCGCGACGCCAGCCGGGGCCCGCGCCGCCGCGTCGAACTGATTTGTAAATCGAATTTATTCGGAAAATCGTGCTGGCCACCTTTTTTAAATACCTAAAACAAATGCCGCGAGTGTCATAAGACGCTGCAGTATACGGAGTAAAACTGCAGGTTCTATAAAAATTGAAGATAAAATTTGAATAAAATGGACTAATGTATCAAGAATCAATTTTTAGGGTTCCGTAGCCAAATGGCAAAAAACGGAACCCTTATGGATTCGTCATGTCTGTCTGTATGTCTGTCCATCCGTATGTCACAGCCATTTTACTCGGAAACTATACGACGTATCTGAATAAAATTTACACATAAGGTGTATTTTGTATGCCGCTACTTAGTTATGTAGATTTGAAAAAAAAAAAATTAGGGGGGGGGGGGCGCTCCATACATGTAACAATTTTTTTTTTTAACTAAATATGAACATGTGACACATCAATGATAGGTCTTTAAAAATAACATTGAGGTTTCTTTGACCATTTTGTGATAAAGTGAATATTTTCTGAAATAATCGCTTCGAAAGTCAGAAAAATTGTGCCCCCCCCTGTAACTTTTGAACCGTAAGTCCAAAAATATGAAAAAAAATTGAGGAGATGCGTCTTACCATATACTTTCTACGCAAATTCTTTTGAACATTATCGGTTTAGCTATTTTTGAGTTATCTCCAAAAAACCATAGGCACCAGATACGACCTTTTGGTATTAGTTTGGTTCCATTGAAGGTACGGAACCCTCCTATGTGTGGTCCGACACGCACTTGGCCGGTTTTTACTTTTGATTTACTTTAATAAAAATCCGTTTCTAGTAGCCTTAGCTATTTTATTGTCTCGCAAGAGGTGAGAAAAGTAGAGTATACTCCTCGGGAATAAAGCTGTTTTTGTCACGGGCGCGCTTGAACCCCTCACTGCACTCAGGACTCAGTCTTAATTCCCTCGCTTCGCTCGGGAATTAACTCATAAACCCCTCGCTGCGCTCGGGATTAAAATCTGGAGTCCTTCGTTACGTTCAGGATTCAATATTGCGCCCGTGACATAAAACAATGCTTTATCCCCTTGGTGTACAATCTACTATTAACGTGACATGACAGACATCTTGACAGGTACATTATAGGGGATGGTTATTTTAAAAATTAATTATAATATTTTTTTGTTCGGTGAATGAAAACAAAAAAATGATATACAAAGGTTCCTTAATTACAGTTAAAAGTTAATTGTTTTAATGTACTTAATCTATTATCTCTTAAAATATCCGTGACTAATTTGTTAGCACCTTATATAGTTACACATTTTTATTTAGCTCGACCACATATTTATGTGCTTCAAATCTTGTAAGTTAAATTTCATCTACATGTCTGATTGAGCTAAAGTTTAGTATACTTCCGTAATTTATATGACAATACTATCTATCTACTAGCTACACAATAAAAGTGTGTGCCAGAAAAAATATTTCTGGGAGTTACTTGTTTATCTTGGTTATTATTTATCGTTCATCAATTCTAGTACCTATTTGGTGACATGACATACAACGGCACTTTGTCAACCGTACTTTACGACGAAACCTAAGAGATCGTAAAGCCACTGTGTCGAAAAGATACATGATATGTGCGGCTTGATGCTGTGTTTTCTGATTTTATTAAGGGCTGTTAAGAAATCCATGACTTTTGATGCATGTATTTCAATATTTTGATACTCGTTTTGAAATAGAATAAACGTTATCATAAATAATGAAAAAAAAATTGCATACAAAGGACTTATAATTTAGAAAACTGAGTGCGAGCATAGATCGTCTAGTAATACGAGAAAGATAATAGGTACGTTTAAAAGACATAATTCTTGTCGTATTCTGACTCGGGAAAAGTAGGAGAAAACATTATTAAGCATTTTTTTAAATGTGAATACGATGCGAGTGATTAGTGGTATCATATTCTCATTTAAAAAAATGCTTAATTATGCTATTTTCTCCTACTTTTTCCTAGCCAGAATACGAAAATAATTTATAATAACATTTCTTTCATTTCAAAACGTGTATCATAATATTGCATATTTGCAATACCTCTTTGTATGTAGTTTCACCATATAATCCCTTTGTTTCATACCTACCATAATTTCGCATATTGGCAACACAATCTTTCCGATCCTTTTCGCGACTAACGACCGATTGAAATCGCAATCGCGATTATTTGATTGCATATATTTTGACGTCAATCGACGCGAGTCCTGCCTACACATAGCTTCATCATGGGCAGCTACATGGCTTCTCACACGTCCCTGTAATGTAACAACGAAATTAGATCTTAACATAAACAAATACGACTTAAAATCGTGTACTCTTTGCAATCAGCACCAGCAGCAATTAGTGTTCGGAGTTCGTCAATCGAAAGATCAATAGTTACATCATTTTCGCCATCAATACACGGTACCCGTGGGAATTGCGAGAGATTTTAACAGTGTACTCCTGATCATAATTGGAGACAAAAATGTCGTTATACTTTTCTGGAATTTGCCTAGTTTCAGAGTTACTACCAATTATATAAAATAAAAAAAATATTGTGACTCCGTGCAAAACTTTTTGTTGATGGCGACTTCACCCTTTATGAGGTCTAGTCTAGACTTCCTTATTGACAGATATCAAAGTACCAAGCAATACTTTAAGCAAACTATTTTTTACGAATAAAAATATACCAATTTATTTTAATCGACAGTCTTACCAATAACATTTATTTTTTTATGTTCAAATTAAAAAAAATAAAGCAAAAAAAATGTTTTTTTTTTGTGAAATTGACCTAAATTCATATAACATTTATTACTCCTTATGACCTCAGGACCACGAGTGTGGTTAAAATCTCTCGCAAAGCTCACGCGCACCGTGTATAAGTTTTGAAATCGCCATTATTCATAGTATTTTGAACTCCATTGATAAAGGCATCTATACCATGGACTATCATTGAGACCCAGCTATGCGTTAGAGGAAGCAACGGCTATAGCGATCTCGTTCCATCGTTTAGACTGGCTTATGATGGCCCATGGTGTAGAGAGAGAGAGTCTTACACATTATGATTATTTTTTCTAACACATGTGTACCTAAGTATATAAAAATACATGATGAATGAAAAAAGTATTCTTTGATACTAAGTGCTTTTTCGTCTCAAAATGTAATGTGAAACAAGATTAAAAAATATATAAGTAAGCACATAGTTTATTTAAGTTATTTTACCTGCTGACTATTGTGTCGTGTACCTATATATAATATATATAAGTAATCGTTTTTAGGGGTTCCCCCTTATAGTTTCGCCATGTCTGTCCGTCCGTCCGTCCGTCCGCTGATAATCTCAGTGATCGTTAGCACTAGAAAGCTGAAATTTGGACTAATATGTATATCAATCACGCCGACAAAGTGGTAAAATAAAAAGTGGAAAAAAAATGTTTTATTAGGGTACCTCCCCTATACGTAAAGTGGGGAGTGATTTTTTTTTCATTTTAACCCTAACGTGTGGTATATTGTTGGATAGGTATTTAAAAATGAATAAGGGTTTAGTGAAATAATTTTTTGATAATGTAAATATTTTCGGAAATAATCGCTTCAGAAGTAAAAAAAAAATGTGACCCTCTAACTTTTGAACCATAAGTTTTAAAAATATGAAAAAAAATCTCAAAAGTAGAACTTTATAAAAACTTTCTAGGAAAATTATTTTGAACTTGATAGGTTGAATAGTTTTTCTCAATCAATTTTCTCAATCTGGAGGCATCAGCGTTAGTCTGGAACCCTTACGAGTCAACTTATATCCTACTGTTGGAAAAGGTCCAAAAGACGTTCTTAAGAATGTATTATAAAAAGATCTACGGATACTATCCGTTCCTGTATCCAACTAAATTTATTTTAGGAACCCTGGGATTCAATTTTTTAGAAGTGAGGCGCAGCTTGAGCCTACTACTTTTTGCGTGTCGGGTTCTTCGAGGGGACTCTGATTGTCTTGTACTGGTAGGGAATTTTGTAAGACTTTTTGTGCCTGATATTAACAAAAATATTACCCTCAGGCCGCGTGTGCACCCCCTGTTGGCAGTGCCAATGGCACGTACGGTTGCACATAAGAACTCTCCGATACTTCGTGCTCTGGACCTACTGAATGCGCTCCTGGTATCAGCACCAGAGTGTGACCTGGTGGCGTGGCGATGGTCGAATGTGTGTCATGAGTGTTTGAGATTTTGCGAGCTGATGGATAATAGGCAGTCAAGAGTGTTAGTATGATAATTTTGATTAACTAATAGTAGATATTTATGTAGTTTCGCAGTGTATTAGTGATCGGAGTGTATTACTGTAATGCTGTGTACAATTAAATAAACAATAATGTAACAAATAACCCATTTTTTTTACTCTTAAGTGGGGACACTTACTGTGACGGACGGAAAACTACGGAACCCTACACTGAGCGTGGCCCGACACGCTCTTGGCCGGTTTTTTGGGCTGATTGTGTATCACGTTTTTTTTTTATTCAGATACAAACAGTTATACATAGTTTATGATCTAAATTTAAAGACAAAAAATAGACCTTTAGTTAAGTATATGACTATTACAAATAAAGAGGTATTTTTAATTTTACTAGCTAGAACAAGATTATAGTTTATATAACTCTAGTGATTTAATACTTTTGTTTAAAATACATCAATTAACACATTTAACTAAGTTACAATTACCAGTTAGACCCAAGATTTAAATGCATTCTTAAGTTGTGTTAGTGTACAGTTAAAATGTCTATATCATTAAGTTTAAGGTTGTCATTAAATAGTTTAATAATAATGATGAAATATATGGACTGTCATGAAATGATGGAATGTCATTAAAATGCTCCATGCCACTCTTCCTATCCGCCTTAAATTTTTCTCCCTGCATTTGAAGTAAGGCATGGTATTTTCGATGGTGTTATATCACGTAATGATTGGCTGAGCCAGGGTTAAGGTCCTTATTAAACGTGCCTCGATAACAGATAAGTCCCGGTGTTGTGTAACGGCATAATATAGTTAATACAGCCAGTATACTTACGTTTACCGTTGCCCCTCTTTTTATTACAAACATTTTTTACAAATCGAGGAGCCACTACAAGGAAAGAACGTGTGAATATTTTGGATTATCGCGCTTTTAGAATTTAGAATATTTTTTGAGAAATGGCCCCCAGGTTAGATACTGTTAACATATTCATACTGCGTCTGGGGTTATGCAACCGGGATGGCTGAAATAATATCTTGCTTTCAACTCAGTGGTCTTTGTAGGTGTTTCGTCAACTGAGCAAAGATTAATTAACCCTGTCAAATTAGCGCTACAGGAGTTTGGCACTTTATCTCTTACTTACAGTCCAATAACGTTTAAAATATTGATTTATATAATATGAGTAGGCACTACGTAAATAGGGAAGATGCAGCTATAATATTTACACTTATTTTGTAATCAAAATATTGAAAAAACATAAAATAGTAGCTATTAAGACGTTTTTACTTTAATTTATACTAATTTCAAACAATAATTACGATTTGAAGTAATGTGAAACGGAACGTATTTTAATCCACCAATCATCGTCTGGCGACGTCACTCCTGTTTTGATTTTGACAGGATGGTATAGTAAAAGATGACAATTTAACGCCTTTTGACGGACATTTTGCAACAAAGAGATTGTCATCCTTACCTTCTACCATCCATAGAACCAAGGATGACAAATATCACGACTATGGCGAGTGACACTGCCATACATGAGTGACGTCACAGGGACTGTAGCTCCGTTTAGGCGCGAAAATTTAATAGTCAGTTTGTAACAGCTATTTTTACTATAAATTATAGTATTTTCATTTTTTTATACACTCGTGGTCACGGAGTATATGGAGACGGTATCAGCCGTAGTTTGTTCCAAAACCAGCGTAGCTGGCATTTACACGCACACATTCTCATTAAAGTACGCACGAGGTGATACACACAAAGAAATGTCAGTCTCTCATTCGCTGTGTTGATGTGTGCGTACACTCGAAAATACGTAACCACTTCCATTGGCTCGTAGGCTCCGCCTACATTAGGGATGTGGCCCTTCGATATATATATTTTATCGATATCGATTATCGATAATTAACTCCATAATACCACGCCATACCTCATATTAATAAAACAATGTCGATTTTTATTAATAGCTGGATAAAAATCTACCCTAATTAGGGTTCATCCATTAATTACGTCAGATTTTAAGGGGGACGGAGGGATCAACAAAGTGTGACGAGTTCTGATAAGGGGAAGGGGGAGTTTTATTTCTTGTGACGTCACAAATACAAATATCGTGTACATATATACACATAGTACAGTACTGTGTACACTTTTTTTGAAGGAAAGGAACTCTTTATGTCTTCTTATTATTATTTTTCTTGCTTTGATTTCATTTAATATATAATTTAAAATGAGAAAATAAAGAAATAGTAATTTTAAACATTATTGTTGAAATTTGTTTGACGTAATTTGTGGATATACCCTTATTTATCTAATTTATGTGTCTGCTAAAATACTAAAAATAATCGTGACTCAAACTATCTTCATACCAAATTTCATCTTAATCGGTTCAGCAGTTTAAGTGTGAAAAGGTAACAGACAGACAGAGACACTTTCGCATTAATAATATTAATATGGTTAGAAGTACCATTATAAAGTTATCGTACCTATAAAATAAGTTGATCATTGGATTAATTAATCCAGTCAATCACGTTATTTTGTTTTCGAAAGAAAGAAAATTAGTTTCTACTATAGGACAGAAAGTTACACCTTAAACAATGTGTTCGAAATTATCGATAACAAATAACGGGCCGCACTCTCGTGGCGGCAGGCGCGCGGCAGCCATGTTGCCCAGCAACGTGGCTGCCGATCGTGTGACGAGACTGACGAGCGACGTTCGTATTTCCAAATACATTGCGCGTCACTCGCGTAATCCTACGACCGCCAGCAATAGCCAGCGAGCAATTGATATGAATACTGTTGTACCATTAGATAATGGGTGAATGTCGTAATAAAAGCCTACAATTTTTGGAAAAAATTGTGAAATACTCGGTTTTTATACTTACCGGTGGAAAGTAACCCCTCCAGGGACCTCTTTTAATTCGTTGCTTCGTATACGACACGACAAAATTGTACAACACGGCATTTTTACATGTTTTTTGGCACTAAATTCGTCACACGTGGTCGAACGACGACTGAACCGCGCGGCATGAGGTTTCGACAAGATTATGCGCATCTGATCATAAACCATGTAACGCGCGCCCAGCTTAGTACCGCGTCCATTATTATTTATCTAGTCCGTGCTCGTGGTCTATTCTACGTGCAATTCTTTCAAATTAAAGCAAAAATAAAAATATTGCATCTTGCCTATTGGTTTTATTATAATAGTATGGTTAACACGGTGATTAATTATCTTTATCTGAGACGAAAAATACTGTTTTTATGGTGATTAAGTACCTATTAGATATGCAGTTGGGCATTTCTATTTAAAGTAAACAGTTTTTTTTTCTCTTAATATTTATATTTTTTCTACTCAGGACCACGAGCTCTTTCTTGGCTATCAAATCTTGACTAAAAGTTTCAACTAAGATGCCTTCAAATATGCGCTGCAAACAGTACCTACTTATCTATATACATAATAAACGCGTAAGGAGAAAAAAATGTACATTAAAGATATTATTTGTGATAAAACAATTCAGGGGGTCTTAGACCCTTGAGTTTGGTCCGGTCCCTGTCATGCTGCTGCTGCTGAAGCAATTCTCGCTGCAACGTTCCAAGCCTGAGCCCTACACGGTACTCGGCCTTTGGCCTTCGTATAAATTGCCGCTCACTTTCGGAAGTTTAGCCCTCGGGTTCGCTTTTCAGATAATTAGCCCTTGAGTATTGTCCGGTCCCTGTCATACTGCTGCTACTGAAGCCATTCTCGCTGCGACCCGTCCTATGCGGTACTCGGCCTTTGGTTTTCACAGATATTGCTGCTCGCCCTCGGCCCTTCAGCGCTCGAAGACACTTGACCGTTGGGTCCCTGTGAACCTGCTGGTGAAGCAATTTTCTCACACACTCACCATACCGACAAATGGGGTAGCTTGAGACATGTGGGGTAACTAAAGACATTACCTACAGTGTTCAGCCCGAAGTATATTCTGCTGGAGAAACTCGGCCATTAGCATTCGCAGGTCTCGACGCTTGCCTTTTAGTCAGTTATCTTAACACGGCTTAACTAATCAATTTAGATTCAGTAACCAATTTTACGGACATTGGCATGAAGAAAGACACATACATTTTGAGATTAAAGGCATATATAAAGTAAATGAAGATGTCAAAACTTCCAAACGCACGCGGACGAAGCCGCGGGTACAGCTATATTAATATAAGTTAAATATTAACACATAGTATCCAAAAGTGGGCCCGTATCTAACATTTATTTCCTTGTTTACAGGCCTCAAAATGTACGGGCTGCTACTAGAAAACATGGCGGAGTACATCCGACAGACGTACGGCGAGGAGCGCTGGGAGGACATAAGGAGGCAAGCTGGAGTGGAACAGCCCTCGTTCTCAGTTCACCAAGTTTACCCGGAGAATCTCATCACACGGCTTGCCAAGAAGGCTCAAGAAGTAAGTCGTATCACAAGAGATAATAGTTAAGGTTATTTGCCATTTAATTTTTTTTTAATCCTAATAATTAATTTATTGGTGTACCCGTGAATGGGTCTAGCAGGTACACTCTTCAAAGGGCCACTACGTTTTGGATCTATATTCCCACGCAAAGCCTACCAAAGGACCGCGATAAAAGGCCTGTGAATTTCAAAATGGGGAAACATAGAATAATTTCCTAATAATATAATAACGCTTATCGCGTATGACATGATATTATTATGACATACGTTCAGTTCCAGACATCGCGCGTTAGTTAACTGTAGTCTGTAAGAGATAAGTGCTGTATCAAGTCTTATTGTCTAATGAGCACGATCACAATACATCTAAACTTGCGCTGCATTAATTGCATTATCCACTTTGTCCAGCACACTTGCCGCGTTTCCCCGTTGAATGGCTAATTCGAGCGACTATTTTTATTTCTCTAACTTTTTTTTGTATCTGACAACAACGGGCCAAAGGTTTCAACCTTAAGTGCCACAAGATATTCGTTTGAGCTCAAGATGGCTGTGCAGTCATTAGAGTAGTTTTTTGTTTTTTGCTCATTTACGTAGTTCAGTGTGTGTGTATATAAGCTATCAATATAGCTTATTGTGCGCGGTTACCTAACGAAAAAGTGTGCAGCTAATTAAAAACTAGTCTAAAAACGCGCGTAACCACCCTTTAGTTAAACAAACGGTTATCCGGGGTCTCGGCCACCCACGTGTTTGTAAGGAGGCTATCACCTTACAATCGGCAATGCCTCACTCAACCGAACAACGTTGCTTCAATTTTATTAAAATTCAATAAAATCAAAAGTACACCTTGACATTGGCAGAATCACCTTGCTAAAACTGGCGAGGAGTAAAAGCCATTAAATAAAAAAAAGTCCCACAAAATTGTAATTTTGTATAAAAAACATATTTGCATCAAAATTTGGCAAATTAGGCGTCATTGGCAGCTGAAGAAAGTACCTAAATATATTCTTTCTAATTTATTTCCATTAAATAATATTTTTTATCAATGTCAAAGATACTTCAATATCAAATCTTTGCGGACTATATCTAAGCAACAAGAGGTATTAATTACCTATCCAAATGTATTTTATTATACAAAATTTACGAAATGTGTATCTTAACGCGATGATACATCAAAGAGCTCCAATAGAAGTGAAAATAATAAATATTTCGACACACAGCTTTAAAAATACAGACGATTTAATATTAGATGGTATTAGTATCTGAACTATTATTAGGAGAATTAATTTCAATGAGATATTTCTGAATAGCTTTATACTAAAATTTTAAAGTTGATATTAAAATAGCAGTCTAATTTAGAACAACGGTGTGGGGATTTTAAGGATCGTTTTGAAAGAAACAAAATACATTTATTTACGTCACACCAGTTAAATTGTACAAGCATAAGTATAAAAAAACGGACGATAAAAAGGACCCTACTCAGCGTAATGCCACGGCAAGCCGCGGCGCTCATTTTCTTTGGGGACCTAACTTATTAGTCTAACTCACTACTAACTTGCATGTCTTCCCAAGTAACATAGGAAGCATTATAACATATGAATAGTTAACTTATTTCGAACTTAAGGACCGTATAAACTCTTATATACGTTCACCGAGCAACTTGTCGCATTATGTGATGCTTTGAGCTGAATAACGGTTGTATAATGGCATATCTAACTGCTTTTGTAAAGCCTTTAGCTTTAGTGCAGCAAACCACAACGCAACTGTACAGCTTTCAGCTGTGTAAAAGCACTTAAGTGCTTTAGGTTCTACAATAGCATTATATAATGCTTTAAGCTGTATAAAGGTTGTATAATGGCATATGTAAATGCTTTTTTAAAGCCTTTAGTTTTAGTGCAGCGAACCAAAATGCAACTGTACGGCTAAATGCTGTACAGTTGCGTTTTGGTTTGCTACACTAATGCTTCGGTGTGGTTTAGTGCCTTAGGTTCTACAATAGCATAAATAAATGCTTAATGCTGTTTATGAGCATGAATATTAGCCATTATAATGCCATTTAAATCCGGTATACAGCTTTCAGCTTTAGTGCTTTAGGTTCTACAATAGCATTATATGATGCTTTACGCTGTATAACGGTTGTATAATGGCATATGTCAATGCTTTTGTTTAGCCATTAGTTTTAGTACAGCGAACCAAAATGATTTGCTACACTAGTGCTTCGGTGTGGTTTAGTGCCTTAGGTTCTACAATAGCATAAATAAATGCTTAATGCTGTTTAAGAGCATGAATATTAGCCATTATAATGCCACGTAAATTTAATGCCTTAGGGTGTATAATAGCATTTATAAGTAGGGAATACATTCCTAATGCTGTATAATAGCCATAATATAAACCATTATAAAGCCAAGTGATTCACTATAAGGGGCTGTTCATAAATTACGTCATTTCAAATGGGGGGGGGGTCTGGACATCGGATGATGGTAGCATGACGTAGGAGGGGGGGCGGTCATTCCGAAGATCACATAATCTCTCGCATCTTTAAAAAGTGCTTCAATGTGTAAAAAAAGAATGAAATTCGTGTTTCTATAAACTTTTAATGCTATAAAATATTATCTACTAAATAGTTTTTTATTTTACAATTAAACTAAAAACGCATTTTTTTTAAATGACGGCACTTTATTTGGTAGGGGGAGGGTTGGATGATTTTAGGGGAGGGGGGTAAACAATCATCAAAAATGTATGACGTAATTTATGAACAGCCCCTATACAGCTTTTAGCTGTTTTAGTGCCTTAGGGTCTACAATAGCAATTTTAAGTAGTATATAATGCTTAATGTTGTTTAATAGCATAATTATTCACGTGTAATGCTGTAGGCATATTAATAAGCATTTTTTAAGGGTCACTGAGCTGCTATTGGACTAAGAGCTAGCCACGTCAGATATGACACAATAATGAGAGCAACAAAACCCGTCTGGTTAGATTGCTATACTATTCTTATTGCTAGATCCTGGTATCTGGCAGCTTTTAATGGGTGGAGGTCACAGTGACAGACTAGCAAAATGTTTTAATTGGAAAATAGTAATACCAAACTAGGTAAAAACTGCTGAAGTTGTCTCATTTATATAGGACAGGGCCTGTATTTTAAGGGGCTCCCTGGCGCCAACGACCTTAGATCTGATTCCCTTAGTTTTCTAATGATTTATATAGCTTATCATATTATTAGTAACGGTTTTAAACAATATAGTATCCTATATTTACTTCAATATTCATTATCTTCGAGATATTTGACATCAAAGTCGAACCAGTTTAGGCTAAGAAAGTGGTTTTATGGTTATAAATTTTGTGTTAGTTAGTTAAAAATTAAAATCTCTCTACAGTTTTTAGAGACATCAAAGAGGAACCCTAATATGTAGATTACGTATATGTAAGATTCTTTACACCATTCGAATATCGATAAAAGTGTTTTTTAGACCATATTTTAAAAATATCATAAAAAAATAACGGATCATTTATTTCAAGATCCGGCTCTACAGAATGGAGATAAAAGATTCAAGAACCGATAGTCGTTTGCCTTATAATTCTATCTGTAGTGAATATGTTGGAATATCGACTCAAAACTGGTCAAAAATCGATAAAATCGTTAGACCAAAAAATATTGTGTATTATTACGGAAGCAAATTAGGTTGGTTGTGTAAATTAGGTTGCCAAAGAGCTCAAAGAGGACCCAGTGTGTTGACGATGAGGGACCCTCTTGTTCCTTTAGCCGTCAACACAGTGAATCCTCCTTTTTGTAAAGGGTCGGCAACGCGTATGTGGCTCCTGTGGAGTTCCAGGCGTCGATACGTTACGGTAGCTGCTTACCATCAGGTAGGCCGTATGCTTGTTTGCCACCGTCGTAGTATAAAAAAAAAACAAAAACAGTAGGCGACAAACTATGAACTATATTATACATCGTTTGGCACTACTTTCCCCCATTTTATTTATTGTATAGTATTTGTATAGTTTCTCATAATATTGCATCAAACCCAGATCTCTAGGATTTGTTTTCTTGAAATGGTTTGCATTCTTTGATCTCCACCACTTTAAAGCTGCCAGATGTCCAGATCTAAAAATAAGCATAGTATACTGACTAGAGGGGTTTGGTTGCTCTCATTATTGTGTAATATCTGACGTGGCTAGCTCTCCGTCTATATAGACCAACGCCATTTTGTAAATAATTTATAACCTAAAAATAAAATCATGCGGACCTATTTAAACAAGGAAAATACCTATATAATAATGAAATAACTTAATTTAAGACTGCTCCATCAACACTATTATGTTAATAATGCAAAACTCGTTCTATACGAGGATTACACAATTGTTTTGTTTATTTGACGCATATATTTTTATAATATTTTATAGCAAAACCACAATAAATTAAAGGCGCGTGAAAATTTTCGATGAAACTTATATAGGTACTTACACATTTACAGTAAACTACATTGCGCATTAATATTTGAAGGATATAATAACGTAAAAGAGTCATAAACTTTTATAAATTTTGTTACGATGCAAACAAATATGACGTGTCACTCATTCAGTTTTTTGTACCGTCTTCGTCCATTTTATATTGCGAGACAAGGTAGTTAAATCACAACGTTAATTGTATTATAACATTTGTTCCGTCGGTATTAGAGACGTTTTTGCATTGACGTAAGGTTTATTTTACTACACTCTTATGCTAGTATAATGCATTTGTATTGCGATTGGCAGGTTAATCGAGAGTACTAATGCTTCTTTACTGCGATTAGCAAGTTTTTTGGCCGTATTAAAGCTTCTTTAATGCGGTGGGCAACTTAATAGAGCGTACTAATGCTTCTTTAATGCGATTGGCACTGTCCATGACAACGATAATGCTAATAGCGCAGACGCATATAATAAGCAGCTAATAGCATATATAGGATCTCAAGCTGGGTAATTTGTACCCATTTAAGAGCTATATCAGCACTGTAAACGTTTATAATGCTACTATAAAACGAACTCAAAATACTAAAAGCATACAGATTTGCCGTAAGACGGCCGTTATACTGCTTTGATGTGTTACTTGGGTTATGATTATGAGAATTATGACTAACGAGTGACGACACAACTACAGACAAAAAATAAAAATATATTTTTTTACAGGCAACACAGAAAGAAAAAAACAATAAATAATTAATAATTTTAAACAAAAACCGGCCAAGAGCGTGTCGGGCCACGCTCAGTGTAGGGTTCCGTAGTTTTCCGTCCGTCACAGTAAGTGTCCCCACTTAAGAGTTAAAATAACACCGCCACGTAGGATATGATATGAGCGTTCCACGGACAGCGACATCTATCGCCAAATTAAGTAAACTATTGCGCGCGAGCTTAAAGTATGGAAGATGATTTTTATGGGATATTTCTTTATTGCGTGAACCGATTTTCAGTTTTTACTTTATTTGAAAGCACGTTATTTCATTGTGATTTTGTATAAATTACATGTACAATAAACACCTGCTTATACGGTTAAATTACAAACTTAGTTCAGAAATTATTGTGCAATTTTTTTTCAAAAACTATTCAACCTATCAAGTTAAAAGTAATTTTCCTAGAAAGATTTTATAAAGTTCTACTTTTGAGATTTTTTTCATATTTTTAAAACTTATGGTTCAAAAGTTAGAGGAGAGGGGACACATTTTTTTTATTTCTAGAGTGATTATTTCCGAAAATATTTACATTATCAAAAAATTATTTTAGTAAACCCCTATTCATTTTTAAATACCTATCCAACAATATATCACACGTTAGGGTTGAAATGAAAAAAAAAATCACTCCCCACTTTACGTATAGGGGAGGTACCCTAATAAAACATTTTTTTCCACTTTTTATTTTATTATTTTACCACTTTGTCGGCGTGATTGATATACATATTAGTACCAAATTTCAGCTTTCTAGTGCTAACGGTCACTGAGATTATCCGCGTACGGACGGACGGACGGACAGACATGGCGAAACTATAAGGGTTCCTAGTTGACTACGGAACCCTAAAAAAGAACCGACTTCACTTAGCATCCACCTTTCCAACAGCAAATGCACGAGCTGCTGGAATAAATACTCAAATCAGTATAGGTGTGCCTATAATAGTTGAAGTTCTCCAGGATCCCATCATCAGATCCTGATCTGGTTACAATAGGACCAACTGTGAAGTATACTCTTTTAAATAAAAAAAGAATTTTCCAAATGGGTCCAGCCGTCTTCGAATAATCGGTGAACATACATAAAAAAAATAGCAAAAAAAAAAACATACTTAAATCCCGACGAATTGATAACCTCCTCCTTCGAAATCTTGAAGTCGGTTGAAAACAAATTATAGGTTTCAAAATTTCCCTGCAGTATGTGAAAAATAATGTGTGTGATTTATATTTAGGCTATTAAAAAAAGCTAACTAGTTGAATCACAGTTTCTTAAAATTTTAAAACGTATGAGAAATATTGGTATTTGCTATGTTTACCTATACGTATTTTGTTAAATTGGATCGCGATCCATGGTATTCATGGTACTTATCTAAATAAGAAAGTTACTTTTTATATCCATCGGTTTTTCATAACCTGAGTTATAAAACCTTGTAGTAAAATAATATTGCACTGAAATAGTATTACTAGTAGTATAGATTCACCGTTTCTACCCCATCGTTTTCCCACCACCAAAACAATGGTTTTTCGGGATTAAGGTGGTTTTTCGGGGCTATGAAACCTAAAAAAAAAACAGTTTGGTATGCTTTAGTACGTTTAGCCCCCCATTTAGATCGATTGCACTAGGTCTCAACAGTGCCTGGAGCCTCCTTCAGCACTTAGGCACTCCGCTAATTAAACAATACACGCTCTTCGACACCACAATAGAACCCTTGCTCACCTTTTTCTATTGTCTCTATTGTTAGCTCGACTCGGCGACATCGCATTGTTACCGAGCTCGGTAGAGGCATACTCCTACGTTGTAGTTTGTTCTTTACGTATTTGCAATAGGTTTTATAATTGCTTAATTGGTTACTCCTTATGAAAGACTAGGTACAGTACCTAATGTTTCCATAGTTTAGGTATTTCAATAGGTATTTTTATATGGGCTGTTACGTTCTATTAGCACTCACACATCGCTGTCTCTTTCAAACCTGTAAACTCGTTATGAAGAAGCCAATATCAATATTGTTTTTACGTTACATTTTGAGTAGGTATTATACCTGAACTATTTCAATCTCATATGGTGATATAATTATTATTATTAATATTTTACTACATATAACTTAACGAGATTTTTAATGATCTAACAAGCCCCGCGAATTGACACAATTACATTACCCTTTATTAGTCTGGACTGGAGTAGGTATCAAATTTATACCTAAAGTAATTAATTCACATTTCGCGAATATATATGCAAATTTCAACGTATCTATATGTGTTACAGCACAATATGAAACTTCTGGTATATATCTCAACCCCATCAATTTCAGTTATTTAATATCTATTCGTTTTAGGTTTTTGCCTAACAATTTTTATTTTATGCAAATCCAATTTTTAAAATATTATTTTATTGATTCTAGATTATTTCCAGTCTAGATATTTGTGTTGTCTTAATTTTTTTTTGGTAAATTATTATATGCAAATCCAATTTTTAATTATAATTTTAATGATTCTAGATTATTTCCAGTCTAGATATTTGTGTTGTCCTAATTTTTTTTTGAACTCGTAAATAACTTTGGTATATGTGACAACCGACTGCTATTTATTGGTGGACAATAAACGACTGTGTTTTGAACAAGTTTCAACCTGTAAGTATGCTGTACGTTTCCGTAAACGGAGTTCCCATTATTTATTATAATATATAGATCTTTTGTTAATGTAGGATTCGGTGTGTGATTTATTGCATTCCTGGTTATACCAGTTAGATAGGTGGGGCGGTGCGATGTTTAAAGACTCCTTTGGTGCTCTAATTTAAAGTCGCAATTTATATTATTAGTTTTTTCTTTATGCTGTCGGCTTGAGAACTTTACTTTTTTTGCTATATGTCCTTTGAAGAAGGTAATTATTTACTTTTTATTCGTTTCTGAGAAAGATATAAATCAATCGGGTTTGAAGTCACACGCGATTTTTCTAGAAAGTAAATGTACAAAAGATCTGTCGTTTAAATTCTTTAGAATTCTTTTGATAATTTAATCTTTTGTTAGAAAAAATTCCGCTGCAAATAAAAAATTTACCTTTCCCCGAAATCCTGTTTTTAAACTCGTCGCTACCTAACTAGCTGGTCCTCTGTCCCCACCAGCCGTGACCTTTTTTTTCAACACAAATTCATATAAAAAGGCTGAGGCTGGGGGGTAAATTTTAGAAACGAAGTGAGCTACAAATCACGTGTTCAATTACGATTAAGTGAATAAATTTCTTAATTTTGACTAATCAGAGATAGAATTTGAAGGAACACTTTAAATTTCAAAGGATAAAAAACTTACACTATCCTGATTTTTAATCTATATGTATAGCATGCCAATTGGAAATGATAATTGTGATGTTGAAATTCTTCAATTATGTGAAGACGCGGAGAAGGAATATTTTGAAGACCAAGAAATATATAATTTGTGTGAATCTATAAGTCAACAAAAATATGAAATGTAAGTTAATCAATCTGTTTAAATATTTAATTCATTATACATTTTTTTTCTACCTTGCATCTTGTTGGGGTGGGTGATCTAAGTTAAAACCTGTTGTTACATGTTTCTTTACCTGACTTACGTTTACGGAGGGGATAGTGGTATAAAAGTGGGTCCCCAGTTTTAAAATTCTCTATAGCAAATTGAAGTTTGAGTGTTTTGTACCTGTGGTGTTGTGTGATTCAGTTTTGCAACATGGCATTTTATCTTGAGTCTAAATTAGAACGTAGCGAGATAGCAAGTTTTAGCAAAAAGTTAATTATGCAGAAATTTCATAGATATATCCGATTGTGGTTTATTGATGGCTTATTACCTGATTAAATTTTCGAAGATCAAGATATTAAACCATATCCATATCGTGAGGGTCATAGAAATCAAACACAGGATATTCATATATCAACTACTGATGTAGTAAACGGAGTCCTACCAATGCAAGCGTATTGTTTGCATTGTAAGAAATATACAAGTTAGTATTTTGTAGTTATTATTAATCTTTGTTTCTGGTAATCATATTATAAGTAATGATGTAATTATATTATTTGTGATATTGTATTTTATTTCTTTAGATCCCAACAAGTTGGAGGTGGAATAGAAATGGCAACTACGGATCCTGTATCTAAGGCATCAACAAAGAAGAGTCAACCTTCAACTAGCAGTGATTCAGCATCAACTTCTACAACACAAGCTTGCTGTATGGACGTAAGCACAAAAAATAATGACAAAATTGAATGTTCTGTGTGCCATGTGTATGTGGTAAAAAGATATTTCGCAAACCATTTGAAAAGCAATAACCACAAAAACAATGTTCTTAGTTCAGACAGCAAATTAATCAACGTTCAGCTTATTGAAAATGCATTCCGAAACAGGGTTGCTACGTACAGAATATCAAGTAATAAAAATGATTACCAACCCTTTGAAACCCCCGAATCGTTTTTAGAAAAAAATAAAGATACAATTTTTACTTTATTAAATCGATCAGTGCTTTAAAAGTTAATTTTATTTTAAATGCAAACTTTTTTCAGGATACCAAACAGTTAAGAAATACATTTGATTTTCAATTAAACAATCAACTTTTTAATGTGAGCAGTGATAAAGATATTTTTTCATATCCCTCGTAAATGAAATAACAGAGAGATTAACAAACTTTGAAAGAAAAGATAGTGGATGGAGTTTGGTAAACATAAACCACTTAGACGTTAATGTTAATAAATATAAACCATTGCGTGGTTCTTTCATATATTGAATTACCACGTGATATAACAAACAAAAGAGCAGTAATAAACATCAAAAACAATGATCATGAATGTTTCCGTTGGCCATTGCTTTCGGGTTTATATCCACCTAAGAAAAACAATCACGCTAATATGGTGAACTGTTATGTCAAATACAAGGAGAAATTGAAGTTTGGTGACATTACTTTTCCTATCAAGTTTACTGATATTCAGAAATTTGAAAAGTTAAATAATTTAAGTATTAACGTGTTTGGTGTGGAGTATAATTCACAAAATAAAAGTCATGATATTGTTGGTCCTTTACACATTACAAAATGTAAAAAAACATAACATTTTAATTTGTTATATATAACAAAGGGAAATAGAGGACATTATTGTCTAATCAACAATTTATAACAATTAGTATCCGCTCAAATAAATAAATCACAACATGCTGTACTAACAGCATGTTGTGACAAACAACCATCACATATATTAATATGTGATGGTTGTTTGTCAAATTTTTCATCTAATCAGAATGCTCTAAAGAGGATAAAAGGAAAGATTGTTTTGACAAAATGACTTCTTCAAGTCAACTTAATTTAAATAATTACGAGCGTAATTTACGAGTTCCTTTTGTTGTGTATGCAGATTATGAGGCATTTTTAAATCCTATTCAGTCAGAACAATCTAATGAACAAACCACTAAAGATAATAGTTACTCTCTAACACCTGACAGTGATAAAGATTATGATGATTATGTGGATGATAAAATCAAACGTAAACGCAGACGTATAGACAAGCG
Organism: Pammene aurita; assembly: GCA_947086415.1. Classification (NCBI taxonomy): domain Eukaryota; kingdom Metazoa; phylum Arthropoda; class Insecta; order Lepidoptera; family Tortricidae; genus Pammene; species Pammene aurita. Next base: position 19,714,917 of record OX352309.1, read on the forward strand.
TTCCTCAACCATTAACATTTAGAAACATCAAGTTTATAGTTTTGGATACTATATTAAATGTGCATATGATGACAAGTTATCAATTTATAGAACATACAAAGGGGAGAACTGTGGTCAAACATTTATGAAATGTATTAAACATGATTTGGAGAGTATTTGTAAAAAGAATACATTTTCCAAGCCCCCTTTACCCTTAACAACTTTAAATAAAGAACACATTGCAAACAGCAAAGTCTGTTTCATTTGTAGTACATATTTAAACGAGGATTCCTGCGTTTCCTATAATTGGCATACCGGTGTTTACGAAGGCGTTGCACATTCACTTTGCAATGAAAAGTACAGACCCCAAAACTTTGTACCTGTGTTTTTTCATAAATTAAGCAACTATGACAGTCACTTTATAGTACATGGGCTTAATTTTGAAGATGGTGATATAGAACTAATCCCACAGAACAAAGAAAAATATATTTCCTTTTCCAAAATGTTAAAAGTGAATAACCGTACAGTGAAATTAAGATTCGTTGATTCCCTTAAATTCATGTCTAGTAGTCTTGAAAAATTAGCTAAAAACTTAACAACAAACCAATTCAATGAACTAAAATTAAATTTTCCAAGTGAAGAAGACTATAAGCGCTTGATACGTAAGGGTGTTTACCCATATGAATACATGACATCATTTGGTAGTTTAAACCTTACCGCCCTTCCTCGTAAGGATTTATTTTATAGTTCTCTGACTAATAGCCACATTTCAGATGAAGATTATGAACATGCTGTGGGTGTGTGCAATCACTTTAATTGTCAAAATATGGGGGACTATTCAGATTTATATCTGAAAACAGATGTTTTGCTACTAACTGATGTATTTGAAAATTTTAGAAATGTATGTGTTTCGATCCAGCTCATTATTACACTGCCCCAGGATTGAGTTGGGATGCCATGTTAAAAGTTACAAAAATAAAACTTGAACTTTTGACGGATATTGATAAAATTGCTTTCATAGCAAAAAATATTCCCAATGTAGTCACAGACATGCAAAAGCTAACAATAAATATATGTCAAACTATGAATCAAACCAACCGTCTTCTTTTCTCGTATATTTAGATGCAAATAACTTGTATGGTTGGGCTATGTCTCAACCTCTTCCTACAGGTAAATTTGAATGGGTTAATTGTAGAGACGAATTTTAATGTTGCAGATGATGCTGATCATGGCTTTATCTTAGAAGTAGACATTGAGTACCCCAAAGAATTATATGATTATCATTCGGATCTACCATTCTGTCCCGAAAATGTATGCTTAGGTAATTCTAAAGCAAAACAGTTAATACCAAATCTAAACAAGAAACCAACTATGTCATTCATTACAGAAATCTTAAACAAAAGTATGTTATTCAATCAAATACAAACACTGAAAACATTGAAAAAATAATCAACCCAGCCGGACTTGAACCTGGCATCGATACGCCTTACCGGGGCTCGATCGCTTTACCAATTAAGCTATGGGTTCAGTTACTGAGTTGACGAAATTCTCAATGCCTTCAATCATCTTTTTGCATTTATTTTTTACATCGACTTTATAGCAGCCGTAAGCGACATCTAGGTGCTAACTACTAGAGTTAGATACCCTTCCCGCCGACGCTTTTACAAGTGTCACAACGGAAATCATAGATGGCGCTGCTATCAACTCATAATTATTTTACATGATTTTTTTTAAAGTGGGGCATTCCACTCATACAATAGTATGTTATTCAATCAAATACAAACACTGAAAACATTGAAAAAATAATCAACCCAGCCGGACTTGAACCTGGCATCGATACGCCTTACCGGGGCTCGATCGCTTTACCAATTAAGCTATGGGTTCAGTTACTGAGTTGACGAAATTCTCAATGCCTTCAATCATCTTTTTGCATTTATTTTTTACATCGACTTTATAAGACTTTCAAGACTTCCAAGTCCGGCTGGGTTGATTATTTTTTCAATGTTTTCAGTGTTTGTATTTGATTGAATAACATACTATTGTATGAGTGGAATGCCCCACTTTAAAAAAATCATGTAAAATAATTATCTTAAACAAAGTTTACAAAACAGATTAAAATTGCTTAAAATCCATAGAATATTAAAATTTGAGCAATCCCCATGGTTAAAAAGTTACATAGATTTAAATACCTACATGCGATCCCAAGCATCTTCTGAATTCGAAAATGATTTTTTCAAACTCATGAACAATTCAGTGTTTGGTAAAACTATGGAGAATGTAATGAAACGAGTAAACATCAAATTGTTAAATCACTGGGAAAATCGTGGGAAATCTCAAGGATTTCAATCTTTAATTGCGAAACCTGAATTTCATAGTTTATCTGTTTTTCTCATGATTTCACATGATTCAGTAGTTCAATTGAAAAAAACTAAAGTTTTATACAACAAACCAATTTACCTAGGTTTTTGCATTTTAGATCTTTCTAAAACTTTAATGTATATGTGGGTGACTAGCCTAACGAGTTAATGAAAACAAACTAGTTCCACATTATAAATATATTGTCAATTAACAGCACACAAGAGTCACAAGCACAAATGAAAGAAATAACAGTCAAAAGTACAGCACAATATTTACAAGAAGAAGAAAGTTAAAGTAAGCACAGAAAATAGGAAAATTACATAAAGAAAGCGTCTATACAGCGAATGCTAAGAGCGCAAAACGGTGCACAAAGCAAACCGAAAACAATATGCTTAGCAAATCGGTACGTAAGCAGTAACCGTTAGCCCGGGCGGCGCGAGAGCATGCGTCCAGCCTCGAGAGTAGTAAATTGCCGACTGGCTGGGATTTCCGAGCGCGTACGAATGTGCGCGATGGTCGGCCGCCGAAGTATCACGAAGCGGGCCGAGCGATAAGGAAGATCTTGTACGCTGCGCTCGCGCCGCGCGGAGTCGCAACGGTATTTTTATAATAAACATTACTTAATATATATAATTATTTATAACGTTTAGAAAATTACAGTGGCATAATTTTATATTAAATAGCTGTCGCCACATATCAATTTCATTACGACTATATGAAAACCAAATATCAAAATAATTTGAAATTGCTTTACACAGATACTGATAGTTTACTATATCAAATATTCACAGAGGACTTTTATGATGACATAAAATCAGATCTTAATTTATATTTTGATACTTCTGAATACCCAGAGGAGAACGTATATGGTTTCCCTCTGGTAAACAAAAAGCAACTTGGTGTTTCAAAGATGAAAACAATGGGGAAATATTTAAGGAATTTGTTGGTTTGCGTTCAAAAATGTACGCCATAGATGTACAAAATAAAGAAATTAAAGCTAAAGCTAAAGGTGTCAATAAATGCGTAACGGAAACATATGATCTTGATAGTTTAAAAAAATGTTTATTTAAGAAAAAAAAATGATACAATGTTACGTTTCAAATCAATAAAACACATTTTATTTACACAGAAAATTACCAAAATAACGCTTTCCCGTAATGACACGAAACGATATTTGTTAGGAAATTCTACTGATACTCTTGGGTGGGGTCATTATAAAATTCCTCATGGTGTACTTTAAAATTTATTTCATTTACACAGAATATTCAATGAAATGTATTTATTTTTTTGTGCAATGTGTATAATTTTTGTAAATTGTATGATTTAGTTTAGAAGTGAAAATTATCTTGTGTCATTTTTTTTTGTTACGTGTTATTTTTAATAAATGTTCTTGTTTAAAAGGAGAAACTTTAAAAAAAATTGTCATTTGAAAGTAATTCTTTTTCATAACAACACACTCCTCACGTTAACTCAAAATAATTCATTTTTACCATCCCTTCACCACTACTGTAGCTGGTCCGAGTGGTTGTGGAAAAACTAAATTTGTTACAAGTTTTCTTGAACATTCGAAAGAATTATGTAATGTTGAGTTTGATGAAGTGATTTGGTGCTATGATGAAATGCAACCCCTATATAATCTAGAAAATGTGATTTATTAGTCAAGGAATACCTGATATGTCCATGTTTGATTGACTGAAGCCCACATTACTTATAATAGATGATTTAATGCGGGAATCAAATGGGCGACTGGTTGATATTTTTACAAAAGGTAGTCACCACAGAAATTTAAGCCTGTTTTATATTACTCAAAACATATTTCATCAGGGTAAAGGTCAACGTGATATGTCTTTGAATAAAAGTTATTTAGTGTTTTTTAAGAATCCTAGAGATAAAACACAAATACGTTATTTTTCTCGTCAAGTATACCCGAAAACTCAAAGTTCGTTGACGAAGCTTACCAGGATGCTACTAAAAACGCTCACGGCTATCTTCTGATTGATCTAAAACAAAACACAGATGACATGTGTCGTTTTAAAACTAAAATATTTCCATTTGATGGCCATTGCACAGTGTATATTCCAAAGAAAGGATCTAAATATAACAAGGATCATCAAGTTTCAGTCAGTTCTAAATGATGCATTCTCGAGTAAGCACCTATAAACATTTACTGGAAGCCCTGCATTTACTTTAAATAAAATATCGCACTGCTTTGCTTAAATCGTGCGATGAAGATGAGATCAACATCATTTGTGAATGTATCTATAACGTTCTAAAGGGTAAAATTCCTTTAGATAACAAAGATTAAATCCAAATGAAAAAATATAAGGAAACATTACGAAAACTAGTTTCAAAGGCAAAAATAAGCTTAGAAGACCCGTTATTATTCAGAAGGGGGTGCATTTTTACCGATAATTTTAGGTGCAGTTTTAAGTGCATTGGTAAACTCCTTATCTTAGATACAATGGAGAATACAAAGAAAATGTTGTTAGTAGAACCTGAATTTATTGAAAGACTTAAAAAAGTGAAAATCAGGTGGAAAATTTATCATCCCGTCTGGATGGAGAAATGCAAACAATTCTTAGAAGAAAAATAAATGATCGTGAAAAGTGGCCATTATATTGTCAAGCACTAAAACGATTTTTACATTTTGCTGAGGCAGATGGAATACCATTTAAATTACCAATAGTGATGGATGAAGTGAACTACCTTATAGATGAATTATCGAGATCATGGAATTGCATTTGTAGTGGTTGTACCGTTTGCAACAAAAGGAGAATAAATTTCTCTTAATTTAATAAAATTCCATACCCTTAAGAAATGGAATAAGTAGTAGTCCTCTGTTTTTTGCTTTTAGTCGCTATCATGTTCTTCATCTGAGCTGTCACAAGTATTGATAATAAGATTGTTTGAAATTCGATCCATTTCCCCTTCCTGACATCAATATTTATTTTCTTCACTTTCGACATGGCGACAAATATTTTCCCAGTCCTCAGCAGTAATAGTATTCATTCGTTCAGTTGCTAAACTCATAATGCCTTGCATGTTTAATTAAACGTTTCTTTTCGCTACATATCCTTTTACCATGGACCAAATATTTTCGATCGGATTGAATGTCGGGTGATACGGTGGCAATCGTAAAATGGAGTGGCCATGTTCTTTTAAAATTGCATCTATGTGGTACTCACGAAACCGCTCTTTATTTTGTTTAATTAAATCATACAAACTGGTTTTGTACATCAACGGGCTATACGAATTGTTGTGTTCTGTCAACCAATCCATCATTTCTTGTTTATGAGAATTTGACGTTGGAGCACGATTCAAAAGTTTGTTGTGATAGGACGCATTATCTACGATAAGTACGCTATTCGGTTTAAGGTTCGGTATTAATTTTTCTTTTAACCATTTTTCGTAGTTGACCAAGTTCATCTGGTCATGGTAATCTCCCGTTTTTTTGGTTTGCCTTAAACATTAACAAAGCGTTGGGAATAAAACCATCTTTTCCTCCTGCGTGCACTATTATTAACCGCTGGCCTGTACTGATTTGTTTTTTTTACACCAAATTCTGTTCCATCGGCCCAAGCCTCTCCGGATACATGTGAAATGTGGATGTAGGTTTCATCAGTATAAACTAGTGGTCTATCATCAGACCGATATTCCGCAATTTTGGTAAGGTAATTTATTCTTAGCAGTCGTATGTTGTGTCTTTCCATTAATATTTTTCGGTTGTCCTCGGTCTTTTTCCATTTAAATCCTAATTTTTGTATTTGTTTTCGTAAGGTGGAAATGCAAAATTTGTAATCTATATCGGATTTTAACACAGAGCGGAGTGCTAATGTTGGAAATTGCTTATGGGACAGATGAAAATTGTATATAGTTCTCCGGATGACTTCCTGATCAAAATCGTCTACTGCTGATGACGGACAAGTACGTAATTTTTATTTCTCGGGGAGGTGAATTTCTTTGTTGTTGCGAATTTCTCACTATTGCTCGCAGACACAATGTTATAAACAGTAGAGACAAACACTTGTAGCTTTTTCAACTAACTGGGCAGCGGTGTAAGGGGAATTTCAATTTTTCTTCAGTTCAAGTTCAAAATATTTATAACAGTTAAAAATAATTTGCTTACTTTGACTCTCAATTGGACCAAAATTACTCACTGCCATATTTTTTGAAAATTATGTAACTTACACTTAGTCGTACGGGCTGATACAAAATTATACTGATAATCAGAGCTCGGATTTTTCACGGCAAAACAAAACACTAGCGTAATTTAGCCAGTGCTTGAAATATTATTTTATCGATATCGATAATTCAGAACTAGAAGAAATAAAAGTCACCAAATAAAATTAATATGTAATAAAACTAATAAAAACATTTGTATAAAGTTACTATATATTAGAAACAGACGCAATTTCTTCTTCAAAATCTACGTCAGTACACACAGCAGCACAAGACATTTTATTTGGGTAATAGTGATAGGAGTAGATGATCATTATCTTTTCAACATTCTCTGGGAGTAAACAGTTGCGTTTATCACTATAAATCCATTTATGTACACTAAATGTACGTTCAACTTCAGTTGACGTCAAGGGAGCAAATTTATAGAATTCATTATCAGTTCGGGTAATATTTTCAGATATGTCTCTTAAAATTTCGTAATCAGGATTTCGTTCGAGCACGGCTTCAAATTTACGTATCACTGGTAAAAGTTTACTCCAGTTTACGTAGCAACGAACAGTATCCAGAATGAGGAAGGATTCCGCAATGGATAAAGTCGAACATTGCAATTGTTCTATTGAAGAGGCTATTACTTCGTAGTTGTCGCGAATGAAATTTAACTCCGGTCGTAGTTTGCGTGTTTGAAAACATTTTTTTGCAGCTCTTATAGCTGCCGAGTCATTAGCAAGTATGGAGACGACATCACGTATTGCTCATAGTATTGAGCGTAATATACCGCAGCAGATATCCAAGTTCCCCATCTGGTGATAATTGGCTCGGGAGGTAGGGGAATGGACGGATATTTTGCCTTAAAAAGGCGTACACGCTCTGGAGATTTTAGGAATATCTTTTTGACATTCGATATCAACCCATCCACACCTTTGAAATTATCTCGCACTTCTTCGGCAACCCGGTGCAGACCATGAGCTAAACACGTAATGTGTTTCATACGAGGAAACGTTGCTTTTAAAATACGACCGGCTTTAAGCATATATGCGGCACTATATGTGCAAAGTAAAAGCAAATTGTTTACGTTATCATTGAAAGAATTTTGAAACAAAAATTTTAATTGGTTTATTACTAGTAGTCCGCCTCGAACTCAGAACTCGCGATTTCCTTGCAAACGAGATGATCAATATAACATGACCTTTCTGAAGATTTTTTTTCACCTTCTAGCTCCACAACCCCTTGAACGATCCTGCTCATATACGAACTCACAAATTTTATGTATCTCTGCTACAACCCCAACAAATTTCATAAAGATCAGAAAAACGTTACTAAAGTTATCGCGGAACAAACTCTCAAAATCAAAAAGCCATCGAAATGCCGAGCCGTCCCAGTAGCCGAAGTTGTTTGTAAGAACTCACTTCGCTCGTTCGATTAGGTTTGCTATTGTTTCCTCATTTACCTTCTCTAAAACCTTCGACCCCAAAAGATAAAATTGCTTAGAACAATTTTTTTGCAAAGACCGAATCACCACGTTTGTCACACATTTTCCCATGAAATCTGGTGTTTCGTCTATAGATATCCACAAATAATTGGTTTTGTTTACCTCTCTTATACCCTGTATAGTTTTTTTGTACACGAGATTTAAATAAATTTTTCGCAGGGTCGATTCGTCCGGTAAAGAAGTCATAGAGCAGTCGCAACATAAATACTTGTTAAAAAAATGACGAAAATTATTGTTGTTGACTGTTGCCCATGGTATGTTGCATGAAATAAGAAAAATAATTAAATCGAAATAAAATTGATGTTTCCTATTTGGTTGCCCCGAACGGTAATTGTGGCGGTTGCTTTTCACATGATTCTCAATATTGCATTTCTTCAGATTTAGATGCATATCGCACATAGAGCAGTATATGGTGGAGGTCACTTCATTATAGACTAACTCAGGGTGATTTTCAATCCACGTTTTGATCCGATCTTGTACATTACTCATTTTTGTATTAATTGATACCTTGCAATATTAAGTTATTATACGTATATCCAACACGTCGGATTCAATGCGTTGCGAAATAAATAATACCTAGATGCAATTTACGTTTTATACGTAATGAAATGACAGTTAAAGTGTGAATGTCATATGTCATGTGAGATGAAATTTGCAGTCGTTTCTATCATTTTAAATGAGGTGGTATAGTTACTTCGTTCTAAGTTGTACATGCAGACCTACCTCTTTGTTGCTCGACTATGGCAAAGCTAAAATGAAAAGTTATTTTATTACTTATACAGGATGTCCGGTAATTAATGCACAACCTTCTAACCCCCAGTAGGTCACCTTAGACTGGTCAAAAATATTGATTTTGAGCTCTAGTAAGTCTCCTGTTTTTCGAAATTTTCGCACGTTTGTTAGTTTTTAAATTTTGACATTCACACTGATAGGTGTACCATCGAATAAAAAAAGAAAAAATGTACTGAGGCAATACCTGTCATATACTCTAGTAAGACTCGATAGGTGTCGATAAAATAATACTTCAAGCACTGGCTAAATTACGCTAGTGTTTTGTTTTGCCGTGAAAAATCCGAGCTCTGCTGATAATTGTGAGAATACAATAAAATCAGACGTAAAAATATATGCACAACGTAAATAATATTCACAATTTGACACTGACATTATTTTGGTATTTACTTCTTCAATATATACAAAACACTTAAAATTCTCTATTGCGCTTATGTAAGAAGTAAGCTTGAATATGCATCCCAAATTTGGAACCCCTGCTATAATACGTATGTTGATCGTATTGAACGCGTCCAGCAAAAGTTCATGAAGTTTCTATGCTTCAAACTAAAACATCCTTATAGCTCTTCCAATTATTTAGGTCTTTGTAGGAAACATCACCTGGTTACATTACAAAAACGACGTGAAATAGCCGATATTGCCTTTCTCCTTAACATCACCACTGGTGTAACTGATTGCCCAGAGTTGCTTAGTAAGCTCTCTTTCAGAACCCCCTACCGCTCGAGTAGGTATCATCCCCCTATATCTATTAGTACTGCATCCTCCAACTACAGACGGAACAGTTTCTTGATTCGCGCGAGTCGTAAACTAAACGAGTTAACGAAAGACATGGATATAGATATATTCAACTGCAGAGTTCCTAATGTGAGACAAAGTATGGTTAAGCGTTGTTTCATGTGAGTGTACCTAACTACTTCTTGTTTAAATAATGTTTCCAAATATATAAATTTTCCTCTTCTGTAGGAATTTATACTTGCAAAACATATTATATTTTAGAACTAATGTTTTCATACTTTTATATTAAAATTAGTATGTTATCGAATTTTCTCTTCTTGTTCGCATGTGTGTATGCGTTAGTAGCCTAGCGTTAGTTTAATTTAGACTATATTGTTATTACTTGTGAGTTCCTTTAATTGGCTTTCTGTGTTTATTTAATTGTATAACTGTGACTTAAAAGCTGTTGGTTCTCCTTAACATAAATAAAAAAAATAAAATAAAAAATATAACAAACCTCTTTTTATGCTGATAGTACGAGAAAATAGAAAATTCAAATATAGAATGCCTGTAAACATACAATACTACTACATATGCAATTTCATGCTCTCGTTAATTTATCTATACTAACGATAACTACAACGTTGCTTCGAAAGTTAACAAAAAGGAGGAAAATGTAAAAAAAGAGGAAAGTATCCGAAAGGAGGAATCATTTACTCAGAACTTAAGCGGAGACGCAAATTCACCTGTGCCGGAAGAAGATGTTTGGCCACACCTCCTGGTGTATCAAAGGTTGAATTACCTAAACGATATTCTCCATCCTATATTATAGATGTTATACCTAAATCGTACAGGACAAAAAGTCAGACGCTACTCCAAAACATTGTTCTGAATAGACCTAAAATTTGGTGGAAGGAGAACGGTGAAGTAGTTTTAAAGAGTCAGACAATACCAAATAGCAATATTCTCGATGTGGTAGGCGATGTGCTTAGACCGCTTAAACGCTCAAAACCAGTGGGATGGGAGGGTTTCGCTAGTCTTTTAAATGATATAAAAGTTCCATCGTCATGTATTGGTAACCCCGAGACTTTAGAATTTATCAATAAAATTCAATCTAAACCTGAAGCTTCACAGGCACTTCACAGGCTTCTATTAGCGAGCAAAACCTATCAATAAAAGAAAAAAACGCATCTACTCCTCTATCTACTAAGCCAAAAACGAGATCTCAAAAAGTTGATTGGGAAAAATGAACTTCTTATTAGACATAAATAGAATATATTACGATATATCAAACCCGGCTGGATATAGTAGTCTAAATAATGTTTTGAAGGAAATGAAAGGTCAAATGAATAGAGAGGAAGTGAAAAAATGGTTGCAGTCCCAAGAAGTGTACACTCTACATAAACCTGTTCATAAACGTTTCTCGCGTAACAAATACATCCTGTCAAACTACAATGAACTATGGCAAGCTGATCTAAGTGATATGCGTACCTATAGTCAATACAACGATGGGTATAAATACATTATTTGTGTTATTGATGTACTTAGCAAATATGCATTTGCGAGACTTATGAAAAGGAAGGATGCTGAAACGGTTAAAACGTGTTTTGAAAGCATATTCACGGAAGCAAATGCAACCCCTAGACATATTCAATCTGATAAGGGTACAGAATTTGTTTCAAAGATGGTGAGTGATTATTTTAAAAGTAAGAACATAAATTATTATACAACTAACAACCCAGACATTAAAGCTAGCATAGTTGAAAGGTTTCAAAGAACTCTCAAAACTAAAATGTGGCGTTATTTCACTCATAAGAATACTTACAATTACACTAATATATTACAAGATCTCCTTTATTCATATAGCCATAGCTATCATTCCAGCATAAAAATGAGTCCAGTTGATGTTAACTCTAGTAATATAAGGACTGTTTGGTGTAACTTATACAGTGTGAGTCTTTATAATGTGCACATCGGAAAATCCAAGAAACTACGACATATTTTACTGACGAAAAAAAGGTAAACTACATAAGGGTAGGCTAAGGCTAATCTACTGACAGTCGCTCTGAAGTTTTCACCGCTGCTACTACTCCTCTCCTACTCTTTGCCGTTTTCATTCATTCGTGTCGTAATTACATACGGGTGTTTTCGAGTGCTCTTACGATGCCGCGTTTAAGAGTTTCGAATTATTATCTTATGTCCTTAGCCTGTTATCCTTGATCATTATTGTTTTTGTTTCGTGTCGAAAGGCCATGTAGTTTAAGAGCAGTTACGTTTTATGTACATGTAGTATGGAATTGCAAAAAAAAACTTTAAAAAAATCATAAAAAAATAATAGGAGCAAAAAAAAAATTTTTTACCTTTTTTTCGTCGATAAAATTTATCGTAGTTTCTCGGATTTTCCGATGTGCACATTATAAAGACTCACACTGGATGAAAGTAAAAATGATAAACAACCTTCTTTAGAAAATGCAAGGCTACATGTAGGTGACCATGTTAGGATAACTAAATATAAACATATATTCCAAAAGGGTAATAAAACCAACTGGAGTGATGAAATATTTGATTGAATCAAATATATATATCAATAGGTCTCCGTGGGTTGTTTATACTTTAAAAGATTTACCAATAATTGGTACATTATATTCTAAAGAATTACAAAAAGTAACTCACCACCCCTCCATCAAATATAAAATTGATAAAGTTCGTGAAGTGGCGAGGTTATCCTAATAAATTTAATTCCTGGATACCATCATCAAGTTTAGAAACAATGAGTGAAAACAGTTTTTACTTAACTTTGTTGAGCAATAGCTCATCGGAATATTACAATGATAATACAACTGCGCACTTTTTAACAAAATTACCTAAACCATTAAATTGGAAGGAGAATGGGTCGTGGGTTTAGTAGAATTTCAATACCCATGCTCCATGTACAATGTTCAAGAACATGAAATTACCATTTATATTAAAAAGAAAGTTCGAGAACCTGCAGACAAGACGGATAAAATCGTTGATTCAAAAACTCACATACCAGCTACTTCGTATGATAGTCTTGATCTTTTTCTTGATGCATTAAATGAAAACCCACAGCTAAAAAGCAAAGTTAAGTTTAGATATGATAAAATTACAAAAATGGTGGGGATATCAACAGATAAATAAATAGTCTCAGTCACAACAACACCCATATTAAGTCTACAATTAGGATTTCGATCAAGATCAAAGGAGAATGGGCATTTTTGTATGGGGAGTGTACCATGGATGTATACTGTTGAGACGTATCTCGTTTTAAAGCTTGTGATCACCGGATTATTTTGTTATATGGCACCATTGTTGGATATCGTGCAGGGACCGAGATATTTAAAAAAAAAGAGCGAACATAAAAGAGCATTTTTTTTAAAGATACGATATGTAATCCGTTATAGCATGGTTTATCTGAAAGCATATGAGAAATGGTTCACTTCTGTGTAAAACACCCCATGTTTGAATACTTACAGGGCTAGAATTAATTAATTTAAATTAAGCTTGATATGAATATCGCTCGGTTTAGAGCCAAGCTAATGTGTATACGGGAGGCGTATATTACATGTCAAATGTATTTTTATAAACTATTTTTCGTAATATATACTTTATCTCCAATGCATGCAGGAACTAAAATATATCAACTTTGTATGTTAATTAATTGTGCTTAATGAAGTTCCAAGTTTTCTACTCGTCACTAGATGGAGCTAGCTTCCAAAATTCTAAATTACATTATTAAAATGAACATTAAGAAAACCGACGTGCCGGCGCGTCGGTCAAACTCCATCATGACTCATGCTTATATTTTCGGCACAGCTAGGCCACAGCGCAGATACAAAATAATGAATACCGGCTTCCTTGCACCCTTACGGCCTTCGGTGCCATATAACTAATTAATGCTATGATTAAGACCTTTCATTTGAGATAAGGTTCAATTGTATACGCCAGTGGCAAAAGTTGTCCATTTTGCTGCCAAAGCTCCATCTAGTGTTCAATAGAAGAATTAGGCCGTCGTTAATTACAGTTAATTAACGCATAAAACCGTTTTATTTCGGTCTCTGCGTACGTTAGAGTGCAAGTATCATTTACGAAAAATAACTTATTAAAATACCTTTTAGCTGTTACATACGACTTTTGTACACACGTTAGCTTCGCTATGCTACAGGTGTTTTTACATATTAGCAAATGTTTCATCTACTAATTCCAGCCCTGTACGTATTTTTCCGATGATGGTGGTAAATAAGCGTGAAGCATTTCTTATATTCTTTCATATAAAATACGCTGTGACTGGTTATAGACCGGATATTTTATAAATTAACCGTTTATATGCGCAACCTTTTTTTTTAAATAGCTCGGACCCTGCACGCTATCCAATGATGGCGTCATACAATTAAATAATGCACTAGTTAAGACCTTTCAAATGAAATATGTCTCAATCGTATACACTCATGGTACAAAATGCCCATTCTCCTTTAAAAGAAATGTCAATTGGAAAACATCCTGCAAATTTATACTTAGGTTTACCCTCACAAATATTTGTTTATACTGATATCATTCATTCACAAGTGGTAGGAGATGTAATTACATCATTACTGAGAATAATACCGTTAGACCCAACTAAATTTATCTATGGTGCTTACAAAACACATATTTTCTCACCTGCTCACTATGTACCCGTATTACGAGAATTCGATACTATAGAAATAGATATAAGAACAACTACTGGAGCTAGAATACCATTCCAGTTTGGATCTTCTTGCGTGAAGCTACACTTTCAACGGGTAAAATGAATTATAAAAGATCATCTACGTCTTGCCCATATGAACATTACTATTCACACCAAGATGGTACGGGTATAGGAATAGTTTATAAAGGGGTACCATATCAACGAGGACATGGGATCGGGAGTTTCTTGGGTGGTATTTTTAGGTCTGTGCTACCATTATTATCTAGTGGTCTTAAAACAGTGGGAAAAGAAACTTTAGATGCAGGAATCGGTCTTTTATCCGATATGGTAAATTCACGACCAATGGATAGTTCTATTAGATCTCGGTTCAATGAAGCAAGCGCCAACTTAAAAAGAAAAGCAGATGAAAAAATTGATTCTTTGATGTCGGGGTCTGGGTATAAAACGTCCACAAAAAGACGTGGACCATTCATTAACTTAAAAGCATCGCACCGAAGAGGAGGTAAAAAATATAGGAAAAACAATATTGAAGATATATTTTCAAACTAAAAAATGTCATTATTACGTAGTCATTCTTGTGAGTGTGCCAAATCTGAGTTAGACTTATTTGCTTTACCATCAACAAAAACAAGCATTGAAAGTAGTCAGTGGATTCATTACAAACCAATTTCATCTCTAAGTGACGATAGTCCTATTAAGTTTCAAGTTCCTGGGTCAGGTGATGACTACATTGATCTATCACACACTTTGTTGCATATAATTGCCAAAATATTGAATCAAGATGGTACAAAAATAAAACCTGATGCAAATGTTGGCCCGGTAAACAATTGGTTACATTCCCTGTTTAGCCAACTAGACATTTATTTAGATCAGAAGCTTATATCACCTCCAAACAACACTTATGCTTACCGAGCCTACATGGAAAATCTGCTTAATTATAGTTCAGCGGCCAAAAAATCTCATCTGACTTGTGGATTGTGGTATGAAGATACCCCCAACTATATGGACGCCGTTGACTCGACTAATAAAGGGTTTCACGAAAGAATGGACTTTGTTATGGAAAGCAAGGAAGTTGAAATGATTGGTCACTTACATGGTGATATGTTTAACCAGGAGAAATTTCTTATTAATGGTGTAGAAATGAGAGTTAAATTAGTCCGTTCGAAAGAAACATTTAATTTAATTTGTCATAAGGATGGTAAATTTAAAGTACAAATAACAGATGCCAGTCTCATTATCAGAAGAGCAAGAATAAATCCTAGTGTATTGTTAGCTCATCAAAAAGTATTAGCATCAACAACTGCGAAATATCCGATAACAAGGGCAGAAGTTAAAGTTCTGATATTGCCCGCAGGTATACAAGGTAAAACGTTGGATAATATATTTCTCGGGCAAGTCCCTAAAAGTTTTGGGATTCGTTTCAAACTCTGGGTTTAATGGTAATTTAGCTATAAATCCCTTCAATTTTCAACATTTTCATATGAATTCATTTAGTTTGTACGTAGATGGTCATGAAATTTCTTCTAAAACTTTGCAACCCTCATTTAACTCTCCGGGTTTAATAGCAAAGTATGATATGCATACTTTGTTTTCTGTAACTGGTATTCATTTCCATAACGAAGGTAATGCTATAAGCAGATCAAACTATGTGGGTGGTTATTCTTTATTATGTTTCGATTTGACTCCTGATTTATCTGCAAGTTCAACTTCACACTGGAATCTTGTAAGACACGGAAGTGTTCGAATCGAAGTTCGTCTTGATTCAGCTTTAAGTACTACTATTAACTGTATTGTGTATGCTGAATTTGATAACATAATTGAAATAAATAAAAATCGTGATATCACTGTAGATTATAATAGTTAGTAATTAAATAAATACAATTCATTCACTCAATTTTATCATTACCACTTGAACATTGTCTGTAAAACCACCAGTGTTTACTTTTTTAGATTAATTATTATTATGGATTCGAATGAAATACAATTTTGTATAAATAAAAAAAACCCGAGGTTAAAGTCAAATGTTTTTGCTGCAAACCGGATTACTGTTTGGGTTAATCTACCTGCTTTTATTATAAGCAATCTGGATCCTGATTCAAAGCCCGGTTCTCATTGGATTGCAATGCACATTGATGTGAAAGGAAATGGCGAATACTTTGACTCTTTTGGTCGAAAACCTACCGGTATTTTTAAATAGAAACTCTAAGAGGTGGTTTTATAACCATCAATCACTTCAAAATTATTTTACTTCGGTTTGTGAAGAATACTGTTTAGTTTATCTTTATTTTAAGCTTCAAGGGAAAAAGATGTCTATGTTTTTACGTTTATTTTCTGATAATTCTTTGTGTAATGATTTACTTTTACGGAATATGTTTAAATCAGTTTTTGTGAATTAAAACAATGTGTTATGAAAATAAATTGGGTTCTATTTTATTTCTTACAACTATAATTACAATAAAATATTCCTACTACCTAAGATAAATGCAGTGATGGAGAAACACAAAATAAGCAATTAAAACTACATCTAATATTAAACATGTTCAATAAAGGAGTACTAACATTAATATACAATAAAACAAGAAAGAAAGTAAACATTTTTTAAAAGTGAAAAAATCAAGTAAGTTATTCTAGTTATAATAAAGCACTGATTCAAACTATTTTTTGTCACCCTTATCTCTATAAAATATTTTACACATTTTTTTTTACATGATAGTTCCTTTGTTATATTAAATATAACATCCCGAGCACTTTGTTCATGTGAGTCACCTTCGTTAGAATAATATTTAACACGATAGTCACAGTGTTTCCAATGGTCCAAAGGTCCAACGTTTCGTATTTTAATCATGTCGTATACTTCGATCTTGATGAGGTGTGATGCATATGCCCCATCGTCCTGACCTGAAGTGAGATATGAAACACCGTCTTCTTCTTTTTTGGAGACCGTTGAAGGTTTCTTGTCCACTTTTGTCTTCTTCTTAGGCCTTTCAAAAAAGCCATCAATATTATTTGATTGACGCTTATTCGCAATAGCAAGCTATAGCAAGCTTCACTTTGAAAGCCAGCATCCCCTCTTCATCACTTGCTTCGTCTTCATTTTCATCAACGTAAAAGTTTTTGAAAGTGTTGTCGGAAAACTGAAACAAAATTCATAATTAATATTACAGACTTAAAACATACACACTACAGATAATTTTTTTTATGCAATAATTATAGAGGAAGACTATTTAAATACTTACATCCATTATGAATAGTCTTCGTTAAAACTTCAAAGCGTAGAAACTGAGAGCTCTTAACTGAACTGGAGATCCGAAGGTACTATATAAAGTAACTCACAGCCTCAGCCTTTTTATATGAATTTGCGTTGAAAAAAAGGTCACGGCTGGTGGGGACAGAGGACCACCTAGGTAGGCAGCGACGAGTTTAAGCAGGATTTCGGGGACAGGTAAATTTTTGTTTGCAGCGGAATGTTTTCTTACAAAAGATTAAATTATCAAAAGAATTATAAAGAATTTAAACGACAGATCTTTTGTGCATTTACTTTCTAGGAAAATCGCGTGTGACTTCAAACCCGATTGATTTATATCTTTCTCAGAAACGAATAAAAAGTAAATTATTACCTTCTTCAAAGGACATCTAGCAAGAAAGGTAAAGTTCTCAAGCCGACAGCATAAAGATAAAACTAATAATAGAAATTACGACTTTAAATTAGAGCACCAAAGGAGTCTTTAAACATCGCACCGCCCCACCTATCTAACTGGTATAAACAGGAATGCAATAAATCACACACCGAATCCTACATTAACAAAAGATCTATATATTATAATAAATAATGCGAACTTCGTTTACGGAAACGTACAGCATACTTACAGGTTGAAACTTGTTCAAAACACAGTCATGTTTATTGTCCACCAATAAATAGCAGTCGGTTGTCACATATACCAAAGTTATTTATGAGTTAAAAAAAAAATTAAGACAACACAAATATCTAGATCAGAAATAATCTAAAATGAATAAAATAATTTTTCAAAAATTGGATTTGCATATAATAATTTACCCAAAAACATTAAGACAACACAAATATCTAGACTGGAAATAATCTAGAATCAATAAAATAATATTTAAAAAATTGGATTTGCATAAAATAAAATTTTTTAGGCAAAAACTGAAAACGAATAGATACTAAATAACTGAAATTGATGGGGTTGAAACATATACCAGAAGTTTCATATTGTGCTGTAACACATATAGATACGTTGAAATTTGCATATATATTCGCGAAATGTGAACTTTAGGTATAAATTTGATACCTACTCCAATCCAGGCTAATAAAGGGTAATGTAATTGTGTCAGTTCGCGGGGCTTGTTAGATCATTAAAAATCTCGTTAAGTTATATGTAGTAAAATATTAATAATAATAATATTTTACTACATATAACTTTCAAACATAATTTTTTTTTTTAGGTTTCATAGCCCCGAAAAACTACCATAATCCCGAAAAACCATTGTTTTGGTGGTGGAAAAACGATAGGGTAGAAACGGCGAATCTATACTACTATTACTTTAGGTAGGAAGGCATTTATTAAAGAAATAGCTAATAATAATGTAGGTATATAAAATAATAGTAATAATTCACATCTCTGCAATGCACGGTCAGGCAGGTGACAGTTTAGTTAGAGCTGGGAATGCCTGCTCCGTCGTCGAACCCCAATAGTTTCGCTGCAGGTTTGAATTTGTGACGTGTGCCTCGTATGCACATACTGGTGGCTCGAATTATAGTAATGCATATCCTTGTTCTAAGCCAACCCAATATCGTACTCAGCGATTTATTCCAGCGGTCCGCGAGGGCTTCGCCTATGTGTTTGACAAAGGAGGTCATCTGTGGTGCGAATACGCCATCGACGGAAGTCACGAGAGGGGTGAAGGTAGCGTGTTTCGCTTCGCAGGTAGCGGAGTATTTTCTTTGTTTTTCAGTCTCAGCAGATTTTAGAACAGAAGTGACATGGAGTGTAATGTAAGAGGGAGCGTCAGTGTCTACGACACGGATATCAAAAAGAGCCTCTCTCTGAGCATTCCATACGCCACGGCAAGATAAGTCGTCGCGTAATCCAAGGTCACCTTCTGTGATTATGGGTTCTATTGTGACGTTGCTCCATGCTTGGTGACATAGTTCCGCAAATAGATCACGAACTTCGTTGTGTCGTCTTGAAATTAGCCCCCCAGTCTTGCAGCAGAGAGCATGGTCGATATTAAATTGGCTGTTGCCACATCCATCACATGAGGGTGGCATTGAGTTTGGGGTTCTGTGATAGCGTATTGCCAGGGCGTCTCTGAATTCTTGAGGGGACAAGTAGAGGTTATCTTTCTTCGTTGGTATAGTAGATAGCCAGGTGGAAGACTTTGTTTTCATTTTCAATGCGATTGATCTTTCTATAGCTCTTCTTTTGTTAGGGGGTAATTTGGCCAATATAGTGTGTAAAAGTTCGTTATCGCGAGCTTCTTTCATTGTTCGGCTTTCTTTGCGTGCGTCAATCAGGGATTTATTGTGTTGGGCTAGGTCTACATGTTGTGTCCCGATCAAAGCTGATGAGAGGATTGAACAGCCTTTTTTAGAGGTTTTGTAGCTCAAATTATTCTCGGTGAATGGATTGGATATTGCCAAGCCACCTTTATGTACGGGTAGGGAAAACAGAGCGGCTTCGTCGGCAGTGATGTCGCTACCCATCATAGTTGGCATGAAATTAGCCCGTAGTGCAAGTGTCAGTGGTTCAAAAAGTTCGTTAGAATCAGCGATTACACGTTGTAGGAATGATGACCATTTGAACTGGGCAGCTTTGGTAAGTGCTGTGTAAGCTGCTTGGGGGGAGTCCTTACAGACATGTGTTAGTTTCTCGATTATTGTACAGGAAACGGGCACAATGTGGCCAATATATTCGGGCCTGCCACAAAGCAAGCTGCCTATTTACACTGTTTAATGCGTTGTTAGCATCAACGAGGAGCATTCCCCATTCTGAGCTTGGGTGACATTTCTCTTCAAAAGTGTCATTCATTGCATGTATGGCTCCGTCGATACCAGAGTTGAGGCCACTGCAAAGTTGCCATTGTCCATATGCTTCGGTGACTTCAGATCCTGTTGCCAAGATCATACATTTAGAGAGGATTCTTCTAAGGCATTCCCCGATTCCAATGGGTCTCACGCCTGGGCATTTATCCAGAGCTACCAGACGGCTCGACATAAGGGATTGTATTTGTGTCCAAGGTACGTGTTCGTTATTCAATTTCATAGTAAGTTGGGCTATGGCATTTCTTAGGTGCAGGCTCGCATCGCCGAAACGTAAGAGAAAGTCCTTCCAATTTTCGGACGTTGAGCCAGTTGGACCCCCACCACCATGTAGTTTTCTTGCAACTTGCTCGACGTGGTTACTAGTTATGTCGACATCTAATAATGGTGGCATTTCGGGGAAATCCTCGGGCAGGGCAAATAAGTCAGGGTTGGGGTTTGCGGGAGGTGGATGTTTTTCTCTTAGTACGTCGCTGACGGTTTTACCGGTATAATCGATGTCGTCATTTCTATTCAGGACTTTGCTTGTATCTTTGGTTAATAGCCAGCTTAGGGCCTCGCGGACTTTGCCACGTTGAATTAGTCTTGTGAATGTTTGTGTTGTTTCGTCGTTATTGTGGCATTTTCGACTATATGTATTTTGAAGAGTTTTGTCAGATTTTATCGATTCTGAGATTAAAATATCAAACTGCTCATCGGCCCACAGTTTGAGGCGGCGGTCAAGTAATCTGCTGATATCTTTGGCCTGTTTAATGTTTTTGTCCCTTTGTAGCAATACGGCAGTGTAAATTAGTAATCGTTCTGAGGGATAATTTAGCTTGGTTAGGTGTTCTATTTCATCGGCAAGTGTATGAACGAATTCTCTGCTTGCTGTGCCAAAAGGGAGATCGTAAAGTTTTCCATGAAGTGAGCATATGTCGTTCCATCTTTTTTGCCATATACCTGTCTTCGATCCTGTGTTGTTAAGGTAGGGCGACCCATATGCTTCTTCTAGTGGTGATGCAAAAGGCGAGTGTTGAGTGGAGGCTTGTTGATGCGAAGAGGACTGCTCACCATGGGCGGCATGTATGTGACGTTGCAGGCCGTTTCTTTTAAAGGTTTTGGAACAGGTCGGACAGGTTTCTTGATTGCTTGAATTGACTGCGGTCGTATTCATTTCTTCAAAACACAATTTTGTTGGGGGCTTTCAACATGTTGTCATTAGGTATGAATGTTGATATTTTTGTTTTACGGTAATTTCGAATGGAGTAAACACTTTCACTATATATTTAGATATTCTGGTGTATTTTAAGAGTGTTTTTGTGTTGTATATTGCAGAGATGTGAATTATTTAAAAAAAATGTATTTGGATTTTCAAAACAGAGGGTGACAGTGGCATGTGTCACTGTCACCCTGTGACAGTACATACAGTACATACAGTACACACACAGTAGTATACCTATATACATACCACTGTCAATAGGTATACTACTATTACTTGAAATTGAAAGAAGTTTGTAGTGGAATTTATAAGATATCATATCATCCAAGATATTTCATTCGAGTGTTTTAGGAGTTTTAGAATTATGTATTTTCAGTTTTTATTATGTTATTTATTATATTATGTTTAGGTACTTGACTTACATTTTAATTCTTTTTTTTATACTTGTGCGAGTAAAATAAAATACGTATAGCAAGGTCGAAATCAGTAGGTCCAGCTAAGCTAAATCAGCAGATTTAATAGAAAATATTGGAGAATATGTTCTTATCTGAAATAAAGAAGGCTATTAAGTATGTGTCGATACTGTATATTTCAAACTGGAGTGCGATTTTTGAATCTCACCAAGTGACTAATTCTCACTGATGTGAGTGATTTACTTTCGGAAATCACTCACATCGGTGAGAATTAGTCAGTCATTAGTGATAAAAAGTAATTTCAAGTTAGTAACTCCTGGTTTCCTCAATATCTACTGTCAGTGGGCGTGAAATTCTCCAAACGAACAATCTTGGCCCTGACCTTATTTTGAAAACTTTGTTAAGTTCGCTATGACGAATGGGCGGAATTTTTAATAAGAGCAAAGAGACTGTAAAAATGGGTGTTTCTTGCCTTACACGTTTGTATTTTATCAATAACTAGCGACCCGCCCCGGCTTCGCACGGGATAAAAAATGGTTATAGTGGGTTATCCCTAAGAGATAGACATATACCATCGCGGATTTTTTTGTAGTGATCTATCTCTTAGGACTCAGCCAGCGTTTGCAATGTAAGCGCAAAAAATGGGTTTATTTACGACACCACATTAGAAACCTCTAAAATCATCAACGTGTCTCTACTATATTATGCATGTATTATACATATAAACCTTTCTCTTGAATCACTCTATCTATTAAAAAAAACGCATCAAAATCCGTTGCTTAGTTTTAAAGATCTAAGCATACATAAGGACAAACAGCGGAAAGCGACTTTGTTTTATACTATGTAGTGATTTAATATATTCCCTGTCAGTTAGGTGACAAATAAGTTCCCTGTATGCTAGAACAATTTATTTCTTTGTTTAAACCATAAAATCAATTTATAAAGTACCCAGGAGCACGCAACGTCTAAATAACGAGTCAGTTTCGCATGTATTTAGGAGCAACAATCTAATTTAAAAATCTTGATGCGTTACTGATATATTATCAATATGATCTCCTTGTATCATTACAATGACATCTAAATTAATTGAAATTCTGGCAAACTATGTCACTAAAACTTTTGACGTATCGATCTCCTTGCGATATATATTTGACATGAACTTGACAACAGATAACAAGAAAAAGTTGCTATAAATAAGCCAATCGTCACTTCTGAGAGGTACCCACCCTGTTAAATATTAAATTAAAATCAAACCAATTGCAGAGTTTACTTAATTGTTATTCGAATACGGTCGATTTCGCCCATGTTACTATTTTTTCAGCCATACGAGGCAAAAATTTAAACGCGTCAACTTGTTTCCAATATTTAGTAATATACATAGGTACGCTTAAGACAATCGGACCCAAAATAGCGAGTTTAAAAATCGTTTTCTCAGAAATCTCACGACGACAGTTCCGGCTTCAATAAAATCAAGAAGCCGCCATATTTATATATTATGTGCAATAAATTATGAATTTATAATTCACTTGTTGTACACACCACAAAACGCACACGAAACCACTTTTATTTATAGGGAAGTAGGTACCCAATTAATTAGTTTGACGGTGCTTTGAAGATAAACAAAGAGAATGTACATATAAATAGTATTGGGGATATCACTAGGATTATAAAATAAACGAGTACTTTACCAGTAACACTTATATTCGTTTGTTACAAGACTTATAAGGTTTAAATATGAATCAATGACACTATGTGACAATAATATTTTCAAGACGTCTTTACAACAATCTGGTCAAGATCCGAATGGCGGCCGCAGCTGTATATCCGTCATTTTATAACATCAAAATGGCGGGAACGAGCAACAAGGAACAGTCAATTGACAGTATTTTAAGATGATGCTAAATAAAAAAAGTAGTTATCCTTACAAGTTAAAGTATTTATCAATAATAATGCTTACAGCTCGGCCATCCTATTCGAGGCGAGACCCTTCGCCAAAACTTAATGAAATAATAGCACTAATAAAAGAATTTACCAATCAATTCTGTCAATAAAAGGTAATGAATACAAACTGTTTAAATACGCATATTAATAACATAATTAGAGTTTTGGGTCTTAACACATCGGATTTAATAAAAAAATTCTTGTAAAAAGATAATGAAATAATGGTTTTATATTACTCATGGTCATGTCAACCCTTGACTATCAGTTTCACATCATTGTAGTATATTATTATAAATTATTATACAATGTAAAATGAACTATCATCGATAATAAAGTATAGTACGATCGATAAGAAAGATAATAATAATAGCTCAAATAAAATAATTTACAGATCAATTCTGATAGTAAAAGGTAATGAATACAAACTGTTTAAATACCCATATTAATAACATAATTAGAGTTTTGAATCTTAACACATCGGATTTAATACATTTT
Organism: Pammene aurita; assembly: GCA_947086415.1. Classification (NCBI taxonomy): domain Eukaryota; kingdom Metazoa; phylum Arthropoda; class Insecta; order Lepidoptera; family Tortricidae; genus Pammene; species Pammene aurita. The sequence goes on from OX352309.1 coordinate 19,739,238, forward strand.
CTCTTGTAATAAGTTAATGAAATAATGTTTTTATATTACTCATGGTCAAGTCAACCCTTGACTATAAGTTTCACATCATTGTAGTATATTATTAGAAATGATTATACAATGTAAAATGAACTATCATCGATAATAAAGTATAGAACTTCACAAGAAGTTTACAAAGAGTTGATTACCCATTATCTTTATGATTAAGTTAGCCTTTGTACATAAGTGCTCATTGTAAAAGTAGTACAAGTTTATTTCATTCAGTGCAAACAACAAAGGAAATAAATGATTATTCTATCGACTTCTTATCTTCATAATATTATTGTTTATCGGCTTCATAATATTTAATTATTAGGACTTTATCATCAAGTTTGAGTATTACGAATAAGATATATCATAACAGTTAAAATTATTGAATAGTGATGAAGTTTGATATATCAATACAGCAAAGGTCAACATAATAATTCTTCTTCATAATATTTAATTAACATGACTTTATCATCAAGCTTAAGTAATACCAATAAGGTGTAAAACAGGCGTTAAAATGATTGAATAATGATAGAGTTTGATATATCAATACAGCAAAGATCAAACCAAAAGTTATTTTTCATGATATTTAATTAAGATGACTTCATCATCAAGGTTAAATAATAAAAATAGTGATTAAGTTTGATACATTTCTATACAGCAGCAAAGATCAAACCAATAGTTAATTTGTAAGCGCACTTATTATTTACGTTCTTGAATAAAATATTATCAGACTGTTTAATGCATTTGAAAATTCAAATTAGAAGGAAACTTTATAACATAAAATACATACAAATAACATAATACTTATCACTTTCACATGAATATCGCACACCACATGTATAACCACATGATTGATTCAGACCAATTTTATCAACACACCCACGTGCCCACACACACACCCACGCGCCCACACACACACACATACACATACACACACATACACACACACACACACACACACACACACACACACACACACACACACCACACATACACACACACACACACACACACACACACACACACACACACACACACACACACACGCACGCACACACACCCATACACCTTATCTTAATAATAACAGCTTGTATTAATGTGTATAAACCTTAACTAATAAATAAGTAATTTTTTGAGTATTATATAGAGTCTATAAAACAGAGTCAAAACTATATACTATGAAAATTGTTTTCAAATTATACCTAGTTATAAAATATTAGTAATTTAGTAATATTATGTTACTCTGGAAAAATATTATCACTATGTCAGCTTTTCGTTTTACGTTTATGTCTAGTAAAATAATCTTAAAAAATGTTCATAAATAGGTTGTACTTAATTAGTATCCACTAAACTGTACCAGGACTAATCCGTTTGGAAGGAGCGGTATCTCCTAACACAAGTATTATTATACTTACCAGGAGGTACCTGCCGCAAGATATTTTTGTAAACCTGTGGGATACCAATAAATATATTTTGATTTGATTTATTTTTATTTTTTGATCAACACTCACAACGTAGTTGAATACATAACGACAGCGGAGAGTCGTGCAGCGGAGTAGCGTTCTGAACCACACCACTACACTTGACGTGATGACCATGATCATTCTTTCGAGAGCGTAGCGTCAGAGAAGATGTAGGTGAAGATGATGCCTTTCTTGAGGAAGAAGAATATCATAACCCTAGCCATCTCACTTTGGCGCTCCTGGGTCGGAAGTGTTCTACACCCCGACCCTCTCACCTGGGCACTCCTGGGTGGTAAAGAAATACCAAACCCTGGCCCTTTCACCTGGACGCTCCTGGGTCATCAGTCTGAAACTTGTAACACTTTCTTTAGAAACGTGAATAATTTAGTCTTGTTATTTTCAACATATACACATTTCAACATGTGTGATTACCTAAATATTATAATGACAATTATGTGATTGTTTTTTTATGTTTTAAAAGTATAAGTTTAAGAATTAAATATTATTACCTATTATCTATTAAGTATTGCAAGAACTAAATGATTATGATTATTAAGTAAGTAACTTTTGTTTGATTAACGTTTACTTTTATACAACTTGACGCGTGTGATTAAATGATGACATACATGTAATTGCTCGTAAATTAGTATTTAAGAAAAGAGTAACATTTTGGATTAAAATATATGATTTCCAAGCGCGGAGTTGTTTTAATTTATTTTAATTTAGTTTAATTTATTTTAAGTTGAACTTCGAAGTGTTCTACTGTGGTTAGTTACCTCGTAAAGGTTATATTTTTAAAAGCAATAATACAAATAATATAAATAAATCATAAACTAGATCAAGTCTCATCTTGTTCCATATTTCTGTGACGCACTGTACTTCGCGCACATTCCTTTGTTCGAAACAACCGGCCGGCCGGCGATTCTCCCGCCCCGCGCGCCTTCTCCGCGCTGGTCCGAGCGCCCGCGCTTCGGCAGAGGAGATCTTACCATCGCCGCCGGCGCACGCTCGCTTGCCCTGCGCATCGACTCTGTGTAGCCGGCGGGCGTTAAATATTTATATAGTCTAATTCTTATTAAGCGGTCCTCGCTTGTAATTGTACTCTTTCAGTGCTAGTTTTAAAATCCCCTTTGGGTAAGTGTTGAACATTTCTTAGCTCATTACAAACAGGTAGATTCAAATTGTGTGACTGGGCTACGTAGTGCTACGTATGGCGGTGGAATAGAATAAAAAAACAAGGTTTAAAGAAACTGTATTTATTTCCACCGTATCCGCCGCAAGCACACGAGTATGTCGTAGGGTTGGATTCGTAAAAAAACCGATCTGATTATTGCTCCGAGGCGTTGAGTTGTTCCCACCACGCAAGTACTCCCCTGGAGAAGCCGGAACTGGTACGGGTCAGGAGACGGGCGAGCTGAGGGACGTCAACGCGGGCCGCTCAGGAACAACTGCCTGGTATGGTCTTGAAGGTCTAGCCGTACCTAGGCACCCCAAAGGGGATTTTAAAACTAGCACTGAAAGAGTACAATTACAAGCAAGGACCGCTTAATAAGAATTAGACTATATAAATATTTAACGCCCGCCGGCTACACAGAGTCGATGCGCAGGGCAAGCGAGCGTGCGCCGGCGGCGATGGTAAGATCTCCTCTGCCGAAGCGCGGGCGCTCGGACCAGCGCGGAGAAGGCGCGCGGGGCGGGAGAATCGTCGGCCGGCCGGTTATTTCGAACAAAGGAATGTGCGCGAAGTACAGTGCGTCACAGAAATATGGAACAAGATGAGACTTGATCTAGTTTATGATTTATTTATATTATTTGTATTATTGCTTTTAAAAATATAACCTAGGTTATGTAACGATTTACGTTACAACCTAATAAGTATAGTGATATGTTTTAATGTTATCTACCGACAATTGTCTAAAAGTACAATAAGGCAATGCTAATGTAACGCAATCTTATTCTTTTGTAAGTATATTATTGATTTTGATTTTTAAAACATATAGGCAATTTATTTTGCGTTAATTTTACTTTGTCACGACTAAGATATTTTTTATACAAGTTTATTAATCAGAATTTAACTATCATATTTGTATCGATGTTTCAATTAATTGATTAAAATGATCTTGTATTGCTGGATTCGTAACATTATCCAATGTGATAATAAATCAGTCTTAGTGGTCTGGTACTATGAACTTTGATATATTTTCAATTCATTGATTAAAATGATCTCGTATTGCTGGATTCGTGACATTATCCAATGTGATAATAAATCAGTCTTAGTGGTCTGAATTCTGATACTATGAACTTTGATAAATATGTGAAATACTTACATTATAATAATAAATAACTTGTTTAGTAGCGATGAAAGCAAGCTAAACCAAGTGTAGTCATTAACCTTTTTTGTACTAGAAAAGTCGGGGCCTTAACCAAAGAATTGAAAAATAAAACAATTACTGAACCAGTTTCACCAATATTTAACTAATGTAAATAAGCAGTACTAAGTATGTCGTTTTCCAAAGATTTATTATGCAAGTTCCTTACGAACCTCAATTTGCACTAGTCGCAGAAAGTTAAAACTGGATACATGAATTAAACAACCCTAATTTTGCCCTTTTGTCACTGACCTCAGGAGGACATAACATGATAACGACCCAACCAGCAAAAATGCCGAATAAGCTTGGTATTATAGAGCTATTTAGTCAGATTAAGGTAGTGTAACAGTAGTCGCTGCAATAATATGTCGTATAGTAGCTGATTATATTACAAATTAGCTTATACAACAATTCAGTCAAATAGTACAGTGGAATAAACGTTTATATGACCTTGTTATGCGATTTTTTTACTACAGTTTTATAGCCATCATGAATATTACTTCTATACAGCTCATTGATCGCGTTACAGCATATTACACTGCAGCTATGTTACAAACAGCCGTTTATACGTTTCTAATATTGCCATTATAGGACTGACTAGTCCTAATAAAAGTTGCAACTTACCATGGCAATATGACTATATTGCCATGGTAAGTTGCAACTTTTATTCAGAAAACTGTTGTATAAAAGAGTTTAAAGTCGTTTTTATTCCACATGTAGCAATGTAAATGTAGTAAATAATAGTAGTTTATGTAACTGTTACGTAATAAGGGTCCTTAAAACATGAGTGTGGTTTTATGAAATGAGCCGCAGGCGAATTTCATAATAAGATCACACGAGATCACACACCACAAAACGCACACGAAACCACTTTTATTTATAGGGAAGTAGGTACCCAATTAATTAGTTTGACGGTGCTTTGAAGATAAACAAAGAGAATGTACATATAAATAGTATTGGGGATATCACTAGGATTATAAAATAAACGAGTACTTTACCAGTAACACTTATATTCGTTTGTTACAAGACTTATAAGGTTTAAATATGAATCAATGACACTATGTGACAATAATATTTTCAAGACGTCTTTACAACAATCTGGTCAAGATCCGAATGGCGGCCGCAGCTGTATATCCGTCATTTTATAACATCAAAATGGCGGGAACGAGCAACAAGGAACAGTCAATTGACAGTATTTTAAGATGATGCTAAATAAAAAAAGTAGTTATCCTTACAAGTTAAAGTATTTATCAATAATAATGCTTACAGCTCGGCCATCCTATTCGAGGCGAGACCCTTCGCCAAAACTTAATGAAATAATAGCACTAATAAAAGAATTTACCAATCAATTCTGTCAATAAAAGGTAATGAATACAAACTGTTTAAATACGCATATTAATAACATAATTAGAGTTTTGGGTCTTAACACATCGGATTTAATAAAAAAATTCTTGTAAAAAGATAATGAAATAATGGTTTTATATTACTCATGGTCATGTCAACCCTTGACTATCAGTTTCACATCATTGTAGTATATTATTATAAATTATTATACAATGTAAAATGAACTATCATCGATAATAAAGTATAGTACGATCGATAAGAAAGATAATAATAATAGCTCAAATAAAATAATTTACAGATCAATTCTGATAGTAAAAGGTAATGAATACAAACTGTTTAAATACCCATATTAATAACATAATTAGAGTTTTGAATCTTAACACATCGGATTTAATACATTTTCTCTTGTAATAAGTTAATGAAATAATGTTTTTATATTACTCATGGTCAAGTCAACCCTTGACTATAAGTTTCACATCATTGTAGTATATTATTAGAAATGATTATACAATGTAAAATGAACTATCATCGATAATAAAGTATAGAACTTCACAAGAAGTTTACAAAGAGTTGATTACCCATTATCTTTATGATTAAGTTAGCCTTTGTACATAAGTGCTCATTGTAAAAGTAGTACAAGTTTATTTCATTCAGTGCAAACAACAAAGGAAATAAATGATTATTCTATCGACTTCTTATCTTCATAATATTATTGTTTATCGGCTTCATAATATTTAATTATTAGGACTTTATCATCAAGTTTGAGTATTACGAATAAGATATATCATAACAGTTAAAATTATTGAATAGTGATGAAGTTTGATATATCAATACAGCAAAGGTCAACATAATAATTCTTCTTCATAATATTTAATTAACATGACTTTATCATCAAGCTTAAGTAATACCAATAAGGTGTAAAACAGGCGTTAAAATGATTGAATAATGATAGAGTTTGATATATCAATACAGCAAAGATCAAACCAAAAGTTATTTTTCATGATATTTAATTAAGATGACTTCATCATCAAGGTTAAATAATAAAAATAGTGATTAAGTTTGATACATTTCTATACAGCAGCAAAGATCAAACCAATAGTTAATTTGTAAGCGCACTTATTATTTACGTTCTTGAATAAAATATTATCAGACTGTTTAATGCATTTGAAAATTCAAATTAGAAGGAAACTTTATAACATAAAATACATACAAATAACATAATACTTATCACTTTCACATGAATATCGCACACCACATGTATAACCACATGATTGATTCAGACCAATTTTATCAACACACCCACGTGCCCACACACACACCCACGCGCCCACACACACACACATACACATACACACACACACACACACACACACACACACACACACGCACGCACACACACCCATACACCTTATCTTAATAATAACAGCTTGTATTAATGTGTATAAACCTTAACTAATAAATAAGTAATTTTTTGAGTATTATATAGAGTCTATAAAACAGAGTCAAAACTATATACTATGAAAATTGTTTTCAAATTATACCTAGTTATAAAATATTAGTAATTTAGTAATATTATGTTACTCTGGAAAAATATTATCACTATGTCAGCTTTTCGTTTTACGTTTATGTCTAGTAAAATAATCTTAAAAAATGTTCATAAATAGGTTGTACTTAATTAGTATCCACTAAACTGTACCAGGACTAATCCGTTTGGAAGGAGCGGTATCTCCTAACACAAGTATTATTATACTTACCAGGAGGTACCTGCCGCAAGATATTTTTGTAAACCTGTGGGATACCAATAAATATATTTTGATTTGATTTATTTTTATTTTTTGATCAACACTCACAACGTAGTTGAATACATAACGACAGCGGAGAGTCGTGCAGCGGAGTAGCGTTCTGAACCACACCACTACACTTGACGTGATGACCATGATCATTCTTTCGAGAGCGTAGCGTCAGAGAAGATGTAGGTGAAGATGATGCCTTTCTTGAGGAAGAAGAATATCATAACCCTAGCCATCTCACTTTGGCGCTCCTGGGTCGGAAGTGTTCTACACCCCGACCCTCTCACCTGGGCACTCCTGGGTGGTAAAGAAATACCAAACCCTGGCCCTTTCACCTGGACGCTCCTGGGTCATCAGTCTGAAACTTGTAACACTTTCTTTAGAAACGTGAATAATTTAGTCTTGTTATTTTCAACATATACACATTTCAACATGTGTGATTACCTAAATATTATAATGACAATTATGTGATTGTTTTTTTATGTTTTAAAAGTATAAGTTTAAGAATTAAATATTATTACCTATTATCTATTAAGTATTGCAAGAACTAAATGATTATGATTATTAAGTAAGTAACTTTTGTTTGATTAACGTTTACTTTTATACAACTTGACGCGTGTGATTAAATGATGACATACATGTAATTGCTCGTAAATTAGTATTTAAGAAAAGAGTAACATTTTGGATTAAAATATATGATTTCCAAGCGCGGAGTTGTTTTAATTTATTTTAATTTAGTTTAATTTATTTTAAGTTGAACTTCGAAGTGTTCTACTGTGGTTAGTTACCTCGTAAAGGTTATATTTTTAAAAGCAATAATACAAATAATATAAATAAATCATAAACTAGATCAAGTCTCATCTTGTTCCATATTTCTGTGACGCACTGTACTTCGCGCACATTCCTTTGTTCGAAACAACCGGCCGGCCGGCGATTCTCCCGCCCCGCGCGCCTTCTCCGCGCTGGTCCGAGCGCCCGCGCTTCGGCAGAGGAGATCTTACCATCGCCGCCGGCGCACGCTCGCTTGCCCTGCGCATCGACTCTGTGTAGCCGGCGGGCGTTAAATATTTATATAGTCTAATTCTTATTAAGCGGTCCTCGCTTGTAATTGTACTCTTTCAGTGCTAGTTTTAAAATCCCCTTTGGGTAAGTGTTGAACATTTCTTAGCTCATTACAAACAGGTAGATTCAAATTGTGTGACTGGGCTACGTAGTGCTACGTATGGCGGTGGAATAGAATAAAAAAACAAGGTTTAAAGAAACTGTATTTATTTCCACCGTATCCGCCGCAAGCACACGAGTATGTCGTAGGGTTGGATTCGTAAAAAAACCGATCTGATTATTGCTCCGAGGCGTTGAGTTGTTCCCACCACGCAAGTACTCCCCTGGAGAAGCCGGAACTGGTACGGGTCAGGAGACGGGCGAGCTGAGGGACGTCAACGCGGGCCGCTCAGGAACAACTGCCTGGTCTGGTCTTGAAGGTCTAGCCGTACCTAGGCACCCCAAAGGGGATTTTAAAACTAGCACTGAAAGAGTACAATTACAAGCAAGGACCGCTTAATAAGAATTAGACTATATAAATATTTAACGCCCGCCGGCTACACAGAGTCGATGCGCAGGGCAAGCGAGCGTGCGCCGGCGGCGATGGTAAGATCTCCTCTGCCGAAGCGCGGGCGCTCGGACCAGCGCGGAGAAGGCGCGCGGGGCGGGAGAATCGCCGGCCGGCCGGTTATTTCGAACAAAGGAATGTGCGCGAAGTACAGTGCGTCACAGAAATATGGAACAAGATGAGACTTGATCTAGTTTATGATTTATTTATATTATTTGTATTATTGCTTTTAAAAATATAACCTAGGTTATGTAACGATTTACGTTACAACCTAATAAGTATAGTGATATGTTTTAATGTTATCTACCGACAATTGTCTAAAAGTACAATAAGGCAATGCTAATGTAACGCAATCTTATTCTTTTGTAAGTATATTATTGATTTTGATTTTTAAAACATATAGGCAATTTATTTTGCGTTAATTTTACTTTGTCACGACTAAGATATTTTTTATACAAGTTTATTAATCAGAATTTAACTATCATATTTGTATCGATGTTTCAATTAATTGATTAAAATGATCTTGTATTGCTGGATTCGTAACATTATCCAATGTGATAATAAATCAGTCTTAGTGGTCTGGTACTATGAACTTTGATATATTTTCAATTCATTGATTAAAATGATCTCGTATTGCTGGATTCGTGACATTATCCAATGTGATAATAAATCAGTCTTAGTGGTCTGAATTCTGATACTATGAACTTTGATAAATATGTGAAATACTTACATTATAATAATAAATAACTTGTTTAGTAGCGATGAAAGCAAGCTAAACCAAGTGTAGTCATTAACCTTTTTTGTACTAGAAAAGTCGGGGCCTTAACCAAAGAATTGAAAAATAAAACAATTACTGAACCAGTTTCACCAATATTTAACTAATGTAAATAAGCAGTACTAAGTATGTCGTTTTCCAAAGATTTATTATGCAAGTTCCTTACGAACCTCAATTTGCACTAGTCGCAGAAAGTTAAAACTGGATACATGAATTAAACAACCCTAATTTTGCCCTTTTGTCACTGACCTCAGGAGGACATAACATGATAACGACCCAACCAGCAAAAATGCCGAATAAGCTTGGTATTATAGAGCTATTTAGTCAGATAAAGGTAGTGTAACAGTAGTCGCTGCAATAATATGTCGTATAGTAGCTGATTATATTACAAATTAGCTTATACAACAATTCAGTCAAATAGTACAGTGGAATAAACGTTTATATGACCTTGTTATGCGATTTTTTTACTACAGTTTTATAGCCATCATGAATATTACTTCTATACAGCTCATTGATCGCGTTACAGCATATTACACTGCAGCTATGTTACAAACAGCCGTTTATACGTTTCTAATATTGCCATTATAGGACTGACTAGTCCTAATAAAAGTTGCAACTTACCATGGCAATATGACTATATTGCCATGGTAAGTTGCAACTTTTATTCAGAAAACTGTTGTATAAAAGAGTTTAAAGTCGTTTTTATTCCACATGTAGCAATGTAAATGTAGTAAATAATAGTAGTTTATGTAACTGTTACGTAATAAGGGTCCTTAAAACATGAGTGTGGTTTTATGAAATGAGCCGCAGGCGAATTTCATAATAAGATCACACGAGATCACACACCACAAAACGCACACGAAACCACTTTTATTTATAGGGAAGTAGGTACCCAATTAATTAGTTTGACGGTGCTTTGAAGATAAACAAAGAGAATGTACATATAAATAGTATTGGGGATATCACTAGGATTATAAAATAAACGAGTACTTTACCAGTAACACTTATATTCGTTTGTTACAAGACTTATAAGGTTTAAATATGAATCAATGACACTATGTGACAATAATATTTTCAAGACGTCTTTACAACAATCTGGTCAAGATCCGAATGGCGGCCGCAGCTGTATATCCGTCATTTTATAACATCAAAATGGCGGGAACGAGCAACAAGGAACAGTCAATTGACAGTATTTTAAGATGATGCTAAATAAAAAAAGTAGTTATCCTTACAAGTTAAAGTATTTATCAATAATAATGCTTACAGCTCGGCCATCCTATTCGAGGCGAGACCCTTCGCCAAAACTTAATGAAATAATAGCACTAATAAAAGAATTTACCAATCAATTCTGTCAATAAAAGGTAATGAATACAAACTGTTTAAATACGCATATTAATAACATAATTAGAGTTTTGGGTCTTAACACATCGGATTTAATAAAAAAATTCTTGTAAAAAGATAATGAAATAATGGTTTTATATTACTCATGGTCATGTCAACCCTTGACTATCAGTTTCACATCATTGTAGTATATTATTATAAATTATTATACAATGTAAAATGAACTATCATCGATAATAAAGTATAGTACGATCGACAAGAAAGATAATAATAATAGCTCATATAAAATAATTTACAGATCAATTCTGATAGTAAAAGGTAATGAATACAAACTGTTTAAATACCCATATTAATAACATAATTAGAGTTTTGAATCTTAACACATCGGATTTAATACATTTTCTCTTGTAATAAGTTAATGAAATAATGTTTTTATATTACTCATGGTCAAGTCAACCCTTGACTATAAGTTTCACATCATTGTAGTATATTATTAGAAATGATTATACAATGTAAAATGAACTATCATCGATAATAAAGTATAGAACTTCACAAGAAGTTTACAAAGAGTTGATTACCCATTATCTTTATGATTAAGTTAGCCTTTGTACATAAGTGCTCATTGTAAAAGTAGTACAAGTTTATTTCATTCAGTGCAAACAACAAAGGAAATAAATGATTATTCTATCGACTTCTTATCTTCATAATATTATTGTTTATCGGCTTCATAATATTTAATTATTAGGACTTTATCATCAAGTTTGAGTATTACGAATAAGATATATCATAACAGTTAAAATTATTGAATAGTGATGAAGTTTGATATATCAATACAGCAAAGGTCAACATAATAATTCTTCTTCATAATATTTAATTAACATGACTTTATCATCAAGCTTAAGTAATACCAATAAGGTGTAAAACAGGCGTTAAAATGATTGAATAATGATAGAGTTTGATATATCAATACAGCAAAGATCAAACCAAAAGTTATTTTTCATGATATTTAATTAAGATGACTTCATCATCAAGGTTAAATAATAAAAATAGTGATTAAGTTTGATACATTTCTATACAGCAGCAAAGATCAAACCAATAGTTAATTTGTAAGCGCACTTATTATTTACGTTCTTGAATAAAATATTATCAGACTGTTTAATGCATTTGAAAATTCAAATTAGAAGGAAACTTTATAACATAAAATACATACAAATAACATAATACTTATCACTTTCACATGAATATCGCACACCACATGTATAACCACATGATTGATTCAGACCAATTTTATCAACACACCCACGTGCCCACACACACACCCACGCGCCCACACACACACACATACACATACACACACATACATACACACACACACACACACACACACACACACACACACACACCACATACACACACACACACACACACACACACACACACACACACACACACACACACACACACGCACGCACACACACCCATACACCTTATCTTAATAATAACAGCTTGTATTAATGTGTATAAACCTTAACTAATAAATAAGTAATTTTTTGAGTATTATATAGAGTCTATAAAACAGAGTCAAAACTATATACTATGAAAATTGTTTTCAAATTATACCTAGTTATAAAATATTAGTAATTTAGTAATATTATGTTACTCTGGAAAAATATTATCACTATGTCAGCTTTTCGTTTTACGTTTATGTCTAGTAAAATAATCTTAAAAAATGTTCATAAATAGGTTGTACTTAATTAGTATCCACTAAACTGTACCAGGACTAATCCGTTTGGAAGGAGCGGTATCTCCTAACACAAGTATTATTATACTTACCAGGAGGTACCTGCCGCAAGATATTTTTGTAAACCTGTGGGATACCAATAAATATATTTTGATTTGATTTATTTTTATTTTTTGATCAACACTCACAACGTAGTTGAATACATAACGACAGCGGAGAGTCGTGCAGCGGAGTAGCGTTCTGAACCACACCACTACACTTGACGTGATGACCATGATCATTCTTTCGAGAGCGTAGCGTCAGAGAAGATGTAGGTGAAGATGATGCCTTTCTTGAGGAAGAAGAATATCATAACCCTAGCCATCTCACTTTGGCGCTCCTGGGTCGGAAGTGTTCTACACCCCGACCCTCTCACCTGGGCACTCCTGGGTGGTAAAGAAATACCAAACCCTGGCCCTTTCACCTGGACGCTCCTGGGTCATCAGTCTGAAACTTGTAACACTTTCTTTAGAAACGTGAATAATTTAGTCTTGTTATTTTCAACATATACACATTTCAACATGTGTGATTACCTAAATATTATAATGACAATTATGTGATTGTTTTTTTTATGTTTTAAAAGTATAAGTTTAAGAATTAAATATTATTACCTATTATCTATTAAGTATTGCAAGAACTAAATGATTATGATTATTAAGTAAGTAACTTTTGTTTGATTAACGTTTACTTTTATACAACTTGACGCGTGTGATTAAATGATGACATACATGTAATTGCTCGTAAATTAGTATTTAAGAAAAGAGTAACATTTTGGATTAAAATATATGATTTCCAAGCGCGGAGTTGTTTTAATTTATTTTAATTTAGTTTAATTTATTTTAAGTTGAACTTCGAAGTGTTCTACTGTGGTTAGTTACCTCGTAAAGGTTATATTTTTAAAAGCAATAATACAAATAATATAATTAAATCATAAACTAGATCAAGTCTCATCTTGTTCCATATTTCTGTGACGCACTGTACTTCGCGCACATTCCTTTGTTCGAAACAACCGGCCGGCCGGCGATTCTCCCGCCCCGCGCGCCTTCTCCGCGCTGGTCCGAGCGCCCGCGCTTCGGCAGAGGAGATCTTACCATCGCCGCCGGCGCACGCTCGCTTGCCCTGCGCATCGACTCTGTGTAGCCGGCGGGCGTTAAATATTTATATAGTCTAATTCTTATTAAGCGGTCCTCGCTTGTAATTGTACTCTTTCAGTGCTAGTTTTAAAATCCCCTTTGGGTAAGTGTTGAACATTTCTTAGCTCATTACAAACAGGTAGATTCAAATTGTGTGACTGGGCTACGTAGTGCTACGTATGGCGGTGGAATAGAATAAAAAAACAAGGTTTAAAGAAACTGTATTTATTTCCACCGTATCCGCCGCAAGCACACGAGTATGTCGTAGGGTTGGATTCGTAAAAAAACCGATCTGATTATTGCTCCGAGGCGTTGAGTTGTTCCCACCACGCAAGTACTCCCCTGGAGAAGCCGGAACTGGTACGGGTCAGGAGACGGGCGAGCTGAGGGACGTCAACGCGGGCCGCTCAGGAACAACTGCCTGGTCTGGTCTTGAAGGTCTAGCCGTACCTAGGCACCCCAAAGGGGATTTTAAAACTAGCACTGAAAGAGTACAATTACAAGCAAGGACCGCTTAATAAGAATTAGACTATATAAATATTTAACGCCCGCCGGCTACACAGAGTCGATGCGCAGGGCAAGCGAGCGTGCGCCGGCGGCGATGGTAAGATCTCCTCTGCCGAAGCGCGGGCGCTCGGACCAGCGCGGAGAAGGCGCGCGGGGCGGGAGAATCGCCGGCCGGCCGGTTATTTCGAACAAAGGAATGTGCGCGAAGTACAGTGCGTCACAGAAATATGGAACAAGATGAGACTTGATCTAGTTTATGATTTATTTATATTATTTGTATTATTGCTTTTAAAAATATAACCTAGGTTATGTAACGATTTACGTTACAACCTAATAAGTATAGTGATATGTTTTAATGTTATCTACCGACAATTGTCTAAAAGTACAATAAGGCAATGCTAATGTAACGCAATCTTATTCTTTTGTAAGTATATTATTGATTTTGATTTTTAAAACATATAGGCAATTTATTTTGCGTTAATTTTACTTTGTCACGACTAAGATATTTTTTATACAAGTTTATTAATCAGAATTTAACTATCATATTTGTATCGATGTTTCAATTAATTGATTAAAATGATCTTGTATTGCTGGATTCGTAACATTATCCAATGTGATAATAAATCAGTCTTAGTGGTCTGGTACTATGAACTTTGATATATTTTCAATTCATTGATTAAAATGATCTCGTATTGCTGGATTCGTGACATTATCCAATGTGATAATAAATCAGTCTTAGTGGTCTGAATTCTGATACTATGAACTTTGATAAATATGTGAAATACTTACATTATAATAATAAATAACTTGTTTAGTAGCGATGAAAGCAAGCTAAACCAAGTGTAGTCATTAACCTTTTTTGTACTAGAAAAGTCGGGGCCTTAACCAAAGAATTGAAAAATAAAACAATTACTGAACCAGTTTCACCAATATTTAACTAATGTAAATAAGCAGTACTAAGTATGTCGTTTTCCAAAGATTTATTATGCAAGTTCCTTACGAACCTCAATTTGCACTAGTCGCAGAAAGTTAAAACTGGATACATGAATTAAACAACCCTAATTTTGCCCTTTTGTCACTGACCTCAGGAGGACATAACATGATAACGACCCAACCAGCAAAAATGCCGAATAAGCTTGGTATTATAGAGCTATTTAGTCAGATAAAGGTAGTGTAACAGTAGTCGCTGCAATAATATGTCGTATAGTAGCTGATTATATTACAAATTAGCTTATACAACAATTCAGTCAAATAGTACAGTGGAATAAACGTTTATATGACCTTGTTATGCGATTTTTTTACTACAGTTTTATAGCCATCATGAATATTACTTCTATACAGCTCATTGATCGCGTTACAGCATATTACACTGCAGCTATGTTACAAACAGCCGTTTATACGTTTCTAATATTGCCATTATAGGACTGACTAGTCCTAATAAAAGTTGCAACTTACCATGGCAATATGACTATATTGCCATGGTAAGTTGCAACTTTTATTCAGAAAACTGTTGTATAAAAGAGTTTAAAGTCGTTTTTATTCCACATGTAGCAATGTAAATGTAGTAAATAATAGTAGTTTATGTAACTGTTACGTAATAAGGGTCCTTAAAACATGAGTGTGGTTTTATGAAATGAGCCGCAGGCGAATTTCATAATAAGATCACACGAGTGTTTTAAGGCCTAATTACGTACAGTTGCATACACTGCTTTATCTACACTCATATTATTTATTCTAAATGCCTTATTTGGAAACCATAGAATGGCCGCCATTGCACCGCAACCATGGCCAACTCGATTGTGCCGGCGGTCGCGCGGGCGCGTGTCGGGCTGTCGGCGGATCCCCGGGAGGGTGCAGGTGTACATTATGTTATCAAAACTCATAGCACATCAATAATTGAGCATGAAAAGTTAAAATTACGTTACTGCTACGAATAAAAAGCTTATCATAGTAAAATCGGTCGTGGTAATGCTAGCCATTGCCTACCGTTTTCGAACACGTTTTAGAGAACTTACAATATGAGTGTAGATAAATACGATTACTACACAATCGAGTAATAGATTTCATACTGATTTCTATAGAGTCCATAATGATATAAGTGTTGCTTTGGACATAATTATCTGACTTATTATTGTTTATGCTGTGTTAGTGTAGTTGTTTAGCACTTTTATTTCACAGTTTGTGTTATAGATGCCAAGATATAACGTTTACTGACCCACAACTCGTATAACCGTTGCACGACCGCCGTCGTTTCAGCATCAAACTTGTCAACCAGAATATTTCAATGCGAGTACTGGTTCCGTACAGATTTTTTATTTTATTTATACAGAAAAGCATAGCCAATACAGCAGTCAAATTGTCAATTTATCACGCAAAGAACGATGTAAAACTGCATTTTTTTATATGTTACTAGGGTCCCTTAAAAGACTGTAAAACTGTATTTTGCATGCAAATTTTTCAGACTTTTTTTATTTTTATAACAGTTAAACTAAAAAAACTTGTGGTTTTTTTAAATTAGTTGCTTAGCAATTAATCCAGTTTTTACCATTTGGAACAGTTAACTTTCTAGTACATAAATTACAACAACTGGATTTACTCCATAAATTCTTAAATTACAACAAGTCGGAAAAAGTACCACAAACAAAACAATGATAATTGTTTGTATGTAGGTACAGACAAGGTCATTGCGTTTTTTTTGACATAGTATGGGTATATGACCTGAATCTCAACAATGACGTGTATACATAGTTTTGTCAAAAATATAATATCGATAATATGATACACAAAAAACTTTACAAATCTTAGCACAAGTAGCTAAAGTACTTAAAATCACACAAATACTTATTATCTGTAAGTATAACATTATATCAAAGTATTTATTTATATACTAGTAATAATGTAGTAACGGGGCACTCACTCGTATTCGGCTGTATATCACATACTAGTCGCGTAGGTGTTACGAAGATGCTTAATGTCGCTTACTGGTACATTTGTTTAGATAATTAAATAATAAATTAAACAATAAATCACTTAAAACTAAAAAACCACGAAGGGGCATTAAAATTTAATAAATAAAGTATAATATGTTTTGTCACAAAAATAAGTTTGCAGGTAAACTTCACTGCCACAATCGATAAACCTCAAGTCACTATCCTTAACATATAACAAAATCAAAATGCACTTTACTTACCTCGAAATTATTTTTTCTCTTTCAGTTTATGCTTTGTGACAATTGTGACGAACTTGCGCATGTTGATAAAAAAAGTCGAGTAACCGCTGCTGCAAAACTCGCTATTGAATCAAATAATTGCATAGTGGAGTTCTCGCTGCTGCAACTTGACATAAAAGCCGAATAAATATTGCGATAGAAGCCACTACTACACGCAATTAGTAATTGCGCGACATAGAACTTCTATCAGTATTCCTGATCTATAGCGGTGTTTTCATTTGTCACCTACTCCACTTAATTGATATATAACTGTGCCCAAACGCCGTCGTATAAACGTGTATTCGACTCTTATTCGACCATACACTAACACTTAAAAGTCGCGGCAGAAACGTGTACTCGACCATGGTTTTGCTAGTTGGGGAATAATATTAACTATTAATTCCTTTATTTATTTCTCTTCTTATGTTTATTATTGCTACTGTATTCTTTTAACTAACTGTACGGATAACATTAAATATGAAGTTTAATTCCTTTAATTTCTCTTCTTGTGTTTATTATTGTTACTATATTCGTTTAACTGACTGTTCGTTTAGCTCAGTATACTAAATTCAAAAAGATTTATAAAATGTACTTTTCCGAGATGGATTCCCCCATTTAGTAAAAGAGATTGGCCTGTTACCCAGCTTTCATGTTAAATGTCGTTGAACTTTACTATTAGGTTAATGTAGGTAGATAATTCATAGAAATAGGTATTGCACTTCATTCAATTAAAATTCTCAAACTGCACAAACGATTAAATTAACGTCTGATATTTGTTAGGCATAAATACAAAATATTACAATAGTAATTGATGAGCTTTAATAATAAAGTAGTAAATCTAATCAGAGACCATTTAAAGCACTTTTTTGACGTCTCATTTGATTAGATTATCTGTGATTCATTTCATATGAGTTGTCCATACTTTACATGACTGCAAATAAAAATATTGGCGTTTTACGTATACCTACAAGAACCAAGCTCTAAAACATATGATGATGTATATCGTACATTCTCATAATCCCATGATCATCATCATCATCATCATATCAGCCGAAAAACGTCCACAGCTGGATATAGGCCTCCCCCAAAGAGTGCCACAATGACCGGTCCTGCGCCACCTGCATCCAGCGGACTCCCGCGACCTTCACCAGGTCATCAGTCCACCTTGCGGGGGGTCTACCCACGCTGCGCCTTCCGGTTCGTGGTCGCCACTCGAGAAACTTTCCACCCCAACGGCCATCGGTTCTACGAGCAATGTGCCCCGCCCACTGCCACTTTAGTCTAGCGATTCGGAGGGCTATATCGGTTACTTTGGTTCTGCTGCGGATGGCCTCATTTCTGATGCGATCACGCAGAGAGACTCCAACCATAGCCCTCTCCATTGCCCTTTGGGTGACTTTGAGCTTTCTTATGAGGCCCATTGTAAGCGACCACGTTTCAGTACCATATGTCATCACTGGAACACACACTGGTCAAAGATTTTCGTCTTGAGACACTGCGGAATATTGGACAAAAAGATGTGCCGTAGCTTCCCGAACGCTTCCCAACCGAGTCGGATTTGTCGATTGACCTCTTTCTCGAAGTTGGATCCTTTGGAGTAGCAGGCGTCCATAGGTTACGGTAGCTGCTTACCATCAGGCGGGCCGTATGCTTGTTTGCCACCGTCGTGGTATAAAAAAAAAAAAAAAAAAAAAAAACCTAACTGGACAGTATGTCCTAAGTATATATAATCGTCCACAACTTCGAGTGTAAAGTCTCCGATTGTAACGGGAGTTGGTGCTACATGGGCATTTGACATGATTTTCGTCTTCCATGTTCATCTTTAGACCAACTCGCTCGGAGGCTTTACTAAGGTCATCGAGCATCGTACTCAAATCCTCCATGGTCTCAGCCAAGATTACTATATCGTCAGCAAACCGAAGGTGAGTCATGTACTCGCCGTTTATGTTGATGCCTAGCCTTCTCCAGTCCAGAGTCTTGAAAACATCCTCCAGTGCAGCGGTAAACAGTTTAGGAGAAATAACATCTCCTTGCCTGACTCCCCGCTGCAACGGAATAGGCCTCGAGTTCTGGTCCTGGAGTCGGACTGACATAGTGGCGTTCTGGTACAAACACTTCAGCACTTCGATATAGCGATAGTCCACTTGGCACCTCTGGAGAGATTGTAGTACAGCCCAGGTTTCGATCGAGTCGAAGGCTTTCTCGTAGTCCACGAACGCTAAGCAGAGGGGCAGGTTATACTCCTCAGTCTTCTGTATAACCTGACGGAGCGTATAGATGTGGTCTACGGTACTAAAGCCTCTTCGGAAACCGGCTTGTTCGGGAGGCTGGAAGTCATCTAGCCTGCGTGCGAGACGGTTCGTAATGACTCTTGAAAACAGCTTATAGACATGGCTCAGAAGTGAAATGGGTCGGTAGTTCTTCAGTAACGCGTTATCGCCCTTTTTGAAGAACAATACCACCTCTGTTCCACGCCTTAGGCGTTCTCCCTTCTAGTAAAACGGAGTCAAACAACTTCTGAAGGGCCATAAGGACCGGTTTACCACCCGCCTTCAGAAGTTCGGCTGTAATTCCGTCTTCACCAGGTGCCTTATTGTTTTTGAGCTGTTTAAGAGCCATTCTAATCTCGTACAGGCTGATGTCCGGGATGTCTTCGGTATAATGTCGGGTCAGTCTAGCTCTAGGGTCTTCCGCCAGATCAACTTCAGGTCTGCTAGTTGATGTGTATAGCTGTCCATAAAAGTCCTCTATCTCCCCCAGAAGCTCGGGTCTGGATGAAACGATTCTACCATCCTCAGTTTTTATTTTGGCGAGCTGGCTCTGCCCAATAGACAAATTTCTTGCGAAAACTTTAGAGCCCTTATTCTGCTCAATGGCCTCTTCAATACGATTTATATTGAATTGGCGCAAATCACGGGTAAGGGACTTAGAGATCCGTTTATTGAGCTGTCGGTATAATGACGCATCTGTTGAGGATTGCAGAACCATTTCTCTCCTTTCCTCGATGAGCTTCTGAGTGGAGTCAGAGAGCCTTTTGGTTCTGTTGCTCCGCTGGGCCTTAAAAAACTTAGACCCAGTACTATGGACAGCTTCCACAAACCCGTCGTTGAATTCGTCCACAGCGCCGCCTAGACAATCGAAACGGTTTTGGAGTTCCAGCTGGAAGCTCTCAGGGTTTTGGATTTGAAGTGCTGCTGGACGGAGCGTAGACTTCATCAGTCGAGAGCGCTCTAACTTAACACATATATTCAATGTGCCTCTCACCAGACGGTGATCACTTCCGGTTTTAACCGTATTGATCACAGAGACATCTTTGAATATATGCTTCTTCGTCGACATGATGAAGTCAATCTCGTTTTTAGTTGCACCGTCGGGACTCATCCAGGTCCACTTCCTGTGCTCACGTTTCTTGAAGAAGGAGTTCATCATGTAGTCCCTCCTTCTCCAAGAAGCCAGCCAGTAGTTGGCCCCGGTGGTTCCGACTTCCAAATCCAAATTGCCCCACTCTCAGCTCTTCACCATCTCTCTTGCCCAGTTTCGCGTTGAAGTCCCCCATAACAACGGTGAAGTAGGTTTTGGAGCTATGCATGGCCTTCGATATATCCTCATACATAGCCTCCACCTCGTCATCGGAGTGTGCCGAAGTCGGCGCATACACCTGTATGACCTTCAACGAGTACCTCTTGGATACTCTGAGTACAAGGTACGCCACCCTAGTCGACACACTCTCGATCTTCACCACGTTGTTCACGAGGGTCTTATGGACGATGAACCCGACACCTCCCTGGGACTGTTGGTCGCCCTCCCGGAAATAAAGCAAGTTGCCGGACTTTAGGATTATCGTTTCCTCCCCCTCTCTTCGGACTTCAGATAACCCTATAACATCCCAACGCAACTTGCTCAATCCTTCCTCCAGTTCCACTATCTTTTCGTCGGTCCGCAGTGTACGCATGTTATATGTTGCCAGAGCCAGAAGTCGTCGGTGGTGGTAGCCGGATCTTTGCCGGAGATTCTTAGCACCCCTGACCCCGCTAGTACCCTGGCCGCTACCATAACCAGGGCACCGCGGGTCGCCGGACACTCGGGGCCGTGGTTTTTGTGTTCTCATCATGGGGGGTGAATGCCGTAATCGCCACGCTGGGCATGCGGGTTGGCGATCGCAGTATCTCCACCGCACTCCGAGGATGCTGCTGCCCATCCCCCGGTGGTCTTGGCCGTAGTTTTAGGACATACTCCGGGTCCTCGCATCAATCGCATGATATTCAAAGTTTATTGATTACTTTCCCTAAATGTGATAAAAAATATAGCTAGGTGTATTACAGTAAAACTGAATGAAAGTTTCGCACATTATTCACGTACGTTGCGCAGGTACTAGATACATTTAAGTAAGTTTGATTCAAAGTACCGCACGTTCATCCACGTGCGTTTCATGGGTACTAGATTATTAAGGTAGGCCTGAATAAAAGCCCTGCACGTTCATCCACGTGCTTTACATAAGCAGGTTATATAGGTAAATAGATCTATTTAGGTAAGCCTAAAAAAAGGTTTGACATGTCCGTTCACTTTTGTTGCATTAACCCCACCATATGCGTGGTCGACTTCATACGTGTCGCCTCAAACATTTGGCTTTTCGTAAGAATCATATAAGTTTTTATTCTTCATTTGACTCTACATGTCATTTTTCTCCTCTACACGTTGAGTCTACATCGACTCCAAAAGTGACTTTATATTTCGACCTATTACGTGATTTTATATTTCGACACCATACGTGACTACATATCGACTCTACATATGACTCTATCTATCGACTCTACGACTCTACATATCGACTCTACATGTGACTCTACATGTCGACTCTACATGGCGACTCTACATGTTACTCTATATATCGACTCTACATATCGACTCTACATATAGACTCTACATGTGACTCTACATGTGACTCTACACGTGACTCTTGATATCGACTCTACATGTGACTCTACATATCGACTCTACACGTGACTCTACATATCGATTCTACACGTGACTCTACATATTGAAACTAATCAAAAGGTATTATGAATACAAGTACGCGTGGTCTCGACCTGTTAAATACAGGTATTGCTTGAATTAACGTTTAAATTAATTATCAAAAATAAATGTTATAACGATTATACTCGACATACGAGTTATTATAGTCAGGCAACTTTTATTTTATTTTATTCGCGTTTTGACTATCATTGGCGTATTCTTCTCACTCTATGATTAAATAATAACTCTCCTTTCTTTTGAGAGTCATGTAAAAGGGGAATGATTGAGTTCGTAAATTTCTAAGCAATACTTTGCTCATCATTAGTCATTAGTGGACACAATTATGACAATTATATTAGATCGTCAAATCATCATCGATTTTCCGTCAACTTCCTCTGTAATTAAAATCGGTAATATCATTTACTATGTCAATTGCCATCTAAACCTTTATCAAAAATAGAGATCAATTGACATTATAAGTGATTATATTATTTATGATCATATACCATGATAAAACAGAACACACACATGGGATTATATGCGTGTTAATATGCCGACGACATACACGAGAATAACAAATCTCCACTATTAAGGCTCTTGTTCTTATTTTGTATATAAACAGACATGTGAATAGTCAATGCACTTAACTATTGTGATTTAATCATTAACATTATGGATTGGGTCGAATACAATAAGGAAGTAAAGAACTCAAAAATACTTCGGTCAGTTACCACACCGAGACTTATATAAGTATAAAAGGTAATTACTATGAACTTTATAGTACCGTTTATTAAGACGAAATATGTATGGGATATAACTTTTACTTAGACAATACAGGCAATTTATTAATTATTGTAAATAATACTTTAATTTCTTTACACACTTTATTTAATCACCTTGGTTCATATCTCTGAAATTGATTTATAAA
This sequence comes from Pammene aurita, assembly GCA_947086415.1. Lineage (NCBI taxonomy): Eukaryota > Metazoa > Arthropoda > Insecta > Lepidoptera > Tortricidae > Pammene > Pammene aurita. Next base: position 19,762,516 of record OX352309.1, read on the forward strand.
CTAAATCCGACTTAATACCAGTCTTAAGCTGTTACTTAGCTGTGGCGTGAACGATCACGTAAACTTGAACACTTTTATGTATATCCAAACGCACTTGGTATTAATTATCATTTAACCATAATTATTTTTAACGGCAATAATGGTTTACGAGAAGTAATAGTAATTATAATCATTTTTATAATATGAAGTGATACATAAGCGTGAACCACGAGAGATATAAAGTATTTTGAATGCAGCCTGCTTATGGCATGATATTCGTAATATTCGTAAAATTATTTTGAAATAATATGCGCTTTTCAAAAAGGGCTTAAATAATATCGAACAGAAGACATCGAAAAAATAATTTACTTCATATGAAATAATTAATTTAAAATTATTTCCCGCAAATCTTCGAACATAAATTCCGGGTAAGTATTTTAAAAGATTAATTTGACTACTGCAAAATATAAGTAGTACATATTTACCATTGAGACATACTGTAGGCGAATTATACGGTTATAAAAATACCAACGTTATTTTATTCAAAATTTAAGCGAATATCAAACTATACTTATTGAAAAGGAATTGAAGGTTAGGTCATAAAAGTTGATTTCAAATAACAGAACATACCTATTTTTATGGATTGTGAAGTTATCTTTATTAGGAATGATGACAAAAATATCTGACTTACTAATCTCTCTGATAATTAATTATATTGATTATGTAACAACATAACAAACATCTCCATCTAACATGTGCATATCCAAAAGAGCAACCTTTGGCAAAATGTCCATGTAAGACTAACCATATAAACCTCCGGACTTACTCCGTTACGGAAAATACAGTTTACCTTCAATTATCAATAAACATACCATCTAACATGTGCATATCCAAAAGAGTAACCTTTGGCAAAATTACCATGTTAAACTAACCATATAAACCTCCGGAATTACTCCGTTACGGAAAATATAGTTTCACCAATCAAACAAATTTATTATCTAAAAAAAATGAAAACCTTACGTTTTTGTGCGGCGTGGCCAAAATCCGATCGATTTTTGTTAGATCCCACTGCTGAGATATTGGGGATATCACTAGGATTATAAAATAAACGAGTACTTTACCAGTATTTACACTTATATTCGTTTGTTACAAGACTTATAAGGTTTAAATATGAATCAATGACACTATATGACAATAATATTTTCAACAATCTGGTCAAGATCCGAATGGCGGCCGTAGCTGTATATCCGTCATTTTATAACATCAAAATGGCGGGAACGAGCAACAAGGAACAGTCAATTGACAGTCTTTTAAGATGATGCTAAATAAAAAAAGTAGTTATCCTTACAAGTTAAAGTATTTATCAATAATAATGCTTACATTACAATAGAGGGTCACAGTCTAAGAAACGTTTGTGCTCCAAGTTTGCTAGCATACTAGATTCTGGTTCGCTCTGGTTCATATACTTCAGAGTTTGCACATAATGTGACAGTATGGCTGTACAGCGCCATCTAGTTATGCTATCAAACTTGGAGCACAAAAATTTCTTAGACTATGACCCTACATGTACATTATCTTTGATATAATTTATATAAACCTACAACAACAAAAGAAACAATAAGTAGTGTCACTTATCAGAAAATATATAATCCATATCCATAACATTGAAGGGTTAGCCGTAAGATTTCCCTTGAGATAGCCATGGGGTTCGTAAGGATATTGTCTATAAATTCTTATTAAACGACCAACTTCTACTTGACATACCTAATATTGTTTGGAATAGACAAAAAAATACAGTAAAGTGCTACTTCTGTTTGAGAAACGCAGATTAGAAATATTCTCCTTCGATCAAGAATTTCTTAACACTAAAAAAAGTCTTTAATCAATGTGTGTTACCAGTGATGACTTACGGCTCCGAAACGTGGTCTTTCACTATCGGACTCATCTCAAAACTCAAAGTCGCTCAACGAGCTATGGAGAGGGCTATGCTCGGGGTTTCTCTACGTGATCGAATAGAGATAAGGAGATTCGTAGACGAACTAAAGTCACCGATATAGCCCACCGGATTAGCAAGCTGAAGTGACAATGGGCAGGCCACATTGCACGTAGAGAAGATGGCCGATAGGGCCGAAAAGTGCTCGAGTGGAGACCACGAACCAGCAAGCGCAGCGTAGGACGTCCACCTACAAGATGGTCAGACGATCTTGTTAAGGTCGCCGGAAGACGCAGGATGCGGGTCGCTTCCAACCGGTACGTATGGAGGTCCAAGGGGGAGGCCTATGTTCAGCAGTGGACGTCTTACGGCTGAGATGATGATGATGATGATGAAAACCTTTATTGTGCAACTATTTATATTTATTATAATCAAAATATTTGTTAAAATTATTAGGATGTGAAATAGTGCCCGAAGTTAGCTATACAGTATGTAACCAAAATGCTGGTGATCCGTTTAATATATGGCATAATTTGTATCGCATTCTAATTATGAAAAACAAAGATAATTTTTTTTCGCAGGAAATTAACAATTGGTTTTGTATGGAGGGTCGGCCGGCTTGAACAACCTGTCCCATACAAAAAAAAAAATTTTTTCGCGTTGAAAAATAATCTCCTATTTTTTCTTAGCCATACTTTCGCAATACGACACCAATTATGCCTTTAAATGGATCACCAGTATGTTTTTTATCTACACTCACATTGTAAGTCTTCTAAAACGTGTTCAAAAACGGTAGGCAATGGCTATCATTACCACAACCTATGTTACTATGATAAGCTTTTTATCTGTGGCAGTAACGTAATTTTAACTTTACATGCTCATATATTGATACGTTATGAGTTTCAAATTCCGAACATCGAATTTGATAACATAATGTAAATCCTGTGCTCCTTCCTGACCAACGGCACGCTCCCTCCCAACCGCCGGCACAATCGAGTTGGCCATGGCGGTGCAATGGCGGTCATTCTATGGTTTCCGAACACTTTATTTTGGATATATAATATAAGTGTAGATAAAGCAGTGTATGCAACTGTACGTAATTAGGCCTTATTACGTAACAGTTACATAAACTACTATTACAGCTTGTATCTATTAACATATTCATGTCATTTCTATTAAAATATATTATGAAAGTTAGTCCCATTTCACGTGTTTTTTTGTTTAATTTATTAAGAGCCCGGTAACGTTTTTTCAACCGACTTCAAGATTTCGAAGGAGGAGGTTATCAATTCGTCGGGATCTTTGTTTTTGCTATTTTTTTTTTTATGTATGTTCACCGATTATTCGAAGACGGCTGGACCGATTTGGAAAATTCTTTTTTTGTTTGAAAGAGTATACTTCACAGTTGGTCCCATTTTGACCAGGTCAGGATCTGATGATGGGATCCTGGAGAAATCGAGGGAACTCTTCAACTATCATAGGCACACCTGTAGTGATTTGAGTTTTTGTTACAGCTCGAGCATTTGCTTTTGGAAAGGTGGATGCTAAGTGAAGTCGGTTCTTTTTTGTTTAAAATTATTACAAGCTTTTGTTTACTGTCATTGTCTGCCTGTAATCAAATTTTGCATGTTAAATTTAACCCACTATCCAGTTTTCCAATTGAGCTGAAAATTTGCATGCATGTGTAAATCGGATGGTAAAGCAATGACGATTATGACATGGAGTTAGAAGGTAGCCATATTAGGAACTCCACAACTACTTACTCAAGTCGTCTTTGTGCTCGTTGCATTCGTCTATGTGAGCAGTTAGATATTATATAAAGAAAAGTACAGTTAGCAATAAAATTGTTTTCTGAAGTATATGACATCTATTTTCAGTTTATATATAGTAGTGTAACTACTTAAAAGTTGCAAATCAAAAATATTGAATAAAATAATTTGATTTGCTTCAAGATTCAATAAAATTGTACTTAATTATTTTTTTTACTAATATATTTCGATTGGCTCAGCTATGTGACACTAACAAACATCATAATAATATCATTTTATGAATGGAGTTGTCACTGTTGTCAGTCAGTAAGTTCTGTTTGTATATTTTGCGGCTAAAATTATCGGAGATTGATGGCATTTCGTCGAACTTGAAGCAGTTAAAAATAAAACTGGAGGTGAATTCGGAAATGTAAAATGTAATACGAAAATGAATATAGTAGGTATCATAGCATCGCGCTCACATTGGTGTCTGTGCACTGATAATTATAACTATGAATTATAAAGGACATTACAGACTTGAGCTGAATTCGGCTATAAGTACTAATTTAATAAAGAAACCGATAAATCATAGACAATATTCAGCACTGTGCGATAAATGGTACGCGACAGTATCTCGCGCGCGACTACTGTCGCGTACTACCGGTCTCTTTTTAATTTATAGTATACTAGCCTTTTTCCGCGGCTTCGCCCGCGTACTATAAGTACTCAAAAAGGAAACGATACCCATGTTGATTTTCAGACTTTATGACCACCTTTTAGGGGTTGAATTTTCAAAAAACCTGAAACATGTGTTTACTCGTTTATCGTTAGGAATACTCCTGTGAAGTTTCGAATAAAATAATCTAACAAATCTTGATTCGCCATACAAACTTTGGACCCCCATTTTACCCCCTTAGGGGGTGAATTTTGAAAAATCCTTTCTTAGTGCACCCCTAGACCTTATAAGGAACCTACGTGCCAAATTTGGAATCTCTAGAACCAGCGGTTTGGGCTGTGCGTTGATATGTCAGTCAGTCAGTCAGTCAGTCAGTTTTATAGATAGACTTACAGTCAGAAAAGGACGGATAGACTATCACGCACGCGAGATACTGTGTCGCGTCACTCGTGCTATCCGTGCAGGATTCTACATTTTTGTGTGGAGCCTTGTACGAAGCATGGAGATTCAGCATTCATAAAAAATTAGGGATGTCACGAATGTCAAAATTTACACATTCGCGAATGCGAATGCTAATGCGAATGTCCAGGATGCGAATGTTCGAATGCGAATGCGAATGTTTGGAAGAAAAAATTGAAATACCACAGATAAATAGTAATTTTTAATGAAATCAAACATAAAAAAGTTATTGTTACAAAACCAACATTGTAATTTAATACAAAAAAATGTGTAAACAAATAGCGAGCACTGCGCAAGTGCGCATGCGCGAGCCGACGACAAGTTACCGCCGCGCGCCGCGCGAGCGAGACAAGACGCGACCAGGTGGGCGATTTTTGGGATTCGAGCGCTCGAATATGACATTTGAAACTCTGAATAAAACGAAGAAATGATGTTTTAAAAATAACAGCGATAGTAATTTAAAATCATGATTACTTATACTAGTAATTCAACGGCGACAAACTTTTGTGTGCGATTATATCCGAGGTTAAATTCTTTGAATTCGAGCGCTCGATTGTCAAAAATCGCCTCCCTGCACACATCGCATTCGCAAAACATTCGCATTATTTGATGCGAATACGAATGTCGATGCGAATGTTAAAAATGATGCGAATATTCGCATTATGCGAATGCGAATATTCGTGACATCCCTGTTCAAGATTCATGTGTGTCCACTGCCGGATATGAGTGAAATATTGACGCCAATTTTAGCGCCAATCTTCAGTAGGTACATATCTTGGAAGAATAATAAGTAAGGAAGCGTAATCAACGCTCAAAATGTGCTCCACTTTCCTGGTGCCAAAGTGGGCGGAGCTTGTGACAGCGGTGCCCTAATGTCATGTCAAACATTTTGAAATTGTCATGTCGTCAAAATATTAGTTTTTTCGGCCCATGAAATTTCGGTAATATATCGGTATTAAAATGCCGGCTTGTGCCGTGCATTGGTGCAAGAGCCACACAGGCGCCAAAGATGATGTTATTTCTTTTCATCGGTAAGTAAATCACGCATAGATATTCTCATACATTACGGACTTGGTCGATGTTATGCAATATAAGTTTTGGAAAAGTAAACATAACTCATTTGAGGAAAAGTATAATGAATGTTCATTTATAAGTATTACCTAGTAGTAATAGCAGTTAGGTTTCCGTTGTTAACAAAGAATATTTTCAGTGTGTTTTAATCGATATACAGTATGGGTCCTTGGAATAAATCTTTATCAATAGTAAGTTTAACGGCCTCCTAGCCTAGTCGGTAGTGAGCCTGCCTATGAAGCAGGAGGTCCCGGGTTCGAATCCTGGTCAGGGCATTTATTTGTGTGTTCATCACGGATATTTGTTCCTGAGTTATGGATGTTTTCTATGTATTTAAGTATTTATCTATATCTATTTATTATATATATATCGTCGCCTAGTACCCACAACACAAGCCTTATTGAGCTTACTGTGGGACTAGGTTGATTTGTGTAAGATTGTCCCATAATATAATATAATAATATAAGTATACTACTTTGATAATATTGAAATGTCTCTCTTGTACTCATATATTGGGAATATGAGATACGTACTTAATAAACAATCTGAATATGCCACCTCAGTCGGTTTTACTTACCTACTAAATATAATTTAAATTCTGTTATAATGATGACTTCAACAGTATGTGTATGTTTAAAGTTTTTTTTTTCAAATCACTAATATTAATTAAAGTCAATGAAATCGACAGAAAAAAACCCTTCGAATTAGTACCTACCATACTTACTCTGGTAAAATCATACCATTCTGGCCGTGCCATTTCTAGTACAACTGACTAATAGGTATGACTCTTATTTTTCATTAATAATGAATGCTATAACTTCATAGCATAGTCTTTAATTATCAAATCTAGAGCAGAACCCGACTGGGTAACTACCTTACCTTACAGAAAACCACAGCCAATTAGCACTACACCCTACTCATAGTGTTATGTTCCTGCCGGTGAGTAAGGTTGCCAGAAAGCTCAGATGATGCAGTGTGTTGACGACGGGGGATACTCTTGTCCCTTTAGCTGTCAATACAGTGAATCCTCTTTTATATGAAAGCGTCGGCAACGCACATGAGACACCTCTGGAGTTACAGGCATCCATAGGCTACGGTAGCTGCTTACCATCAGATGAGCCAAATACCTGTTTGCTACCGTTGTAGTATAAAAAAATGGATACAAAATGTAAATTTATCTTTGTATCTGCCTAAGCCTACTAAAAGAAATAGTACACATAACGAACTCATCCGTTATTTTTTTAGTTCTAAAAAACGAGGAAGCAAAGACAATTTTAACTATTTATATTGAAGTATGCTATTATTTTCTAGTCTGGTCATAAAAAAAGTAAAAAAATTATCGTTTTTTTTGCCATAGCAATTAAGGTTGATTAATTGCTTAACAATATGTTGCTTGAGACCAAGAGGGTCTCCCTAATGTAACGGATTTATAAAATTGTAAAAAAGTTCAAAATCTTTACTATTTTATGTTAATTTATGCTTATTTTGTAGTATGTAAGTCCCTATATTGTAATTAAGCTCTTTTATTAAATAAATGAAAGATGAATAGAAGGCTTTCATATTATCCCTTATTCCAAGAACGATTAAATTTAGTAATGAAAAATGCACAAAAAATAAATTGTTAATTGATTGCATTATTATTTATCACGTGAACCCATCCACGTCAAGCTTAGGCGTATTTATTATACGTTAACTTGACATTTCAGTTATTTTATTTGAGTATCTCCTGTCCAATTAAACTTCATTGTCAAATTGATTTTGACCACTCATACGGCAACTTTTCTTATTGGTGAAATAGCATGAAACCTTTGCGGAATTAAGGTTAACACAAAAAAATATGTTTAAAGAAGAATGAATGAGTACTTGATTGGTTAATAAGACATAAGACATTTTAGTTTTGTAAACGTGAAAATGGGTCGTGTTTTCACATGAACTTTGCTTGCCTTTACTCGTCTTGATATTATATGTCGATGGTACATATAGGTATTTATATTCAAATGAACTACAAAAATCGTATGAACAATTGAACATCGTGTAACTCAAAAATTACTACACATTTAAAAATAAAACATTTAGGCTTAACACGCACTGCGGTTTTTAAAAAGCGGTTCCGCAACCGCAAAAAATGTAACGTACGACATTCTTTATAAGCGCACGCACTTGCGAGAAGTACGGTGTCAAGTGTAAAAAAACCGCAAGACTGATACCGCAAAAAAAAAACCGCAGTGCGGCCTAACTTGTATTTATATCGAACAGAATAAGGAAATGTTGTTATTATTAAGTAGCCATACATTATTTGAGATTAAATTGAAAATTTATTAGACTAAATTAGAAATTAAAAACGCTTGATAAAATGTGATTTAGTTAATAACTATCTATGAACCCTCTCTGGTGTATCTCCTTAGCTGTGCCAAAAACCGTAATCAAATCGGATTATCAGTTTCGGAGCATTCGAGTTCGAAGCATAAACGGCAACATTATTTTGTAAGCACTAACAAATAGCCTAATCTTATCCGAAATGCATAATTGCATTTACAGGTTGAAATATGAATCAGTTAGGGTGGGTTGCACCACGCATAACTAACGAACTGGTCAACGTTGAACATGGCGATGGAGCTGTCATCCCATAGAAAACTGTCAAACTTTTCATACAATATTTTTTAACGATGACGTTGACGTTAACTGACGGTTTGGTGTAACCGGCCCTTAATGATCGACGATCATCGTTCATATTGAGTTGATAAATATTAAGGGGGGGGGGGGGATTAGGTAGGCCATACTGAACAACTTTTACTATGGGACCAACTCCAAAAGCGCGAAAAAATTTTGGTTGTTTCATAAATTTCGGCCGATCACATGTTGTCGTTTTCTATGGAGAACCCAAAAAAAATTTCATAGTAAAATTTGTTCGGTTATGGCCTACTAACAAATCGCCTCACTCGATATAAACGGTGATTAATATTTTACCCTGTATATACCGTTTCTGTTCCGGCGGGGTTATTAAAAACCGATTAGTATCAAATTAATAATCGATTTGATAAAAGGTATTACATTGATATTATATTTTAGTACTAAATATTCCCCTTGAATTCGTCAACAAAACAAAGTCAGATAAAAAGTGCATGATGGATTAAAGTCGCAAAGGTCATTGACAAATCAGTTCACATATATTTGATGTTAAATTCTATAATCTCTATAATTATTTAATTATATTAACTATACCAAAGAACAATAAAAATGGCTCATCATAGATGGCGCCACAGATGTGTTCTAATGTCGTTCAAGGACCTCACTAGATGACGCTGTGTGTGCGGTCTAAAATAGCGCCATCTACAACAATTATGAAGCACAGATAATATTTACCTATGAATATGAACATATATTTATTACATAAATATTTTTAAAGTACCTAGTCCATTTCCTATTATTAAAATTAACAAAATCAGCAACTTTTCATACAATATTTTTTAACGATGACGTTGACGTTAACTGACGGTTTGGTGTAACCGGCCCTTAATGATCGACGATCATCGTTCATATTGAGTTGATAAATATTAAGGGGGGGGGGGGGGATTAGGTAGGCCATACTGAACAACTTTTACTATGGGACCAACTCCAAAAGCGCGAAAAAATTTTGGTTGTTTCATAAATTTCGGCCGATCACATGTTGTCGTTTTCTATGGAGAACCCAAAAAAAATTTCATAGTAAAATTTGTTCGGTTATGGCCTACTAACAAATCGCCTCACTCGATATAAACGGTGATTAATATTTTACCCTGTATATACCGTTTCTGTTCCGGCGGGGTTATTAAAAACCGATTAGTATCAAATTAATAATCGATTTGATAAAAGGTATTACATTGATATTATATTTTAGTACTAAATATTCCCCTTGAATTCGTCAACAAAACAAAGTCAGATAAAAAGTGCATGATGGATTAAAGTCGCAAAGGTCATTGACAAATCAGTTCACATATATTTGATGTTAAATTCTATAATCTCTATAATTATTTAATTATATTAACTATACCAAAGAACAATAAAAATGGCTCATCATAGATGGCGCCACAGATGTGTTCTAATGTCGTTCAAGGACCTCACTAGATGACGCTGTGTGTGCGGTCTAAAATAGCGCCATCTACAACAATTATGAAGCACAGATAATATTTACCTATGAATATGAACATATATTTATTACATAAATATTTTTAAAGTACCTAGTCCATTTCCTATTATTAAAATTAACAAAATCAGCTCCGTATAAAGTTTGATATTTCAATTTAGAAAAATGCATGCAATATAAATTTAATTTAAATAAGCAAGCCAATTTAAATAAGATAACAACTATGTTCAATTGTGTCTTCAACACTTTACTTGACCTATTTATGTAGAGTAGTATGTAGTTTAATTCGTGCTACATTCCTTTCCCTTACGTGAACCACGAAACACCTTGACCTATTCAGTTGCAAATTTACTAACCCAATTACTATACAAATGGGTATCAATTTCCAGGTATATCGTATTGTAGGCACCCGTCGCAATTAAAACACAAATTGTTGTTTGACCTCGGAACAAAATTGTTTTGTTCAAATTTGTTCCTTTATTAATTTGTTGATGGTATTTGACCTTTGTAATTAAGACATTTGTTGTTGTGTTAAGGTCTTTACATTTCAATTAAGGTTACGTTTTATTTGTATCGGTATTTGTATTAAGAAACACAGTTTGCTTAGAAGTAGCTAGCAGAGTGATTAGAAAATTCGATTCCCACAGCCCTGCCTACTTTTGAAAGACCTTTTCCTACAGGTTACGAAGAAGGGGATAGCGAAATTAGCTTCGGCATGCTTACGAATATTTTTGATTTATAACTTAACCTGGCAATCTAGGGTAAATTTTACAAGCATTTCAACCGCCGGTTCAATTGTGTTACGAAGTTATGGTTATGTTATGACACTAAAGTTATTAATAATTTATAAAAAAATACAAAACTATTCGAGAATTGTGTGTTATCTATTATATAAACACGTATTTTATGAATTACAAGCAACTTTTATGTAATAAATTCAAAACACAAATGAGCCGGCGGTTGAAACGCTTGTGAAATTCATCCGCGATTAGTTATTTTACTTAATAAAACTATATAATTACATGTTTTATCTTATTATTGATATAAGTTGAGCTTTGATAATTATTATTCACCAGCCTAATACAATTTTTAGGTTATAGTTATAGCATAGAAAAGATGTCATAGTATTAAAACAAAAGTAAATATCGTACTTAAATAAATACAATCACTGTTATCATATCACCTACTCAAGATAGGTGATGCAATATTTCAGATTCTATAGCAACGGCCCATTAGCTCAGTTGGTTAGAGCGTCGTGCTAATAACGCGAAGGTCGCGGGTTCGATCCCCTCATGGGCCACATCGAAATTTTTGTTTTTTTTAGTATGTATATTTTTAGGCATATAATTTTTTAAACAATAATTGAGTGTTAGTTAATCCGAGTGAAAAATACAAGTCATTCGTTAATTATGTTAATTGTCTTTAAAAATAAAAATTACGTTCAATCAGAATAAAAAATCTAAGTACGAAAAAAATAAAAAGCAAAAAGAAACGAGTTTGGAGGTGCTGGGATTTGAACCCAGGACTTTCAGCATGCGAAGCAGACACTCTACCACTGAGTTACACCCCCGGTTGAAGGGAAGGCCGAAATTACACATCACGTTCTATGCTTCTTGGAAACCGGTACTTGTACATATATACAGATTGATTATGATTTATAATAAGAACTGGTCTGGGTGGAACTGTCTTCAGTTTTATTAATTCTCCACCAACTCTTGCAAATTGTTTAAATATTATATGTAGTTTCGATACATTCAAAATACAATATAGGTACCTAATCCATTCAGTAGGTAACAGAAAATTTAAATTGTCACACGAGTTCCTAGTGTATTTTGTAATCTTATTCCAACAGTTTGTTTTATTAATTTTGCAAAAATAAACAATAACATTTGTTACAGGTCCTAGGCATCACAGAACGCGAGTTCATGGACCAGATGGGAGTCTACTTCGTCGGTTTCGTATCCCAGTACGGCTACGACCGCGTCCTCTCCGTCCTGGGTCGGCACATGAGGGACTTTTTAAACGGCCTAGACAACCTCCATGAATACTTGAAGTTCAGTTATCCTAGGATGAGAGCGCCTAGCTTTATATGCGAGAATGAGACGCGGCAAGGCTTGACGCTGCACTATAGGTCGAAGAGAAGAGGATTTGTGTATTACGCTATGGGTCAAATAAGAGAGGTGAGTAAAAATTTTGAAAATAATAAAATAATTCAATTTAATTATCTAAATAGCCCTTCAGCACATCTTACCGTGCGAGTCAAGTTGCGCTCGAGGTAACCACCCACTACGTGATTTTCTTTTCATTAGTTATATAAGGTGCTAACAAATTAGTCACGGATATTTTTACCGCTGATAGTAGGTACTCGGTTCTCGGAGTATATTTAAGTATGAAACATCATAGGTTTTGTTATGTTTTTTTGGAGAAAACTAGGAAACGTTAAAACACCCTGTTAATAAGATATTTAGATGAGACCTCTTTAGACCCGAATCTTAATGACATTTAAGAAAAAAACTTTTGACGTGACATGACAGTGTTAAACATCTTGACAGGTGGTTATAGGGGTGGTTATTTTAAAAAATATTTATGTATTTTTTTTTGTTCGGTAAATGAAAAAAAATATAGGTATACAAAGGTTCCTTAATTACAGTTAAAAGTTAATTGTTTTATTGTAATGTATTATCTCTTAAAATATCCGTGACTAATTTGTTATACTGTGCAAAAGTGACCGTAACATTTTATTTGACATGACGTGACATGCGAGTTTTGCGACTTGATAAAATGGTATCCTGATGTTATATTAAAAGCAAATAATAGGTACCTTAATCAAGGTGATTGAACCTATTTTTCTTTAATACCTAGGTACTCCTTAAGTATTTCTAAACAGTTTATTTTTCAGACGGATGTAAGCTCCTTTGTTATAATGAAATAATAACAGAGCAGACAAATAAGGCAGCAAAAGCTTCTTTTCATTAATTAATTGAATTTTCTATTAAATTACTAAACAACTACTTTGATGTCTTAAACAAAAGTGGATTAAGCATACTTTATTAACCTTTGATCGCATTAGCTACAACAAAAAGGAGCTCAATAACATGAAAAGCAATTAAAAAGACTGAGAAATAAATACAAAAATTAATAAAGCAACAAAGAAAATGCAAGGAAAAAGTAAAAAAAATACAAAAAGTAATTTCCGATTGGAGGTGCGGGGTATCGATCCCCGTACTTCTCGCATGCTAAGCGAGCGCTCTACCATCTGAGCTACACCCCCGGTTATGAAAGTGTACGAAATTAGACATAATATTCTGTACGTTATATATTTTTAGACTAGCTTCATGATTTATACGTTTTATAACGTGCTTTAGATTAGTATAATTATTTTAATAAGTTTTAAACTATATTTGCTATCAAATAGTTGATATCATAGGTATAATATTTACAAAACGTGAATGAGTTTATTTCGAAGTTTTTAACTAGATGGCGTTGTATGGTGTGTCGTCACGTCACAGACTACTGAAAACAATATTTTTGTTTTTAACCTTTTTGCCGCCACATGTATAAAGTAATAAAAATATCAACGCCAAGTGAAACAATATAGGTAAATAAAAACAATGATTTGTTTCATAGAGTAACTGAGGTTGTCGCAATTCTAAAGCAGTGATGGATACCGGTTTTTTTTTCATTAGCCTGTTTTTTATTAACCGGATTTATAAATTTTGTAAATCGTAGATGTAACTATACTAATTACAAGAGCTAGAAAATATAAGGAATTTCAGTTTACGTGAAGAAACCTGACAAACAAGTCAACTTGATATGAAGTCGCGGCGTTGGCACGGAATAATATATACTTAGGTACTGACTTTATATCAAGTCATTGGCGGCGAAAAAGGTTAATGCTTTGAATTAGTGTTTTCGAATGATTACTTGATATTTTAATTCAGATGTTATTTAAAATCATAATATTTACTGAGTTACATATTCACATTATATAAAACAAAACAGTCCCAATTAGTTTTTTCACAATAAAAAACATTCGAGTACTTATCATTTTGTTTAACATAAGTGTGTGTGAACTGATCTACTGACGTCATATGTTTTCAATTTAGACCACAAAGTGGCAGAACTTCCAACGCGCTTGGTCCTTGGTCCCTACACACAAATAGATATACAGGGTGTAACGAAAATAGTGATGATACGTTTTAGGGCATAATTGGTATCGTATTGCGACTAAGGAAACATAGGAAAAATTTTTTGGACGCGAAAAAAAATTTTTTTGTATCGGACACGTCATCCTAGCCGGCCGACTCTCCATACAAAACCAATTATTTTTTCGCGTGAAATTTTTTTTTCTTAGTTTTTCATAATCTGAACACGATATTTGTTATCTTGTATATAGGTAGGTACATTTATTTTATCTGCCCAGCAAGTCTACACAACTTCTATGTTTCCAGGTAGCCCGCCACTTCTACCACAAGGAGATGCGAATAGAACTGCTAAGGGAAGAACTACTATTCGACACAGTTCACGTGACCTTCCAGTTGACGTTCGACAATCGGGCGTTCACCCTCGCGTCTCTAGCCATGACGCGGGAGGAGAAACATCTGCCGATCAGCGCTTCTGTACTGTTTGAGATATTCCCGTTTTGCATCGTTTTTGGGTAAGTCGTTTTTGGACATTGGTGACATTTAAATTTGACAATCGGGCGTTTACCCTGGCGTCCTTAAAGCTATGACGCGGGGGTAGAATCATCTGCCGATCAGCGCTTCTGTAGTATTTGAGATATTATCGTTTTGCATCGTTTTTGAGTAAGTCGATTTTGGACATTGGTGACATTTAAATTTGACAATCGGGCGTTTACCCTGGCGTCCTTAGCTATGGCGCGGGAGGAGAATCGGCAGCCCCGAGGCCCTGTCACGACCCAAGATTAGTAACTGGTCCTTAAAGTGGCCAAATAAATACTCAAGATTTAAAAAAAGCGGGAGGAAAATCATCTGCCGATCAGCGCTTCGGTGCTGTTCGAGATATTTCTGTATTGCATTGTTTTTGGGTGAGTGCTATTAAAAATCATCAGGCGCTTTTAACAGGCCGAAAGGAAGTTATTTTGTTTTATTTATTTAAACTTTATTGCACAATAAAATAGTTTTAAACGGCGGACTAAATGCCTACCATTCAACCATAGGGCCAAACAGAAAATTGCTAAAGTGGGTTCCGTCGAGAGAAAACTTGCTTGATTTATCCTACAACTAATATTCTATCCGAATATTATTTACATATTAAACAAAAACCACACTAGCTTTCCGCCCACGACTTCGTCCGCGTATAATACGGCTCCTATCCTCATTCATACAGAGTTTCATTCCCTATTTCATCTTCTCAAAATTGGATGTTTGGTTTTGTATTAGAACTTGCTTTCGTTCATCCCCGGGTCTGTAAAAGTCTGTCACAAAAAAAGTAAATCTCTATACAAACTTTCAACCCTCTTTAAATCTTAACAGGGTCTAACTAGCAGTAAACGTTTAGTCCCCTTATTACCCCCTTAGGGGTTGATTTTTAGGGTTCCGTAGCCAAATGGCAAAAAACGGAACCCTTATGGATTCGTCATGTCTGTCTGTCTGTCCGTCCGTATGTCACAGGCATTTTACTCGGAAACTATACGACGTATCTGAATAAAATTTACACATAAGGTGTATTTTGTATGCAACTACTTAGTTATGTAGTTAAATTTAAAAAAAAAATATTTTTAGGGGGGCGCTCCATACAGGTACTTAACTAAAATAAAAAAATAAAAAATTTACCAAATATCAACATGTGACACATCAATCGATAGGTCTTTCAAAATAACATTAAGGTTTCTTTGACTATTTTGTGATTAAGTGAATATTTTCTCAAATAATAGCTTCGAAGTTCAGAAAAGTTGTGTAGCCCCCCCCCCCCCCGTAACTTTTGAACCGTAAGTTCAAAAAATATGAAAAAATTGGAAGAGATATAATATAATAATATGAAATATGAAATGATAAAAATATGAAAAAATTTGGAGAGATAACTCAAAAATGGCTGAACCGATAATTTTCGTAGAAAGTATATGATAAGGCGCATCTCTTCAAATGTTTTCATATTTTTTGAACTTACGGTTCAAAAGTTACGGGGGGGGCTACACAACTTTTCTGACTTTCGAAGCGATTATTTCAGAAAATATTCACTTAATCATAAAATAGTCAAAGAAACCTCAATGTTATTTTGAAAGACCTATCGATTGATGTGTCACATGTTGATAGTTGATTAAATTTTTTTTTAAATTTAGTTACCTGTATGGAGCGCCCCCCTAAAAATTTTTTTTTTTTCAAATTTAAGTACATAACTAAGTAGCTGCATACAAAGTACACCGTATGTGTAAATTTTATTCAGATACGTCGTATAGTTTCCGAGTAAAATGGCTGTGACATACGGACGTACAGACAGACAGACAGACAGACAGACATGACGAATCCATAAGGGTTCCGTTTTTTGCCATTTGGCTACGGAACCCTAAAAACGCTGTTTTTTTTACTAGCAGTAAATGTATGAAGTTTCATGTCGCTAAATTTAAATTTTAAATCCTACCCATGCAAGCTTTTAACCCCCTCTTTACCCCCTTATGCTTATGGGTTTAATTTTCAAAATCGCTTCTTGTACACATTATAAACGTAACCCATGCAGCCTGCAATTTTCAACTTTCTAGCTTCAGTAGTTTCGGCTCTGCGTGAATCAGTCAGTCAGTCAGGACATACTCATATGTACCTATAGATATTATATAAACATACCTAAATACATATATATTATATAGTTCGTTGAGCCGCTGTCTGAATGCTAAAAAGTTATTTTTTCAAGGTTATTTTGATTGATTTATAGCTACAATAATGCGAAAAAAAGAATAATACACGAAGATGTGTAAATGGTTTATATTCAGCAGATAATGATCCTAATTGACAAGATTTCATGATATATATTTACACGTACAATCTGGTAAATAGTGGCAAGTCATAACTTTATTCTAAGTACGAGTATAGGGGCCGTATTTTAACTTTAAAACACGTATAGACACGATCCAACTTCAATCCAACTCCAATGCAATACAACTTCAATACAACGCAATACAGCTACGGCATAAACATCTGAATCAGAAACATCAGAATATGCTTGAGGAATATTCCAACGCAACTCAAATACAACTTCAATATTGGTTGAATGTTTGTTGTATGTTGGAGTTATGTTTGAGATAGGTTGTATTTTTATTGTATTGTTAATGTATTTTAAAATTAGAATCAGGCACTAGGTATGTATTAAACATGAATGAAATAAAATAACAACTGATACGTATAATAAATCCGTATCAGTCGCGACAGTAAGACAGCTTAGCTGTATATAGTTCTTGTTTCAACCGTAGAAGCCACAAGTCTTCATTAAATTACACTCAGACAGCCAGATAAGTCCCTTACCAAAGACAAGCAAGTAGCAAAGACAGCAACTGCTCTCACTGTTTTATTAGGGTTCCGTAGTCAACTAGGAACTCTTATAGTTTCGCCATGTCTGCCCGTCCGTCCGTCCGTCCGTCCGCGGATAATCTCAGTGACCGTTAGCACTAGAAAGCTGAAATTTGGTACTGATATGTATATCAATCACGCCGACAAAGTGGTAAAATAAAAAGTGGATAAAAATGTTTTATTAGGGTACCTCCCCTATACGTAAAGTGGGGAGTGATTTTTTTTTCGTTTCAACCCTAACGTGTGATATATTGTTGGATAGGTATTTAAAAATGAATAGGGATTTACCAAAATCATTTTTTGATAATGTAAATATTTTCGGAAATAATCGCTCCAGAAGTTAAAAAAAATGTGCCCCCCCCCCCTAAGTAACTTTTGAACCATAAGTTTTAAAAATATGAAAAAAATCTCAAAAGTAGAACTTTATAAAAACTTTCTAGGAAAATTATTTTGAACTTGATAGGTTGAATAGTTTATGAAAAAAAATTACAAAATAATTTCTGAACTAAGTTTGTAATTTAAACGTATAAGCAGTACTTATTGTACCTGTAATTTCTACAAAATCCCAATGAAATGACGTGCTTTCAAATAAAGTAAAAACGGTGAAAATCGGTTCACGCAATAAAGAATTATCCCATAAAAATCATCATCCATACTTTAAGCTCGCGCGCAATAGTTTACTTAATTTGCCGATAGATGTCGCTGTACGTGGAACTCATATGAGCATATCTTACATGGCGGTGTTATTTTAAGGGCGGGTTGCACCACGCATACTTAACGAACTCATCATGGTTACAGTCTTACAGTAGACGTCAAGTCCGTTTTTCCGTTGCACCATGCACTTTAGCAGTCAGAAAGTTACGTTTACCTTAACCAGCCGTCGAGCACTGGTTAACTCAAATCTACGTTTAAATATGGCGGAGAATTTGCAAACATTGTCTCGTATTTCATAGATTAATGCTTGATTAGACAAAAATACAGCGATATTTGATGAAAAATAATAAAATATTGTTCGCAGTAACAAATATATGCACGTATCTGAACGCAAAAGGGTCATACGATTGACGTTTTGTATTATTCACACTTCAACTCGTGTATCTAATAATAAATATATAATTCTGTGTAAAAAGTGCGCTTTTAAGTTAAAACCGAGTGCCAAGTGACTTCAGGTTGAAATAGACCAGACTTCTGTTATAACAGACATACCAGAACTATGCCAGAACCTACAGTAATTGTCATGAAAGCCGACAGCCGTAGAGCGAGCGAAACCTGCAGAACAATCATGATAATCATTTTAAAAACCACTCTGTTTTTGTCAATGACGACCAAACCTTTGGAAATAACGAATGACTGACTTCAAGACTTGAATACTGCAAGTTCTTTAAGGTAGAAAGCAAAAGGGAGCGTAAACCTCTGACGCGGTGGAGTGAACAGGTCAAGAAGAAACACGTGTTTTATGTTATGACACGGTAGAAAGCCTCGATGGGAGCAAGTCATACGATTCAAAAGGTGCCAGATAACCAGATTATAATTTCATGCCATAGCAGCAGTGCTATTATATATATCACCAAACATTTATCGCCAATACCACCGAAATCGAGCCTCGACAATGTTCTACTCAACTAAACAATGTTCAGAACTACATGTAAATAAAGCGTGATATGGAATATACAATCAAGTAAATTAGAGTGTCAAGTGTTGTGGAACAAAAATAGTTCAACAATGGTTTGGTATCCACAAATTCAAATGTCTATGAAAATTTATTATACTGATTCATTAAAATCTTGTTTTTTTATTTGATTTTATATAGGCCTTAAATCAAGCACAGTAGGTCTCTGTTTAACGACAACTCGCAATAACATGAAAAAAATTCCGGTTCCTTGAGTGCCGTTATATAGTTTACACTGTATTTCAGTTTCATTTGTGAAATAAATTCACAGCACAGATTTTACAGATCTGAAGAGACAATAACCCCATATAAATAAATAATTATCTACTGAAAATTTGGTAATAGCATGGTTTAGCTAATTTGACTTCATGTGTGTTGCTCTTCTGAGGCAAATTATTGTTTTATTTGGAATTTTCTGGCATTAATTATAGCCCTTTAAGCCAAATCCCATAGAACAAAACTAGTGATAGGTACAAAGCTATGCTGGCACCATCTGACAAACCTTTGATAGATGCCTTCCTCCATTCCCCATTAGTATTTTTTATATCGGACATTATTATGAACATGCTTTTTTTCATTCAAATTGTACACAAAATACATGCATTTGCATTTTGTATCTGTTTCATGATGGGCTAAAAAGGAAGCAAAGACCTGGTCTTGGGCTTTGGCTAAAAATGTTAGATCCTATGAGAGTTTATGTACTGTACTCTAACATAAGTAGGTACCTAAAAACTCATTAGTAATAAATAATATAGGTCTCTTTTTATCAATGTCATATATCTCTACTAATCAGGATAGGTACCTTTTTACAAATAAAACATAATAGTACAGTCAGTACATACATGGCTGTTTGTATGACTTGTAACATGTATTTTACAAAGATACAAGTGATAATAAAACATTTTTGAAATTTACTCTTATGACTTTGGGACAATCTCACCTAGCCAAACTAATCAACTACAGCAATTTATACTATCTATTTATATTGATAAGTAATGTTTCATAAAACATTACTTGACCATAGTCACTTTGACCTGTATCATATTGTTGATAACCATCTGTGGTTCAGTATATGAAGTTTTTTCTCCGGTCAACAAGCTGGGTCACCTTGGCCACGGGTTGGGTTTATACTATCTTAGATTGATCTGGCCTAAAATACTTCAATAGTTTCAAGTTTAGTAAGTATGAGACTGCATAACAATGCAGTCTGCAGTTGACATTAATAATCAATATGAACATTGCCTGTAACAACAGGCAATGTTCATATTGATTATTAATGTCAACTGCTAGAAAAATTAACTTATATAGATGTCATATACAAAGGAAAAAGTGACCTAGGCCTCCCGTGCTGAAGATGCTGGTTCGATCCCAGCCCTGGGCACCGGAGGCCTAGGTCACTTTTTCCTTATATGACATCTATATAAGTTTATAATTTATATAGTAGTGTGTCTACTTAAAAATAAACAAATCAAAATATTTATTAAAATAATTTGATTTGTTCTTCAGTTGCTAGAAAAATGGTGAAAATAATCATTGCATGTCATTGTCTTGCCCCTATCTACAAAGGAAACCTATGCCAGAGTTTGAATAATATATAAACAAAGTAGGGTAACTAAATATATTATGTATTTTATTGACAAAATTGAAATAAGTATTGATTATGTTAAAAAAAATATTCTTTATTTTTACTTTGAGATTCTACAAATTTCTTGAAACCATTGCACTTTCACTTTAAAAGTTCCTTGAGTTGAGCACCGAGTTGCATAAGCCTTGATTTCATCTTGTCTTCAAAACCAAAGGTAAATTCAAACCTGAAATAAAAAACATTGTGTATTATGAATGTAACATAATTATGTGCTATACTTCACAAAGATGCTTTAGAACACTCTTTCAATAAGTAGGTACATATATAATAAGTTCAATATTTTGGTCGTTGGTTACAATGCTAGCCATAATTAACCAGGTTGGAGGGATTCAGCGCCCTATATTTACGAATTTTCGAAAGGAGAGTTCTCAAAACTAGTGGTGCCTTTGTTTTGCGACTGGGCACCTTCTCGCCATTTGGTGCTTCCATCAACCGCTTTACTTGCTTAGGGTTCTGTAAGTAGTAATAAAGTAGAAGGATAATTTACTCACTATAATATAAAATATAATACACCAGCCGACTACTCTGGCTTTCTCTTTAAACACCATTCGCAACACAAGTTGCATTATCCTTTGAAAAAGTTTGCTCGTAGGGCGCTATGGATAGCCCACTTTTTGACTGAGTAATAAACATGTTCAGGAATGGCTAAAATTGTTGAATATTCTTGATTTTCAAGCTGCAGGGTGCAACGTTTAGTTCGCGCTCTTTTCTTTCCTTTAGATTTTTTCTTCGTGTGACGAATTGACGATTTTGACAAGTTTAGTTTGGCACTTATGGTTGGGTTGCCATATGAAAATAATATTCTACGATGAAAATGTTGTTAGAAATGCGTTTATACAGTGGCATCCCTCGTAACTCTTACATTCTGTTATTTTGCACTTGTGCAACCCATTCATGTTAGCAATCGTTAAGTACCTCCGATTAGCGTAACATTTGGCTTACTTTAACAGGCGGTTTGGTGCAACCCACCCTAACTCTTAAGTGGGGACACTTACTGTGACGGACGGAAAACTACGGAACCCTACACTGAGCGTGGCCCGACACGCTCTTGGCCGGTTTTATTTAATTTAATTCACTAAGTAAGTTTAATGATTAGTGTTAGCTTTTATAAGGCAGAAGGAATATTTATTTCCCACTATTATTTGAACTTTATTTCAAAGCAACTGGGTGCAATTTCGTGAAATTTCTAACTTACTTATGCCCGTTAAAGGGTAAAGAATGAAGTTTTTCCTAAAAAATAAATGTACACGGAAACAAAACATTTTTTTAAGTACATATCTAGATGCAGATAAATGAAAATACACCTCCCTAAAAGTCCTAAACCTAGTAACACTTATGGAACTATACACGTTTTTATGAGACATTCTATTTGTAGTCTTATTTATTCACTTGTCTTTGAACTTAGTGGTTAAACTTGAATTTATACAGCGTCTTTGCAGCACAGCTCTGTACTATAAATTTAACCTGATTTGTTTTACTATTCCTGCTACTGATAGTGATACTGGTACGGCGCGTTGGGATAAGACCGTATTGAGAGAAGACCGGATAATTCAATTCTACAAAAGTAACCGTTATTTTTAAATACTGCTGCTGACTGTACCTCGCAATCATTGTCAAATTAATTACCTAATTGTAAAAACTTTTTAAGTAGAAAGGACTTAAATATTTGGCTAAATATCAGTAATCGTTTTAATCCACTTTTACCACAAATTAACTCTGCTAACTTTATAATTATACCCGTGTTTTGCATGTAAGCGCTGACGCCGGATTCTAATTTTAAAATACATTAACAATACAATAACAACACAACCTATCTCAAACATAACTCCAACACACAACAAACATCATTAACATCAACCAATATTGAAGTTGTATTGGAGTTGCGTTGGAATATTTCTCAAGCAAATTCTGATATTTCTGATTCAGATGTTTATGCCGTAGTTGTATTGCGTTGTTAATGCATTGGAGTTGTATTGAAGTTGGATCGTGTTTATACGTGTTTTAAAGTTAGAATACGGCCCCTAGTAGCATGGCGGTAAGACGTCCCGACTTTCCATCCGCAGGTCTCAGGTATAAACCCTGGCTCATACAACTGAGTGTTTCGGGACAAATGCTAGGAAGATGTTTTTTTTTTGTCATAAATTGTATTGTGTAACATTTCTTTAGAGTTCATGGTTACGTTAGATGGTAAGACCGATCATGCCTTATTTTCATAAAAAAAGATCTCTCATAAAATATCTCCAACAACATTTTTAACGGATTCTGTACAGAGGAATCTCTCAACAAATTACTGAATTAATTCCCGAGTTTCGCGCAATATGTCATCGCCTTCGTCACGATCCGACGTTTTTAAAGATTTTATACTTTATCCTTATACGAATAGCGTACTGTATAGGTTGGTAGCCGTCCTCTACATTTCTGGTTGTTTTATACAACAACATTTAATCATCAATACTAAACCAAAAAGTACCGACTTCATATACCTAGCCTCCACCTTTCCAAAAGCAAATGCCTGAGCTACTGAAAAAAAAAACTGAAATCACTATAGATGACGGCTGGACCGATTTGGAAAATTCTTGTTTGTTTCAAAGTGACTTGACACTGTGACTTGTGTACACACACAACAGTCACTTCACAGTCTCATTCTCATCAGGACAGGATCTGATGATGGGATCCTGGAGAAATCGAGGGAACTCTTCAACTTGTTATAGGCACACACCTATAATGATTTGAGTATTTTACAAGCAGCTCGAGCATTTGCTTTTGGATAAGTGGAGGCTTTTTTTTTTTATACCACGACGGTGGCAAACAAGCATACGGCCCGTCTGATGGTAAGCAGCTACCGTAACCTATGGATGCCTGCAACTCCAAAGGAGTCACATTCGCGTTGCCGACCCTTTACAAAAAAGGAGGATTCACTGTGTTGACGGCTAAAGGAACAAGAAGGTCCCTCATCGTCAACACACTGGGTCCTCTTTGAGCTCTTTGGCAACCTTACTCACCAGCAGGAACACAACACTATGAGTAGGGTCTAGTGCTATTTGGCTGTGGTTTTCTGTAAGGTGGAGGTACTTCCCCAGTCGGGCTCTGCTCCAGATTTGAGCGAGATGACATTCACTGAACGTGCCCTACCACACTTAGCGAGATGCCATTCGCAGTGCCGATACCTCTCTTTTTGGCGTAGTTTAAGGACATAGCCAAGTCCGGACGTAGTTTAAGGACATACCCCGGGTCCAAAAGCTAAGCGAGGCTAAGTGAAGTCGGTTCTTTTTTGTTTAAAATTATGATTTGGGTTTCATAGAAAGTGACGAAATTTTACAATTTTTGCTAAGTTTAATGAATTAAATTATTACTCTAATGCTAATCCTTTCGTAGACGAACAGGTGAGTGAGATGAGTATAATTTTAATGTACACCTATCAACAAAATTCCCTCTAATTTTGAACTTTATGTATCTTTAATAAGGAGTTAAGCTGTTTGATGTATTCCACTAATGGTATCATACGTGGCTGCATGTTTACTTACTTACATTTGCATACTATTAACACAGAACCAGTATAACACAATTTTTTAATTACCTGCCATCCGTAGTGATATCGGGGACCTATTTAAACCGGTTTGTTTAAAGCAAGCGGTGGTTATAACAGGCCTTATTTCGAGAGATTAATACGAAGTTGTTATGCACATATAATTTGCATGATTAGAAATTGTTTTGATCCTGTTTAGAACTGGTAATGGCACTCTGGATGAAATTATCACGATTCTGTAGGCTAAAACTTATTATGTACTAGCTTTTGCCCGCGGCTTCGCTCGCGTTAAATTCGGGGTAACGCGGTTCTCCTTTGCCCCCCGGAATGCTCCATACAAACTTCCACCCCCCATTTTAGGGAAGTGGGGGGTTAGAAAGAGACAAAAAGTAGCCTATGTCACTCTCCATCCCTTCAACTAATTCCACTTAAAAAATCACGTCAATTCGTCGCCCCGTTTTGCCGTGAAAGACGGACAAACAAACAAACAAACAAACACATACACTTTCCCATTTATAATATTAGTATGGATTATGTCCCGTGACTCAATTAATACATATTAGGTACCTATCTGACACTATACCTATAATGTAGTGAGGTGTATAATGTAGATTCTGTAGTAAGAGATGTCGTGGATAGGTAGAATAGACTACTGTTTTCTACTATTAAACACCTATTCCTCGCCTGCGATTTCATCTGCTTGGAGTTAAAATCTTTCAACCCGTTTAACCCTCTCAGGGGTTGAATTTCCAAAAACCCTTTTTCGTGTAGTTGACATTTGAATTTTTAAGGTTCTACCTTCAACTATTTAGGCTATGTATCAGGTACCGTAAAATGGGGCTAATTGGTTCAATTTTTGGACTAAAACATAAATAACTTCATATTTTACTTAATTATCAATAGTTTTTATATTATTTTTTACAGATAAAAGGCATACTGCTTCGTCATTCTGCATTGCACACATGTCTGAATTGTTAACACAGAACGAGTAATTTTTTTTCAAAGAGGTGTCCCAAATTACCTCGTAGTTGGGGTTTTATGGAAATCGAGGGGTTTTGAGCTGATTTTGCCTAAATTTTGAAGCCTGTGTTGGTTTAAGCATAACTATTTGGGACGCTTCAAGAACAACTGCTGGAAGCAATAAAAGTAAAGTAACCATAATTTTTGGAGTTTTTTTTGGGATTAAAAAAATCACAAAGTTTTACTATTCAAACAAGATTTACTGAAGTGTTATCTTTCCTGTTAAACACTTTTATGGGAGCTTAATTACATAAATATTGAGTACTTTTCTACGTTAAAATAAAGATAATACGGCTACGTAGTAGTAAACCAAAAAAAAATCTCAGACAACATAAACTGTTAACTTGCTATGTACGTGTTTCTTAAACCATAAGAGGTATTAAATACCAGTCTTTAAATTAAATTAAAATTAAACTAAAATTATTTGCTTTTCTACAATGTTAATTATTTAGACAGACTAGATAAGTGATTATGGGCGGAGCCAGCTGCCACCTCGGCCATAGCATCCGGCAGTGCTTCTGGTGAATATTGTGTGATATGGAAGTTTTTTTTTTCCTTTCGGCAATTCCGGAAGGTACGTTTGTAA
Source organism: Pammene aurita (assembly GCA_947086415.1). Classification (NCBI taxonomy): domain Eukaryota; kingdom Metazoa; phylum Arthropoda; class Insecta; order Lepidoptera; family Tortricidae; genus Pammene; species Pammene aurita. The sequence goes on from OX352309.1 coordinate 19,788,471, forward strand.
CTTCGCACCATCGTCTTGTTGAGAAAAAATATGGCCTACCTACATTTATAGAAATGTATGGAGGGGATATTTGGTACTAGAAACTAAATAACCCCAAAAACCGTACCAAATAGTCTGAATTAAGAAATATGACGATATATAAGTCAAATTAAACGGCTAAAAATGTTTGCCATTGCTTAAAAAACTCCCGAGAATATACACTTTTAGGTATATATAACAAAAAACAAGCTTACCCTAGCACCAACGGACATCTGAACAAAAGTAGGGCGATGATATTTGGAACCAATTTTCTTCCGTCATACTTTTTTAGGGTTCCGTAGCCAAATGGCAAAAAACGGAACCCTTATAGATTCGTCATGTCTGTCCGTCTGTCTGTCTGTCTGTCCGTCCGTATGTCACAGCCATTTTACTCGGTAACTGTACGACGTATCTGAATAAAATTTACACATAAGGTGTATTTTGTATGCCGCTACTTAGTTATGTAGTTAAATTTGAAAAAAAAAAATCTTAAGGGGGGCGCTCCATACATGTAACTAAATAAAATAAAAAATTTTACCAAATATCAACATGAGACACATGAATAGATAGGTCTTTAAAAATAACATTGAGGTTTCTTTGACCATTTTGTGATTAAGTGAATATTTTCTGAAATAAGCGTTTCGTAAGTCAGAAAATTTGAGTCCCCCTCCCCTGTAACTTTTGAACCGTAAGTCCAAAAAATAAGGAGATGCGCCTTGTCATATACTTTCTACGAAAATTGTTTTGAACATTATGGGTTCAGCTATTTTTGAGTTATCTCCAAAAAACTTCTTCCATAGGCATCAGGTACGACCTTTTGGTATTAGTTTGGTTCTTATTCCATTGAAGGTACGGAACCCTCCTATGCGTGGTCCGACACGTACTTGGCCGGTTTTATTTTCTACGCGCAAGTTCGTATTTGTCGGAGTCACTGCAACCACTAACAACTTCACATTAAACACAGGGTTGTCTGACGAAGGTTTACGCATCTACTATTGCCACAATAAAAAATAAATGGACTTAAAACTTATAATTTTTTTATTCCAAATAGCCTCATGGTTCTTAAATATCCCAGTTTACGGTAACGCGTTTTTTCTTAATTCGTCGGGATCTTTGTTTTTGCTATTTTTTTATGTATGTTCACCACTTATTCGAAGACGGCTGGACCAATTTGGAAAATCCTTTTTTTTGTTTCTTCACAGTTGGTCCCATTGTAACCATGTCAGGATCCTGGAGAAATTGAGGGAACTCCTTAGAAACGCGCTATTTATCCTTTAAAAGTGGTGGGGAAAATCGCATTTTATCCACATGTGAGGAAAGTAATTTAGTACAAATTTTGACTTGTTTTTTCACGTTATCTGGCAGGATGGACTTTAAAGAGATGATTTTGAATTACGTAATTATAATTTCAAAGCATTCATTTTTCTCTTCGCTGTTATAATTTTTCCTGTAGTGGTGTAGTGAAAAAAATTGTATTATACTCGGCAGCAAAGTTTGTTCTCTTGCCTTGAGACCCTCTTACCCTCATCCATTTTTTGAAGCACTCGCTGCGCTCGTTGCTCAATTTTGTAACCATTCGCGGGTTATTGCTAATCTATCTATACATATAATAAAGCTGAAGAGGGTCGAAAGTCTGTACATGGAAGATAATCGAAAAAAAGTTGGCTGGGGATACTTAAAATCGATAACAGAACACGTTACAACAATTTTTAGAAGTTTTGTCTGTTTGTCTGTTTATCTGTTTGTCTGTTTATTTGACCGCGCATCACGTGAAAACGGCTGAACGGATTTTGATGAAATTTTGCATAGAGATAGTTTGAGTCCCGGGAAAGGATAATATATAGTTTTAATCCCGAAAATCAACCCTGGTGGGGGTGAAAATGGGGTTGAAAGTTTGTATGGAGAATTTTTAACCGCTGAAACGATTTAGATAGAAATGAGTATGGAGATAATTTGAGTCTCGAGAAACGTCATAGGATAGTTTTCAAACCCTTGTGGGTGTGAAAAGGGGGTTGGAAGTTGGTATGAGGAATTTTTTTACCGCTGAACTGATTTAGATGGAAATGTGTATAGAGATAGTATGGGTCTCGAGAAAGGACAAAGGATAGTTTTTACCCCAAAATCAACCCTAAAGGGCGAATTATTAACCGCAGAATCGATTTAGATAAAATTTGGTATGGTGATATATTGAGCTCTGGAAAAGGAAATAAAATAGTTTTATCTCGGAAATTATCCCTTAAGCGGATGCAAAAGGGGTGGAAGTTTACATGGGGAAGAAACAACCAATAACCGCTGTACGTATTTAGATGAAATTTGGTATTGAAATAATTTGTAATTTTTTGGTCAAGGTGTTCATATTTATACCATGTTACCCGTCGATGCTTTAAATTTACCTTTACCCGCTCTTAAGAAATATTTGAAAATGTCATGAATGTCAAAGGGTTATTCCAGGTTCGAGGACTATAACGGACAAAGATGCATGGCCCAAACCAAAAAACTACTACAAAATCATCTAACATTTATAGGACACCGTTTAGGTAGGAAAACATATCAAACATTTTGTGAAGCAGTCAGATTAGGATTTATTTTTCTTTATAATTAAACAATGGGTACATTATCTATCTCTCAAGCTGTTTTGATATGTCTTCTTGAAGAACTACGCATTATTTTGCATCTTTAAGATCTAATAATATATTACTTACTGTTTTGAAAAAAAATAAGTCCCGTCGAGTTTCTTTTCGGTCATAAATGTCATAATACTTCAGAGGCGTAGGGTTAGAACCGGTGGTAGTTTTGGAACGAAGTTCCTTATCGGACGGTTCGCGCATGGGAGGCTAGGCGAAAAAAAGTCACGTGACCGTCACGAAAAAGCGTCACGTCACGAAAACGCGACACCCATACGATTGAGAAACATGTAAAATGGAATGAAATAAAAAATATATAAAATAGAATAATGTGAAGTGAAGTGTAGTGAAAAGTTAAAGTGAGAAGTGACAAAGTGATGAAAGTGAAAAAAGTCGAGAACCTAAAAGTAAAAAATGGCGAAAATTTCAAAAAATTCTAAAATTTCAACAATTTCAAAAATTTCAAAAAATTCAAAAATATTCAAAAATTTCAAGTTTCAAAAATTTCAAAAATATCAAAAGTTTCAAAAATTTTCAAAATTTCAAAAATTTCAGAAATAGTAGATAAATTTTCAGACATTGGCCTCTCACTAAACTTTACAAAATGTGAAATTTTTATAGCCAACCACCTTTCTTCAGACAGGAAAATCGAAATTCTTACCAACTTTAATGCCGCTTTGCCAAACATTTCTGTTCATTCCAATTCATCTCTCACACTTTTAGGTTTACCCATTTTTGACGAAGCCATAAAACCATTAACTGCAAACTAAACCTGTTTAACCGTACCTCGAACCTGTTATTTGAAATAAACCCACATATGGCCCTTTTCATAATCCGTTTTTGTCTTTTCACCCCCAAATTTACATATTTACTTAGATGCTGCCCGATATGGAAATTCCCTGTCATATTGTCATCAATCGATAGCATCCTCCAAACCACCATATCTAAAGTCCTAAATATTACTTTCGAACCCAGATCATGGTCCCAAGCGGTTCTCCCTGTACGGTTCGGTGGCCTGGGTGTCCGCTCTTCGGCCGGCGTCGCATTGCCCGCTTTCCTGTCTTCTGCCTACTGCTCGCTGTCTCTCGTCGGAAAAATCTTAAATCTCCCTCAGATATCTGGCGCCGAGATAGTGAGCTTGGCAGAGGCTGAGAGCGCCTGGTGTAGCGCCTGCCCGGGAGCGGATGTCCCGGCTACGAAACACGTGCAGAGAGTATGGGATACCCCCATCCTTAAGACATCCCACGCCTCACTTGTTTATAATAGTCCGGACGACCCAGAGCGTGCCCGCCTGCTAGCTGTCTCTGCCAGCGAGTCGGGTCACTGGCTGAACGCCTTGCCATCGAAAAATATTGGGACCGTTTTAGATGATAAAGCCCTAAGGATAGCTGTCTGCCTTAGAACCGGTGCCAAAATATGTATCCCTCACACCTGCGCCTGTGGCAAAAGCGTGGATCAGCTGGGTCGACATGGGCTCTCTTGCACAAGAAGCGCCGGCCGTCTATATCGCCACGGCACCATCAACGATTTGGTCCGTCGCTCGCTTGCTACCGTTTCCGTGCCGGCAACCCTTGAACCGGCTGGCATGGTGAGAAGCGATGGCAAGCGGCCCGACGGAGCCACTCTAGTGCCGTGGAAACTAGGAAGGCCCCTGGTGTGGGACGCCACGTGCGTCGACACCTTTGCGAAGTCCCACATTTAGGGTACTCGCTCACAGGCCGGCGCTGCAGCCGACCAAGCCCAACTACTAAAGCGCCGTAAATACTCATCTTTATTAAAAGATTATGAGTTTGCGGCGCTTGCAGTGGAGACAATGGGTCCTTGGTCGGCTGATATGAAAACTTTCATGGGGGCCCTGTCGAAACGGCTGGTCAGCGCTTCAGGGGACCCTAGAGCTGGCACTTACCTCTGCCAGCGCATCTCCTTGGCAATACAGAGAGGTAATTCGGCCAGCGTCATGGGTTCCCTGCCGCAGGGGGACCTCTTAGAGGGGGTTTTCTTTTTATAACTGGGATTTTAGGTAAGCTTTTAGGTAGTTTTATTTTATTTTATAGTTGTATTTAGTTTTAATATAGTTAATTTTAGTATTGGGTTGTTTCTGAATAAAATGCTTGTTAAAATTTCAAAAATTTCACAAATTTCTAAAATTTCTAATATTTCTAAAATTTCTAAAATTTCTAAAATTTCTAAAATTTCTAAAATTTCTAAAATTTCTAAAATTTCTAAAATTTCTAAAATTTCTAAAATTTCTAAAATTTCAAAAATTTCAAAAATTTTCAAAAATTCAAAAATTTTAAAAATTAAAAAAAAATTAAAAATTTCAAGAATTTCAAAAAAATACATAAAAAAATTCAAAAATGAGATAAAATTAAATAACATAACTTCGTTCCAATCGCGTGTTCCACGACACTCACGTATTCTATTTTTCTCTGACGTTCATTAGTGCATTATAATGTGCTTACATTGAAGAATAAATATCTTGATTTATCTGTGACAGTGTGGTAAAAACGTATGAAAATTCATTCTTCAAACGTATGAAACTCACTGAGCATCGCCCGACATGCTCTTGGCCGGTTCTCATCTCATCATGCTCAAATTCAACGTCTAAAAGGGTGGGGGGGGGGGGGTATCCACTACACTCGATTGAGTAAAATTTGCATGGGTCATGGACCCCCTCTAAGTGCACCTCAAATAGAAAAAAATCATTTCTGCATTTGTGACCCCCCCTCCCCAATTTCAACCGCGCCTGTTCTTACCTTTCTGCTTAGACTGATTTGACGGGAGGATCGATTTGGATGATATTTGCCGTGCACATGTACGTATAAATACAAAAGTGGTCCTGTATCGTCCGATATACACCTACTACTCTATGTCGTTTAAATCATGCCAAAAAAAATAATATGATAAAAAAAGTATTCATTTTTGAGTGTAGTTTCATTTAGTGGTAATTGTAAAATATTTTATTAGGACTACTGTCCTCTAGCGTCGTCTGTCAACTTTACTTCAAGTTCCGCCTCCAGGGTAGCGGGAGAGAAATTAGGGGTGAATTAGCCGCTTACTGACACAGACCGAATTCCACGCGGGCGGAGCCGCGGGCACAGCTAGTACTTAATAAGAGAAAACATGATATGTACTGTACTGGAACAGTAACGAACACTGGTACGTTTTCAACGTACGTACGTACGTACGTACGTACGTACTTTGAGTACAAAATCTTAAATAAAATATTTTGTTAGTACTTAAATAGATTACGACTTTACGACCTACATCGTGTTTTGTACGCAAATATTTCACCCGAAGACAGTAACAGGTGGGTTGAATAAATAAGATATTATTTACAGATTTACACGGGTTGAATACACGAGCAAGATTTCTGAACTGAAAAAGGTTCAAGGGTGATTTTATAAGCTCTGAATTACCCCACATCGTGGGTGTGAAATCGGAGACGGGTCATACGAGCCCCGATACTATGGAATTCGTCTATAAATAGTACAGATTTTTTTTACATGTATCGGAATAATTCTTACACGTGTACCTACTTCTAATGATTAATTAATGGGGCCAATAATAGTAGTGTTTAATGTAGTTTATTTTTATTGTATAATGTAAACGCTAAGAGACTTTTGTTGCTGAAAAAATGTTTTTCCAAAACCATTGCCCAAATAAAATTGTGCTCTCCTCTTGCACTTTCGATCTCGTAGAGTCAAAATTAAACGGTCAATATATACGAGTATCTATGCCGTGTTGCTTTCCCAAGGAATGACCCTTGTCTCACCCTTGTTTTGGTGTCACCCCTTGTGTAATGAAAATATTTGACATACAAATATCATATATTTTTTACAATTTTCATATGGTACTACTTGTACTTTAATTGCATTAGTGTACATTTTCATGAACAATCCGATATTATAAAACGGTGTTGAGTTATTGCTTAAAACTACTTTTCTGTACAAATAGGAGAACGTAAGAAAATGGTCGGAATAGACGAAAACATGCATCGGGGCTCGTACAATATGATATGATATGATAGTGTTAAGTATTGTTCGGATTTCTAGAGATTTTTGGTTATTCGTACTCGAAATCATAGGCAGAATTGATTTGCTATTGGATGACCACTACAATACAAAAACATTCCACTTTCTATTTCTTTCTGTATATTTACATATAGGTACATAAATTCCCATGGAAAAGTAGCGTTATAGACGGACACCTGGCCACGTCCGATACGACACAATAATGAGAGCAACGAAACCCCTCTAGTGAGTGCTAGTTGCTATACTATGCTTATTTCTAGATCCGGACATATGGCAGCTATAAAGTTGTGGAGGTCAAAGAATGCAAATAACTTGAAGAAAACAAATCCTAGAGTTCTGGCTTTGATGCAATATTATGAGAAATTATGTCATTAATTGTGACATTGTCATGGTAAAGGTAATATATTGTCGGCATTGAGTTATTGGTACTTCCTTATAGTTCAAAACATTCTCCTTCATATGCAAAAAGAACGAGGCCGCTATGTTGAGTATTTTTATTTTTAATATTTTTTTGAAGTTTCAATATATCTTTGTACTGTTTTGAAATATTCGAGTTTAAAGTTTGAAAGAATAAAAAACCTAGTTATAGGTTGAAGTTATGGAGAAAGCGGTTTTGAAATGTTCTACATACATTATATTACTCGACAAATCATATGTTGTCTCTAACATTTTACATTTTATAGAAATAATACAATAATAATGCACGTAGGGTGTAGAGTCAAGAATCAAAAATAAAATATTTTATATAACTCAAAATCGACAGATTTTCAGCTGGCTTATGTTGATTTCTGAATAAGATGTAGGTAAGGTTTATAATAAAAATGAAACAACCATATCTCAAGGCAAATTTTTTTTAAATAATAAAACAAAAAAAATCAACACTTACATAAAAAATATAAAAAATCAACATTATTATTTTGAATTCTCATAGTTTACGTTAATTTAGGAACAAAACTAACGATCAAGTGTAATTAAACACAAAAGTAATGTAGTTTTCTATCAAAAAAGTGACTTCAAAGTTTAGTACTTTTACATGATTTTTTATATGTAAAGTGATCTAGGGTACCACATTGTCGCTATTCATAAGTTTAGAGAAATAAGAATTCTACTTCCATTATTTAACATAGTTTCCGCACTATAAGTGCATATATCTGATACAAATATTATTATGAATCAATAACATAACTTATTTTATAAAAAATAACAGTCTTTTCGTCAGCTTTACTAATTTAGATCAAGTTTGTTAGTTTAACATTCCTTAGGGTCCCACATTGTCGCCTTATGACTTATGAGATCAAACTTATTATTAAGACTTATAATAATAAAATTATTACTGACAAAAGTAATAATTTGCATTTAACATCATTATGAAAATATGAAAATATTCCATTGCTTGATGCATAGAGCTAAGTTCCGACTAAGATCTCAGTCTTGGCATTGTTGACCAAAAATCAGCGCAAGATTTGGCGTTTTAAACCTAATTTAAATTGTTTTGTTTTGTTTTGTTTTTACATGGTTGCCCTGACATTGACCTGGCATTTGCCATGACAAATGTCATGGCAAATGCTGAGCGGTACCCATTTTGGTGTATTATAACTTGTGTTATTTAATTGTGTATTATTACTTATGTGAAATATGCCAAATAAAATTTTCTTTATCTTTATCTTTAAAATGATTTACACTACTCAACCTCGCACCTAGGGGTACGTAAGTGCTGACGCCAAGTCATTTAAATTCTTACGTCTGATTGAGAGATTGGTGACTTTGTACGAGTATTAAATGATTATCTATACGGTTGTCCCTCAGAAGCTTGTTAAATATAAGTCAACTATATTTTCTGTTAAAAAGTTTTAATTTGTCACTAACTTATAATCCCTCCCCTTATTTATATTTAAGTTTTTGTTATGTAATTAATCAGTATTCAAAGCATCTGCCAGGCACCCGGCAACCAACGCGCCACTTAGGTAGGTAGAAAGAAGTGTGGTTTACATCGAATCAAAATTATTTTAATTAAATTTAGTTTAGGATTTAGAACATGTGCCTAACAAACTAGTACAGCGTGTTAGTGTGGGTGATAAGTGTGATGTGAACAAATCATACCTACTTAGTTAATGTTATTATTTTAGGAGAATTTTATATTTATAACGCATTTTATATCGGCAATTATTACATGTTATGTTTTCTAAATTATATTTTTTATTTTCAAAGCAAATAAGTTTAATGAGTTTACTTCAAGCTTATGAGCGACAATGTGGTACCCTAGTCGGTAAACTTTGACTGTGTTTTTTTCCTACTTTTAGTTGAAACGTTTAACTTTTTATCAATACACCGTATTATTTTAAGTGTGTAGAAGCTATTTTTAATTAAAACCAATTTTCGCTATTTTCGAGTTGATTAACAAAATCAGTGATATCTGGGAATCCATAAGCGACAAAGTGGTACCCTAACCATGATAACGTCACAATTATATTAAATCATATCCAGAAGTTTCTGTTGGAAGAAAGTAGTGCCAAATGATGTAGAATGCAATTTTTAGTTAATCGCCTACTGTTTTTGTTTTTGCAATAATAGACAATGGCCCTTTCCTCTTAAATGACACAACTTTGGCAGTTTTACCTATTTTGGTATTACTTTTTTCCAACTTAAAAACTTTGTTGGTCTGTCACTCTGACCTCCACCCATTAAAAGATGCCCGGATCTAGCAATAGAGATGGTAAAGCAGCCTAACTAGATAGGTTTCATTGCTCTCATTATTGTGTCATGTCTGACTGACGTGGCCAGCTCTGAGACCATTAGTGCATTCGAAAATATTGGGTCACTTTTTCCGTCCCAGTAAAATTTACTCGTGGTCTACCTACTCACGATTTTGTGAAGGAATAGCAAAAATTTATTTGTTGTCTATCAACACGGTTTTGAATTTAAAAATATTTTGTTAACGCCCACCTACTTTACGCCTACTTTACATGTTGATGATGTGTTTATCTTTGTCATTGTAGATCCGACATGGTGGTGCGCAGCATCGGTAACTCCTTGATGGTGATCCTGCCAGATCTGGTGGGCAAGAAGATCACCAACTGGTTCGATCTGGTGCGGCCTCTCATCGCGTTTAAGTTTCAAACCGTAAGTGCATTCGTACTTATATACCTACAGCCTTGGCCAGAAGTGTTGAGCACCCTTGCAATTTTCATACAAAACTCGAAACTTTAGTCCAGCGTTTCTATCTTTTTTGAAGTTGTTTTATCACATAATTCAAACTGAACAGGCATGTTTCGTTAAAGTTAGTAGTAATTAACCTCATAGAATATTTGTAATTTGACGCACCGACCTAAAGTCGCATTTTGGTTACCTTCACTTTTCATACTTTACAGGTACCTTGAAATTGTTATTAAGTGAAGTTTTCTGATATATAAATAAAATATAACATTTTACGTCATCGTACATTGTTATGATAGGGAAATAATACTTAACATCAAAATTGTAAACAAAAAACTGCTATGCTCAACACTTCTGGCCAAGGCTATATATCACTATCAGACGAAATAGAAAGAGAATAAACGGGTAGTTGCCCTTGCCAGTGTGGCGTAAAAAGGCCATTTATGAACTTAAAGGGTTAGTGAGCCTGATGACGAAAGTGCCTGGTGATTGTAAAAGGCGTTATGCAAAATTACTGAATTATTTTCTGCCTCATTGTCTTTTTCTGTTTATTTTATTTTTGATATGTGTTTTTATGAGATTGAATTCATCATCATCTCTTCCTAGCCGAAACGGCTACGGCGACTGCTGCTGGTATCATGGGTTCCTCAGGTGTACTCGAATGTGACTGACATATCCAACTTTTATGGTGAAAGTACGCTCGCATTTGTCACATGTAAGGATCCCATTCATATAGTTGTAGTTGATTGCCGCAGGTGGTCGGGCTTTGAGTTGATCTCGCTTAATATTGAGATCTATTAAACGTCGCTCTTCAAAGTTGTTGACACTTGTTTGTACAAGGTGCCTCCACTCCGGTCTTTCAACTGCGTACTCCTCCCAATTCTCTGAGGTTATATTAGTCCTTTTCAAGTGCCTCTTGAGCACGTCCTTGTAGCGAAGGAACTGGCCACCTTGTTTGCGCTTGCCCACTTGGAGCTCCGAGTAAAAAACTCGCTTAGGTAACCTCTCATCGGGTATGCGCAAGGTCATTAAATACGCCTCGATGCCTCCAACCTTTGCGCGGCGTAACACCTCAGTATTCCAAATATGATTTTATATTCAGGATAAGATTGGATTGGGGGTTCCCAGATAAGCACAGCACCAAACTTTATTAGAGCTATACCGTTATGGTTACTAGCCGTTCGCTATTTATATTTATTTGTCTTGAGTAGGCAGAAGGTTGCGGGAGCCTGAAGGAAACACGTAGAAACGATAATCAACAAACATATACTAACGGAAGAATTAGGACGTTACAAAAGGAAAAAAATGAAAAGAGGAAGGCGATACAATGTAAACAATTAAATACGTATTAGCATGTAGTACATCGCGCACGAATTTCCGAACATGGTGTGTGCCCATAGAGCCATCGAAATCACTTCAGAAATCAGGAACTGCCCAATTTACAGACGTCTGCCAGGGAAGAAATCCGTGGCCAAAGACTGTCCTTATTATAATAAATCATTTGTACACTTACCACAGATCCTAAACCGCACGAACAACATATTCGAGCTGGTAACAGTAGAGGCAGTCATTCACGAGAAGGCCACAGACAAGAGGAGCGAGATCCTGAAGTTATCAGACGAGTCTGATGGCACTACGGAGAAGAATTTGAGGCTCAAAGGTATGACAACTTATATTCAATATAACCCTTTTTCGTATAAGCAATTTATCGCAAAATATTGTAGATAGTTTAGCATAAAGAGATATTAAATTGTTTATTATTTAAGGTACAAAATAGTTGTAGGACAAAATTTAAATAAACTAAAATTAACTTACTTAAAAATACTAAAAACTAAAAATCTATCTCTAAAATGGGCCCCTGTGGCATTGTGCCGGTGACGCTGGCAGCATTTCTTCGCTGAACCGCAATACTAAGGCGTTGAGCGAGGAAGCTGCCAGCTCTTTTATCCCCGGTTAAGAGATTATTTCCAGTAGAGTTTGTACCTCATCTAACTGGTTTATGACTTATGATGGGATATTATATGTGCTCCGTGCTTTGTCTCTGAGCGGCGTGACAGTAGCGTAGCTAAGTTAATACCTTGGAGAAAGGTACAATGATTCCGAAAATAAGTAATACCAGAGAGTATCGTATTTTATAGAGACGCACAGTCTAAGAACTTTTTGAGACTCCAAGTTTGAAGCGCCATCTGAACGAGAGCAACCCAAAGTTATCGAAAATGTAGGGGAACCGTAGTAACGCTACTCGTTACTAGATGGCGCTGCAAGTTTCTTTACATTATTTGGTTCGGCCTCAAAAAGTTCTTAGATTATGTGTCTCTATAAAATAGATACTCTCTGGTAATACCTTTGTAATGTTATGTTATGAACTTATAATATGGCCGCATTTCGCATCAATCTTTTTTCTATATGCAAACTCCATTGGTTATGTATTTTTTGTTGTAGCCCCTTTTGGGCCCAAATTTGGCTACTGAAGATTGGTGCTTTATGGGGCCATATACAGGGTGACTGGTAATTCGTCGTATTCCTTCAAGGGGGTTATTCTACAGCTTATTTGGAGTGATTTAAGTCCAGTCAAGCAGGGGTCAAAACTCATTGGTTTTCAAGTTATTCAAGATTTTAGATTTTTTTTATAAATACCCGCTTTTTGACCTAAAACTAGTATTTTTTTTTAACTACGTATTTTTCAAATAAAAAAAAAGATTTTCCGAATAGCCAATGAATCACTGATTACGTAAAATAATAAAAAAAGTACAAAACATATCAAAATTTTGCAAATAAAAGCATCTGAAATCAGAAGTTTTTTTTTTTTTTTCAAATCTTGTTACATTTTAAGGCATAACTAAAAGAAAAGTCTTCGCGTACAAATTACAGAATTTATTTCCTCAGTTCATAAGCTTTCTAAAAAGGTACAATTTATGACATTTTATGCTCATTTTTTACAATTAATAATAATAATACCAGAGCAGGTACAGGACTTAGCGTACTTGACTTTACTTGTTTGTGTCGTTTTAAACTCGCCGAAGGCATACTTTGTCTCCAGTTTCTTATCTTCTGAGACTTTAAGTTGCCCGGGGTGATACTTTGGTAAGTAATTAAGTAGGGGAATAAGAAAAATAGGCAAAATACAGTTTCATTATTAAATAAACTTTAATCTTAAAAAGGAAAAATTATAAATCTTGCTCGAACTGTTTGCCCTGCCTGCGTATGCAAGAACGAAGCCTTCTTCGTACTTCAGTGATTGTCACTCGCCTCTAAAGCCCGTCTTTCATCGTCTGTGCAGCTGCTAGGATTTTTGGCCGTAGGTCTTCTACGTCACGTATCGGTCTGTCGTAGACCAACGCCTTCATGTGACACACGGAGTTAAATCTGGGCTCCTGGCTGGCCAAGGGGTTGGGCCACCTCGACCAATCCATCTTCTTGGGTAGTTTTCATCCATCCACTGCCGCACACCCCGGTAAAAGTGAGCAGGGCAGCCATCGTGCTGATAAATCATGTTAATTCTTGTCGCAAGCGGCACATCTTCCAGTAGCGTCGGTAGCTCATCCCTCAAAAAAGTTTGATACGCGATGCCGGTTAATCGAGCTGGCAGAAAAAAAGGTCCGATTAAATTATCGTGCACGATTCCCATCCACACGTTCAAAGAAAATCTTTGTTGGTGAGCTCCTTCGTTTGATTTCTTTGGGTTTTGACCTTTGGGAGCCCAAAAGTGCAGATTGTGGTAATTTGTTATCCCGTCACGATCGAAATTAGATTCGTCCGTCCACAAAATTCTCTTTAGGTATTCGGGATCTTCGATATCAGCATTAATTAAAAATCTCCAGAAATCCATCCTTCTTGCTGGGTCTCCCTCCTCAATAGCGTGTACTGGAGTGTAATGATACGGATACTGCCGAGCTGAGTGCAGGGTAAACCACACCTTCCACTGAGACATACCGAGCCGGTTAGCCATAATTCTCGTCGAAGTAGTACCGTCTGCCCGGAAAAAGTGCAAGATTTCTTCTTCTTCAGCAGGATCGTATTGTTGAGGTCTTCCAGCATCAGCTTGACGGCGTTTATCTGATCCTGTTTCCCGAATAAGACGGTACGATGAACCAAACACGCTTACGTGAGGTAAACGGCGGTTAGGGTAACGAAGTTGGTACTCCCTTCTAGCTGCAGCGGCGTCACCATCACAGAGTCCGTAACAATAAATGATATCTGCGTATTCTTCAAATTCGTAAGTAGCCATTTGAGAAAAAACTTAGTTATCAATATCGTCCGAATTGGAAAGAAAGTTGAAAGTAACTAACTGATTAATTACTACATGACCTATTTAAACCTGGTTAGTCTCACCCCCACCCCATGAGAAGCATCGCCACCCAATCAAATTAAGATAAGATAAGGAACAGAAGGCGAAAAACCCGCCGTAAGAATTAAAGTGACACAAACAAACTAATTAAAGTAATTTAACTTCATTAGCTCATTAGCTAATGACCCTTAATCAGTTTGTTTGTTTCACCAAAGGCAATCTGCAGTGCCTACTACCTCAAGGAATAAGATAAGATAAGAAACTGGAGACAAAGTATGCCTTCGGCGAGTTTAAAACGACATAAACAAGTAAAGTCAAGTACGCTAAGTCCTGTACCTGCTCTGGTATTATTATAATTAATTGTAAAAAATGAGCATAAAATGTCATAAATTGTACCTTTTTAGAAAGCTTATGAACTGAGGAAATAAATTCTGTAATTTGTACTCGAAGTGTTATTACTTTTTTTTAGTTATGCCTTAAAATGTAACAAGATTTGAAAAAAAAAAATACAAAAACTTCTGACTTCAGATGCTTTTATTTGCAAAATTTTGATAGGTTTTGTACTTTTTTTATTATTTTACGTAGTTAGTGATTCATTGGCTATTCGGAAAATCTTTTTTTTTATTTGAAAAATACGTAGTTTAAAAAAAAATACTAGTTTTAGGTCAAAAAGCGGGTATTTTATTAAAAAAATCTAAAATCTTGAATAACTTGAAAACCAATGAGTTTTGACCCCTGCTTGACTGGACTTAAATCACTCCAAATAAGCTGTAGAATAACCCCCTTGAAGGAATACGACGAATTACCAGTCACCCTGTAGATACGTTGTATGGAAACTGATATACATATAAACGTTTGACAATTTAACATCGTATAGCGGCATCTTTAGCTATCGAATATTGGGGCCACATTTACCTACTACTCTGACGCATTTTTACAATATAGTCCCATATCTAAAGTTAGCCCAGTCTACTTAACTATTAATTTCAAATATAGGTCGTTAATATTCTGTCAGAAATCAAATTATTCTCTGGTTCCTGTCAACCCATATCACGGCAGTAATTGAATTTGTGGAGATGACATGCAATCTCACTGATCTTCCTTAACTTGAGTGGTTTTCTAGGACTGTTTATAATATTTTAGTACTTACATAATTTATGAGAGGCCATGAGGCATTCGAACTTGCCGATTCATATCAAAAAGATATCATTTTCCGGAGCGACTCGCTCACTATATCATAGACGGAGAGCTGGCCACGTCAGATATGACACAATACTCGTAATGTTGTTGTCTCTTGTTAGTTTGGTATACTGTGCTTATTTCTAGATCCTAGTCGAACGAGCGGAGCGTAAGCGCCGTGAGTGACCAATATAACTAGTAGTCCGCCTCGAACTCAGAACTTGCGATTTCCTTTTTTTTTTTTATACTACGACGGTGGCAAACAAGCATACGGCCTGCCTGATGGTAAGCAGCTACCGTAACCTATGGACGCCTATAACTCCACAGGAGTCACATGCGCGTTGCCGACCCTTTACAAAAAGGAGGACTCACTGTGTTGACGGCTAAAGGAACAAGAGGGTCCCTCATCGTCAACACACTGGGTCCTCTTTGAGCTCTTTGGCAACCTTACTCACCAGCAGGAACACAACACTATGAGTCGGGCTCTGCTCCAGATTTGAGCGAGATGACATTCACTGAACGTGCCCTACCACTCTAAGCGAGATGCCATTCGCGGTGCCCATACCTCTCTTTTTGGCATAGTTTAAGGACATACCCAAGTCCGGACGTAGTTTAAGGACATACCCCGGGTCCAAAAACGAACCTTCCAAACGAGATGACCCATATAACAATACAAGACCCTTATGATGACTTTTTTGCGCCTTCTAGCTCCATGACCCCTCGATCCTGCTCATATACGAACTCTCAAATTATATGTATCTTTGCTTCAACCCCAACAAATTTCATGTAGATCAGAAAAGCGTTACTAAAGTTATCGCGGAACAAACTCCCAAAATCAAGAAGCCATTGTAATGCCGAGACGTCCTAGTAGCCAGAAGTTGTTTGTAAGAACTTGCTTCGTTTATGCTCCGCTCGTTCGATTATAGTTTTATACTTTATTTTCGAACGAGCGGAGCGTAAACGAAGTGAAGTTCTTACAGATAACTTTGGGAACAACTGAACTAGCTGTCACCCGGCTGCAGACGTCTGCTTTTTCGAACCGATTGCCCCATAATGCCCCCCGCCCCCCCCCCGTTACTCAATTGCGAAATGGTTTTAAAATAAGTCATGTGATTTTACTGTTTATCCTAGCTGTTTTGTATTAGGTCAAAGTGCTTATATGATTCATAAAAAGTAGATTCATTCGAGGTGTGCCGTTATCAAGAACGTTCTCCGTTTTGTATTTTGTATGGAAAACGTTCTCGCTCCCCATACAAATCAGAGAACGTTCACGAGAAATTACAACTCTTAAGTACGAGTATGTTTTTTCAGCCGACTTGAAGATTTCGAAGGAGGAGGTTCCCAATTCGTCGGGATCTATGTTCTTGCTATTATTTTTAAGTAGGTTCACCGATTATTCGAAAACATCTGGACCGATTTGGAAAATTATTTTTTGTTTGCAAGACTATATTTCACAGTTGGTCCCATCGTCATCATGTCAGGGTGTGATGATGGGTTCCTGGAGAAATCGAGGGAACTCTTCAACTATTATAAGTACACCTATAGTGATTTGAGTATTTTTCAGCAGCTCGAGCATTTGCTTTGGAAAGGTGGAGGCTAAGTGAAATCGGTTTCTTTTTTGTTTAAAATTATTTGCATTTCTAAAGTATTAGTCCGTCGATATTGCTTTTTGCCAGCTTCTACTAAAGCTTAGAGAGAGTGGCGTACAATAACATTGATGTCATTAAGTTAATCCTAAATGCAAAGCTTTATAATAAGTAAAAGCAGCAGAATTAGAAACAAAAGTAAAACAAAGGACATTTACAAACGCCAACGAACCGAAATCACAGAACCTGCGAATTCGTGATAATATTTCACCTTACAATGTCAAAATAACCGAGATTTATACGGGAATTAAGTTAAATATTACTTGTGAAAGTAATAGGTACACACAAAGCTACTTATCCCAAAGGATAGCATGTTACGTACTAAGAGCTGGCCACGTCAGATATGACACAATAATGAGAGCAACAAATTACATCTGACGACGATAGACACAGATGACGATAAAATCACTTCTACAGCACAAAAGAAAACAATTTACCGACACTCCTTAGCCGACACGACTTTCTAAGAAAAATATCAGGTTTTCTCGTAGTAAACACGGAAATTCTTGAAGAAATCGCGAATTATATCTGTTTGTGACCCTCCACTGCTATAAGGTATGGCGGTATGGCGTGGAGGATAATAACAAAAGTAATATAATAACAATAAGGACCAACGATAATAGCACCTTCTCTGTCGTACCTGTTTCAATTGTAATAAGATCATTCCGTTCGATCTTGGTATTGTTACTACCATGCCCCGTCTATACCGTTTATCTTATGTCTATGCGGATATGGGGTTCATCTTTAAATTCTGTATCCGTCCTTGTTCTTTGCCTGAAATCAGCCTGTAAATTTGTTCATTAGTAGTTATAACAGGCATGGTGAATTTTTTTCATGTATGGTATCAATCGATACGTTTTGTTGTGAGGATCAAATGTCTATATGCGGCCAATTGCGTTAAAGCAACACAAAAGTCAGAAATTACACTTAAGTCTGAGATTTGCATTTGTTTCTCGAAACGCTCCTAACAAAATGACGTGCAAAAGTGACGACACGATATCGCCCTATTTAAAGTATGGAAAAAATATGAAATTGCTATTTTACAGTGAAATGTTGCGTTTATGTATATGGTTACCATACAATTTATTTAACAGTAAAATGTTAAAAATCGAATGGTATGGTATCATGTCTTTTTTAAATTTCGTACTTTAAAAAATTGAAAAATTTTGAAACTTTGGAGCATGATATATATTTTTTTTTTTATTATTTATTTATTAATTTAAACTTATATTATACATGTTACTGTAATTTACCTCGCCAAACTGTGACGTTTGATGACCAGTGATCGGAATAGGTAGTGCCATTTCGGGTGAATGACCTTAAACATTGTACAGAACATGGATAAGACTTGAGATTCTTCGACTCGTATTTCTCACAGAAAATTTTCTTTAAAACGCAAAAGTAAAAAAAAATTTCATTATAAATACATCATTCATTTAAAATTATTTTTTACAATTAACAATAATATTAAATCATCATCATCTATCATATCATTTAATCGTTATATTAAATGAACAGAGTTTAAGAGGAATTTGTGAGAGGTTTAAGAGGAATTTCCTCCCACGAACGCTGCGGCTGTGGAATGAACTCCCTGCCGAGGTTTTCCCAGTGGGCTACAGTATGAGGTTCTTCAAAAAAGGAGTGTATAGGTTCTTAAAGGGTAGGCAACGCGCATGTGACTCCTCTGGGGTTGCAGGCGTCCATAGGCTACGGTAACTGCATATGCTATATATATGCTGCTATCAGGCAGGCCGTATGCTTGTTTGCCACTGTCGTGGTATTAAAAAAAAACATATGTAATTAAATTACTACTTTCTTTGAAATTATAGTAGCAAACCATATTTTTTTCAATATTTTCTACTGTCAATCTATTTCTTTTGACTTCCAATATCTAACTGAAACCACATTTTTCATAGGTTCTTTAAAACATTTTTTAAACCAAACACGAACTTTAAAATTTTCATATCAAATCCCGGGGTTAAAAACTATATCCATACTAAGCTTACGCACCGAAGTCCCGCGAAATAGCACTACCAATTCCGATCACTGTTGATGACGAGATGCGCTCATTGTTTTAAACAAAAAAAAATACATAGCAACTTAATCTAACTTAACCTATTTATTTACTTACTAACATTCTAAAATCCTCTAAGTTAGGTAATCTCTCCTCGAGTACCGCGGTGTGGATTATGTTGTGGTAGAATTTTTGCATAATGTGCATTATGTCTCAACCTGCTTGTCCTCGAGAAGCGAGGACCTTAGCCTCAACTTCAACCTTGGTTTACTGAGCTGGGGACTTTGTCTTAATATTTTAATTTTATTAAATATTTTTGTTATTTTATTATTTTTATTATTTTATTTATTGGAAAACCAACAGCACATACAACATGTTGACAACAGATATAGAAATTGGAGGCCAATTATAGGTTCTCACAGATAGAAATCTTATAGAAATTAACTTCACTAAATATTAATATAGTGTACAAATATGCGTAGACTTAGCAAGTACATACATCATTAATAGAAAGAAAAACAAACATTTTTGGTACTAAATATGTTGACATTCTTTCGCCATAGTAGTTGTTTGCTCTAGGTTCTACTAATCGTTTTTCTCTTACACTTCTCGTATTATACTTATTTTTAGCAAATAATTTCAGCAGCAATCATTATAGTAGTATTCTAATCCTATTAAATATTTAACTTTTTTATCTATAGGTAAGATCTTACACAAGGGAAATAACAAATCGTAGTCTTTATTGCACTTATCTTTAACTTTTTTGCTTACTAAAAATTTAAGCAGTCTAGTTTGTATGTTTTTAATATCACTAATATAGGTTTGAAATGTTCTGCCGTATACAATAAGTCCATAGCTAATTAACGAATCCGCGAGTGCGTAATAAACAACCCGTAAGGTTTTCTTACTTAACGCTCCGTTTAGTTGGTAAAATTTCCCTAACACTGACCTCAGCCTGTTACAAACATCGTTTACGTGAGATTTCCAGTTAAAGTTTGTATCGACAGTTAAGCCTAAGTAGGTATTTAAATGTTTTTACGTACTCTAAAGTGTCACACTTACAGTTGACCTTATTAAGGTGTAAACACTCATACGTGTGCCCTATAATAGTTAAATTTTGTTTATCAATGGTCTTAGCGCGTTGGTTGTATGGCGAGTGTATATGCATGCATTTAGTTTTAGAGAAGTTGAGAATAATTCCGTTATCGTGTGCCCATTTACTGATACCCTCAAAATCTTGTTGCACACACTGTTGTATCTCTGCGATATTCTTGGATGCATATAGGAGACACATGTCATCTGCGTACATATACACTCGACACTTCCCGACGACGTTTGAGACGCTGTTGACGTGCATCGCGTATCCCACGGGACCAAACACGGACCCGGTCGGCACCCCGAGCTCCACGGCCGCTTCTTCCCCGGTCACACCCGTCATATCTTTGAACCATTTCAATAGATTTTTAATTTTCACTTTATTTGGATATATTGGTAATTCTGCATCCTATCAATTTTATTGCATAATTCAACATGTGTCATCAGCCGTATTTATCCGACAACCTATGATATATAATAATGACAGATGGGTTATGCACGCTCCAAAAGTGAAACACTTAAAATGAGTGAATTCAAACAATTGTCGCTAGTCGCGTACCGGCAAACGAGAGATGCGGACGTGCCAATGAGCTCCCGTCACCCGCGGGTGAGAAAGAGACAAACTGTAATTTTCTAACAAGATGATTGTCAAAATAGATAAACATAACAGAATAGTTGCTAGGTTATGAAATAACTCTGGAAGTATTTTTTGTGCTCGTTTTGTGAGAGTATAACCCATCTATAGTAAATATCATTACCAAGAACGGTAAGTTATCTAAGTATCTTAATTTTACAGGGATGACCAAAAAGAAACGCTATGCGTATGACGGAAGACGCTTACCCGACGTTATTAATTTACATCTTAAAGGTAGTTGAGAAACAAGTTCGACATCTATTTTGATAACTCGTGACATTGCTTATATGGCCACCATATGATCGATGTCTATAATGAGTAGAAGGGTGTTTTAGTTACATTTGACGCAAATTTATCCTGAAGGGCAATGGAAATGTGTTACGATTTATAGAAATTTCTATAAGAAGTGAACCGTTTTCATTCCTGAATTTATTATAGATCTCGTAGTGCCCTGATCGAATTTATTTATGGGAGATAAAATGTTGTACCAAGGCAAATCGGATCGCAGGGTGAAATGGTTCAGGAAGTATTTTTTGTCAAATTCATAAGATCGCGGGTAGACACGGCTAGCCAATCAGCGTCGCATGTTGGGGTTGACCTTCCCGCACCCGATCGATCACGATCTCATGAATTTGACAAAAATGCTTAACTTGAACAGTCTACCCTCATATATATGAGTAGGTTACCCAATCTTCAAAAACTGAAACCACCTAATCAATGGCGCGAGGGAGCTAATTTTGAATAATTTCCTATTGGGTCGTTTGTTACGAGTTACCATTAGAGCAAGTCGAATTTGCCTCCTCTTACAATGTTTTATAAAAATGTGCACGACGCACAATATCATATTGGATCGATTCAATAAAACTTGATAAAACCTAGATATACGAGTAGACGCTTAATTCAACAGATATAACGTTCGGCGTCTAATATATTAAGCACTTATGGTTTACTCGTATAAGGTGCTAACAAATTAGTCACGGATATTTTAAGAGATAATACATTACATTAAAACAATTAACTTTTAACTGTAATTAAGGAACCTTAGTATATCATTTTTTTGTTTTCATTTACCGAACAAAAAAAACATTATAATTATTTTTTTAAATAACCAAATGTACCTGTCAAGATGTTTAACACTGTCTGTCATATCATGTCGAAAGTTTTTTTTCTTAAATGTTATTATGATTCGAGTCTAAAGAAGTCTCATTAATTATCTTATTAACAGGGTGTTTTAACGTAGGAAATTTGTTTCCTAGTTTTCTCCAAAAAAACATCTATGATGTTTCATACTTAAATATACTCCGAGAACCGAGTACTATCAGCGGTAAAAATATCCTTGACTAATTTGTTAGCACCTTATATAGATGGCACTTGTACGTTCAGTTAAGTAATTGTTCTGTAAATACAATAAATGTGTTACGTATTTTTGTGTTATATGGTGGACTAGGTACACAAATCACTTCAAGAATCCGCTTACAGCACTTATAGAGTGTAAGCTAGGAACAAATTTCGTTGGTCATCGCGTCCCAAGTAGTGATGGGCCGGGGGAACGTGCCTCGTTCCCGGGAGCGTGCCCCGCGCGTGCACTTTCCCGGGCACGTTCCCCAAACAGGGGAAAGTTGCATACAAGGTAAAAATGTTCCATAAGTGAAAATTAAAAATGAAATAGATAAAAAGCATATGTACAGAACAGAGTACATTATACACCCTAATTTTTTTTATTTTGAGTTGACTTAAAGTTTAATTTTACTAAAATATGTGATAATTAAATAAAATACAAAACGATTCCGTGAAGTTTTTATTTATTTAATCTTTATTGCACATAAGGAAACTTAACGTACAAAAGGCGGACTTAATGCCATAAGGCATTCTCTACCAGTCAACCTTTAAGTTTTTGTAGGTTTTTATGACATTTATTTAAGTGATGACAATATGTGATTTTTTCAATGTTACCTTTTCAAACTACTAAATTACATAAGTCTGATGTTTATTATACAGTTTTTACAAAAGTTTACCAGATTATGTTCTACATTGACATTTTATTGTGAGACTTGTTTGTTAGAATATTTTTTTCGTAAAAGTGTAAATATCTAATATAAATAATACAAACTTACATTTGAAGTTTAAAAACATATTTCTCCTAACAAATCGTAAGTACGTCTTAAATTATCAACCGCAAATAGCGTATTCAAAAATCAATGTGTTTTAAATACTCTTTGTAACGATTAGTGTTTGTAATTCATATTACGTGTTAGTATGTGACTAATACAATGTATATGTAGATGTATATATTTTTTCGCATTTATAATAAAAAAATACGTGAGTGTCGTGGAACACTCGGTTGGAACGAAGTTATGTTATTTAATTTTCGACTTTTTTGTCAGTCATTTTGCCTTTTTTAACTTTTTTGTCAGTCATTTTGCCTTTTTTGACTTCTTTGACTTTTTTGACTTTTTTGACTTTTTTGACTTTTTTGACTTTTTTGACTTTTATGACTTTTTTGACTTTTTTTGACTTTTTTGACATTTCCACCTTTTTCGTCTTTTTTAATTTTTGTTTTTTCCAACTCATTTTGACTTTTTGACTTTTTTTACTTTTTTGACTTTTTGACTTTTCACTTTGTCACTTCTCACTTTTCACTTCACTATATTCTATTTTATTTTATTTCATTTAACATGTTTCTCAATCGTATGGCTTTGTGTTGCGTTTTCGTGACGGTCACGTGACTTTTTTGCGCCTAGCCGCCCATCCACGAACCGTCGGTTAAGGAACTTCGTTCCAAAATCTGTGATAATTATGCAATAATATAAGTTTCTTTATGATTAAAACGCTCCTTCGCTTCCCCGGTACAATGGGGAATTACTGAAAACATTGGGGCACGTTCTCGGGAAAGTTGGGGAACGTTCCCCATCTTTCCCGGGAACACGGGGGAATTTGCTTTTGGAAAAGAAGTACATTATATATTGTCATGCTAAATATTGTTATTATTCATTTTATAATGGATACCATTCAAAAAAATTATGTACCTAGTCGGTTACTAAGTTCTGTTACTAGAGTTTTCACTAAATAAATACGAATAGGTAGCAACATTTTAATTATTCTTGTACATCATTTAAAAATTTATTTCATAGTCAATAGATTACAATATATTGAATTGAAAATTATTGACGCAGTTTTTCAGAATTCTTTATAACACTCGGAAAAATGCGTGAAAAATATACGTCAAAATTACACTCCTTGTTCATGTTGATTTTAAATCCTATTTATTTTTAATAACGTTTAAGACGCATCAGGCTTGCACAATCCAGTAGCTATATTCTTTAGCTTAAATTTGTATTTGTATAGTTCACGTGGGTCTATCCGATAAAATACTAGACTATACGTTGCAAGTCCGCTTGTTCCATACCAGTCCAAATCTATGTCTTTTGTGCAAAACTTAAAAATAGGCAATGTTTCAAATGGGAATATCTGTGGGATAAAATCGTAAGAAAATTAAATGGTGGTCACGTAATTACCTCTAATATACAGGTTTCTTACAAACAAGCAATGGAACCTTCTAAACAAAGGTGCAATATTTATTTGATGCACTTTTGTAAAATGTAATTTTCTTAAATTGACCGCGTGTTTACGTCTTCAGGCAATCTTGTGCTTTACAAGGATTTTCAATAAATTTTCCATCTGTTTTGTATATTATTATACCGTATTATGTTCATTAGAAATTAGGCTAATAAAAAAAATACTTCAAATTTTTATTTACAACGTTATTATATATTTCATCAGTCAGAAATCTGGTAACAGAACTTAGTAACCAACTAGGTAGCTATACACATATTCAAACTTTCCCCAGTATTCCCCACGGTGGGGCACGTTCCCGGGCACGTTTCCGGAAAAGTTGGGGAATGGGGAACGTGCCCGGGAACGGCCCATCACTAGTTCCAAGCGACAACTTGTGAAGTTGTTAAAGGCGATGTGTAATGAAGCCTCATGAAGGGTCAGCTGCCTCTCCGTTGATGGGTTGAGAAACTGCAGACATTTAATCGATTAAAAAAATCGTAATTGTGTCTCTATACTCCGCTTAGCGCGTTGAAACCTAAGCTGCCAAAAAGAAGGAGTGCGGGAGGGGAACATGCAATGACAGGAAACGTGCCATTGTTCCGTGTGGCGTAAGAGAGAGTCAGACATTAATGGTTGCCATGGCGACGTACTATGTTTACTGTCACTTACAATAAATTAGTGTCTCAATATAGGGTGAAATTACTTCGAGCGTGGCAGCAGGGGTCGCCCGGCTATGCGGGGTCTTGGGTTATGAGTCTATGTCGTGTCCCGATTGAATCTTTGGCAGATGATAGTTTATACCCTATTATAAATATAAAAAATCGTCAGTCAGCTGTATCGCAGTGAAATGACCGTCAGCTGGTCACGTGAACATACGATCTTCAGGGCATCAGCTGACGGTCTTTCCACCTAGATACAGCCGGCTGACGATTTTTCATGTTTGTAAGAGCATATCATCTGACAAATTTTCAATTATGACGCGATGACAGTTTTTTTTAAGTGATTAAATAGCTGCCGTTCCTCAACCCACCAACGGAGCGGCAGCTGACCTTCACGAGGCTTCATTATACATCGCCCTTTACCACATCACAAGTTATCGCCTGGGACGCGATTGGTCATGAAATTTGTTCCTGGCTTACGGTCTATTACCTAACCTCGTATTTTAAATCTCAAGGAAAGAATGTAAATAAACTTGACATAATTAAGTTTTCTTTTAAATCCCATACTTTCAAACTGTCGTCCAAGGATTTCAAAGAAAACTTGTGTCATACTTTATTATATTTACTGACCAATCAGGACGTCACGTTATTTACGAGTTAAAAATATTTTGGCACCAAAACAAATACTTTGACAGAATACCGATCTTTAGCTATCAATATCAGTGTATCACTTTCGCACTCGTGTAGATTTTATTACACTAATAAAAATGAGTATCACATATTCAACCGACTTCAAGATTTCGAAGGTTCTCAATTCGCCGGGATCTTTGTATTTGCTAAAAAAAATTATGTATGTTTACCGATTATTCGAAGACGGCTGGACCAATTTGGAAAATTATTTTCTTGTTTGAGAGTGAATACTTCACAGTTGGTCCCATTGTAACAGGTCAGGATCTGATGATGGGATCCTGGAGAAATTGAGGGAACTCTTCAAATATTATAGGCACACCTATAGTGATTTAAATATTTTTTCATTACTCCAACTCGGAAACGCGCTCTTTATCCCTTAAAAGCGGGTGGGGAAAATCGCATTATATCCACAAGTGGGGAAAGCTCGGGCATTTCCTTTTGGAAAGGTGGAGTCTAAGTGAAGTCGGTTCTTCTTTGTTTAAAATTATTAAATTCTTAATACGACTAGAGATGTCAGCACCCAAAGGCTACTAACCTCGAAAATCATAATTTCATTATCTTCGTCTCTTTCGCTCGAATAAGCAAGTGTGTATTGAGAGGGAGATAACGAAATTCGATTTTGGAGGTTTGCGGTTAGTTTATTGATTTCACGTATGTTGTGGTATAAACGCATCCAAGTCAACTACTAAAACGAAATAATTTCATCCAGGTCAAATGATCTACATGGACAACTGGCGAATGATGATGTACCTGGGAACTCCTGTGATGCCGGATCTATCAGCCCTGGTGTCCACAGGGTTGTATATCAACGACTTGTCCATGCATGACTTCAGCAGGTAAGACATTACGTTATAAATCCCTTTGAAAAATCCAAGTCTGTATAACTTATACAGGTTAGATTTATTGAATGTGACAAAGTGGGGAGCAACCAGATCCTACAGGCCCAGGTATTAGACCTTTAATTAACGACGATTGACATTTACTTACAGATTTGCTAACAGACAGCGAGAAAATCGTATTTTTGCCAAGAAACATTTTCGATGGCAATCGATTGTGTTTCTGACTGGGATCAATCGGTTTTTACAGACCTACCCAGGTTAGGGCACAAAGAAAAAGCACCCAAACCACAAATTAAACATTAAGTTTCCCATAAATGTATCCCATATCTATATAAGGCCTGTACAGTAGTCACATTATAGGCGGATGACGTCACTGGAAGATTTTTTTTAATTACCTACTTAAGTACTTACTATATATTGAAGTCTAAATACATTTACATTACACATACATTTTTATATCACAAAAAAATACAGTTAAATGTCACTGTACCTACTTATAATATGCGTTAATAATATTAAATATACTAAAATATGTACAAGGAGAATAATTTAATTACTACCTACGTCACAGAAGAGATAATAGTCCTACGTTACGTTAGGAAGTTAACAATATCTTACAGTGTAGCTGACTACTTTATGTGCCTCTACCTATACAATACTAATCACCAAACTTTCATAATATATCTAAGTGCCTACGTGTATCAAAAACATAATTCATCAATTTAAAGTAAGTACGTGTAATGTAATCACATCGTGATAGATAATACTTAGTCTGAAACTTCTACAGTATAATGAATGTTTAATGACAATGACATTATCTCGGTAATTATCTTATAATTTAATATCTTTGGAATAAACAAGGTAGAATTTGTTTACAACAAACTATTTGCATACTTTGTATAACTTCGATCGTTGCCGACATTTGAATCCTCTAGAGAATATCTAAAGTTGGGTAATATTGAAGGTCTAAGACTATTTCATAAAGTGCTTAAGAAATTGAGGGATTAATATCAAATTTGTTTCAATGTTTTTCGTAGGATAAAGTTTCACATTATTTGTGGGAAATGAAGTGAAGAGAGTATTGATTTTGGAAATACCTAAATGTAATATTTATCTCGATATTGTACCGGCTTTTCTCGTTTCGAATTTTCTTCAAAATAAAGTGAGGTAGGTTCGTGGCAACTTGAGTGGAAAGCATCGTTTTATACAACTTCAAGGTTGAGCAACTGAGGTCTATAAAAGTTTAATTAAATGAATAGACGTCGATAACCATTTGGACCTTATACACACTCCGAGTATTATTATTATTACTAGCTGTGCCCGCGGCTCCGCCCGCGTGGAATTCGGTCTGTGTCAGTAAGCGGGTAATTCACCCCTAATTTCTCTCCCGCTACCCTGGAAGCGGAACTTGAAGTAAAGTTGACAGATGGATACGCTAGAGGACAGTAGTCCAAATAAAATATTTTACAATTACCACTAAATGAAACTACACTCAAAAATGAATACTTCTTTTATCCTATTCATTTTTTTGGCATGATTTAAACAACATAGATTAGTAGGTGTATATCGGACGATACAGGACCACTTTTGTATTTATACGTTCATGTCCACGGCAAATATCATCCAAATCGATCCTCCCGTCAAATCAGTCTAAGCATGAAAGGTAAGAACAGGCGCGGTTGAAATTGGGGCGGGGGGGGCAGGGTCACAAATGCAGAAATGTTTTTTTCTATTTGAGGTGCACTTGGAGGGGGGGGGATTATTTAATTCAATCGAGTGTAGTGGCTACCCCCCCCCCCCCTTTTAGAAGTTGAAGTTTTATAGGCTACGTATAACCTGGCTGGAGATTTTCTTGAATTGGAATTAGTAATCCTTAAGGGATGATTTCCGGGATAACAATGCAAAAAAACCGGCCAAGAGCATGTCGGGCGATGCTCAGCGTAGAGTTTCGTAGATGCCGCCCTGTTACAAAACATCCGTTCAAAAGGTCGTTTATTTGGCGGCGCTTACGTCATTTTACTATTCGGCACTTCCTTTCACTATGCGTTTTTGACTGATAATTCAAAAACGGCTGAACCGATTTTATTCAATATAGTTTTTATTGAAAGTTCTTATCAGGCCTCACCAAATTTCAGCTTTCTAG
This sequence comes from Pammene aurita, assembly GCA_947086415.1. NCBI lineage: Eukaryota > Metazoa > Arthropoda > Insecta > Lepidoptera > Tortricidae > Pammene > Pammene aurita. The sequence goes on from OX352309.1 coordinate 19,817,042, forward strand.
TGCGAACGGTAACTGAGCTAGACCGCCGACAGACGGACGGACATGGCGAAACTATAAGGGTATCTAGTTGACTACGGAACCCTAAAAAGAGATAAATAGTAGTTTATGTTTACGTACTAAGGCCTAATTATGTACAGGAGCATACACTGCTTTACCTACACACATATTAAAAATCCATTGAAACCATTAGAATGATGCCATGATGATGCCATTAGAATGGGCATGCCGGCGGTCGGGGGGGCGGATTTTCATTACGTTACCGTAGGTTACCATGAATTTTTATACGTTTTTACTGTGGTACTGTCACTGATGTTACGTTACTGGTTGCAATAATGGTGGTAATTACATACGGTTCCGAACGCAGAATAGAGGATTTATGATATTGGTGTAGATCAAGATATTTATTCTTTAATGTAAGCACAGCACTCACAGTGTTCCACGAAACGTGAGTGCCGTGGAACACTCGATTGGAACGAAGTTACGTTATTTAATTTTATGTCATTTTTGACTTTTACGTAAATTTTGTGGTTTTAATTCTTATGTATTTATGGAAATTTTTGAAATTTTTGAAATTTTTGAAATTTTTGAATTTTTTGAAATTTTTGAAATTTCGAAATTTTGAAATTTTGCTATTTTTGATATTTTCGACATTTTTTACTTTTTAGGTTCTCGAATTTTTTCACTTTTATCACTTTGTCACTTCTAAATTTCACTACACTTCACTTTATTCTATTTTATATATTTTTTATTTCATTCCATTTTACAGACCCATGCAAATTTAACTCAATCGAGTGTAGTGGCTACCCCCCTTTTAGACGTTGAATTTGAACAATGCAAAAAAAACCGGCCAAGAGCATGTCGGGCGATACTCAGTGTAGAGTTTCGTAGATGCCGCCCTGTTACAAAACATCCGTTCAAAAGGTCGTTTATTAAGGGATATAAGATGGCGCTTAGGTAATTTTACTATCCGGCACTTTCTTTCACGATGCGTTTTTGACTGATAATTCAAAAACGGCTGAACCGATTTTATTCAATATAGTTTTTATTGAAAGTTCTTATCAGGCCTCACCAAATTTCAGCTTTCTAGTGCGAACGGTAACTGAGCTAGACCGCGGACAGACGGACGGACATGGCGAAACTATAAGGGTTCCTAGTTGACTACGGAACCCTAAAAAGAGAGAAATAGTAGTTTATGTAACTGTTACGTGTTAAGGCCTAATTATGTACAGAAACATACACTGCTTTACCTACACATATATTAATAATCCATTGAAACCATTAGAATGACCGCCATTACACCGCCATGACCAACCTTATTGCGCCGGAGGTCGGGGGGGGGGGGGGGGATTTTCATTACGTTACCGTAGGTAATGAATTTTCATACGTTTTCACCCCACTGTCACAGATAATACACTGATGTTACGTTACTGGTTGCAATAATGGTGGTAATTACATACGGTTCCGAACGCGGAATAGAGGATTTATGATATTGGTGTAGATCAAAATATTTATTCTTCAATGTAAGCACATTACAATGCACTAATGAACGTCAGAGTAAAATGAAATACGCTAGTGTCATGGAACACTCTGTTGGAACGAAGTTATGTTCTTTAATTTTTGACTTTTTCGTAAATTTTGTGGTTTTAATTTTCTTTTTAATTTTTGAAATTTTGAGTTTTTGAAATTTTTGAAATTTAGAAATTTTGTCATTTTAGAATTTTTTTACTTTTTAGGTTCTCGACTGTTTTCACTTTTATCACTTTGTTACTTCTCACTTATACTTTTCACTACACTTCACTTCACTTTATTCTATTTTATATATTTTTTATTTCATCCCATTTTACATGTTTCTCAATCGTATGGGTGTCGCGTTTTCGTGACAGTACCACAGTTTTTCGTGACGGTCACGTGACTTTTTTTCGCCTAGCCCCCCATCCGCGAACCGTCCGATAAGGAACTTCGTTCCAAAACTACCACCGGTTCTAACCCTACACCTCTGGCCCAAGAAGTATTATGACCGAAAAGAAACTCGACGGGACTTATTTTTTTCAAAACAGTTATACATTATTAGATCTTAAAGATACAAAATAATGCGTAGTTCTTCAAGAAGACATATCAAAACAGCTTGAGAGACAGATAATGTACCTATTGTTTAATTATAAAGAAAAATAAATCCTAATCTGACTGCTTCACAAAACGTTTGATATGTTTTCCTACCTAAACGGTGTCCTATAAATGTTAGATGATTTTGTAGTAGTTTTTTGGTTTGGGCCATGCATCTTTGTCCGTCATATATAGTCCTCGAACCTGCAATAACCCTTTGACATTCATGACATTTTCAAATATTTCTTAACAGCGGTTATTGGTTGTTTCTTCCCCATGTAAACTTCCACCCCTTTTGCATCCGCTTAAGGGATAATTTCCGAGATAAAACTATTTTATTTCCTTTTCCAGAGCTCAAATTATCTCCATACCAAATTTTATCTAAATCGATTGTGCAGTTAATGATTCCCTATACAAATTTCCAACTCCCTTTTCACCCCTTTAGGGTTGACTTTCGGGATGAAAACTATCCTTTGTCCTTTCTTGAGACCCATACTATACCAAATTTCATCTTTATCAGTTCAGCGGTAAAAAAATCCTCATACCGACTTCCAACCCCCTTTTCACCCCCACAAGGGTTTATTTTCGGGATGAAAACTATTTTGTCGTTTCTCGGGACTCAAATTATCTCCATACTAATTTCTATTAAAAATTCTCCATACAAACTTTCAACCCCCTTTTCACCCCTCCAGGGTTGATTTTAGGGATGAAAACTATTCTTTGTCCTTTCCCGGGACTCAAACTATCTCTACACAAAATTTGATGATGATGTGATGCGCGGTCAATTAAACAGACAAACAGATAAACAGACAAACAGACAAAAATTCTGAAAATTGTTGGAACGTGTTCTGTTATCGATTCTAAATATCCCCAGCCATTTTTTTTTTAAATATATTCCATGAACAGACTTTCGACCCTCTTCAGCTTTATTATATGTATAGATATAGAAGATAGTTTTTATTGAAAGTACCTTTCAGGCTTCACTTCCATTATTTTTTTTTATTTTTTTGGGCGTACGGTTCTAAAGTAAGTTGGCTTTTTTGAAGATGAAACTATCCTTTGTCTTTTCTCGAGACCCATACTATCTCTTTACCAATTTTCATCTAAATCAGTTCAGCGGTAAAAAAATCCTCATACCAACTTCCAACCCCCTTTTCACCCCCACAAGGTTTTGAAAACTATCCTATGACGTTTATCAAATTATTTCTATACTCATTTCTATCAAAATCGTTTCAGCGGCTAAAAATTCTCCATACAAACTTTCAACCCCATTTTCACCCCCACCAGGGTTGAGTTTCGGGATAAAAACTATATATTATCCTTTCCCGGGACTCAAACTATCTCTATACAAAATTTCATCAAAATCCGTTCAGCCGTTTTCACGTGATGCGCGGTCAATTAAACAGACAAACAGATAAACAGACAAACAGATAAACAGACAAAAATTCTAAAAATTGTTGGAACGTGTTCTGTTATCGATTCTAAGTATCCCCAGCCAACTTTTTTTCGATTATCTTCCATGTACAGACTTTCGACCCTCTTCAGCTTTATTATATGTATAGATATAAGCCTTTTTTTATTTCCCCCTAAGTATTACATGTATGTATTTATTTCTTTGTTAGTTTCCTTAGGTAGGAACCCCTCTTTGGGTAAAGGCCTCCTCCAGTTTTATCTAGTTTTCTCTGTTTTTGGCTTTCTTTGTCCATTCCTTGCCGGCTGTAGCTATGATGTCGTCACTCCGAGCATTATACGAAATTATTATCAATCTGATACGAGGTTTTACGCTTAACTTTTTTAACACTCAATAGTCGCTTTTATACTTTACCGTAGACGTTAACGGTATCATCACGTTCGACCATCACGCTAAGGAAAGACAGATTGCAGTCTCTTTTAAATTACGGTGAACGTTAACGTTACCGTTGATGATAAACTACAAGCGACTGTAAACAACTCTATCCAATTAGGTCCACTTACATTATTTTGATGGTTAATGGAGACAACCGTCGACTTTCACGGTACCTAATTAAAAGCGATCATTCAAAACCTACAGAATCTCCAATAACGTGCACCCTAAAGTTCGAAATTGACACTTCATTTTTTTTGTTATTCTAGAGACCTGATGTTAGCCGGAACCCAGCAATCCGTGGAGCTCAAACTAGCGCTGGACCAGGAGCAGCAGAAAAGCAAAAAATTGGAGGAGTCCATGAGGAAACTGGATGAAGAGATGAAAAGGACAGACGAGCTGTTGTATCAGATGATACCGAAGCAGGTCGCCGATCGGTTAAGGAAGGGAGAGAACCCTATTGACACTTGTGAGGTAAGTTATTGAGGTTATATAGAATTAAACAGAAGAGCAAGAAATTGGGAGATTCCATGAGGTAACTGGATGTGATGAAACGACTGACGAACTCTTGATCAGCTACGGAAGGGAGTGAACGCTATTGACACTTGTGAGGTGAATTATTGAAGTGGAAAATTCTAAGAGGAAACTGGATGGAGAGATGAAAAGGACAGACGAGCTCCTCTACCAGGTGATACCGAAGCAGGTAATGACACTTGTGAGGAAAGTTGTTTCTATAGTTATTTTATGTGGGTAAATGAATCAGGAAAAGAGTGAGGCTCATTATTTTGATAAAAACAGGACTAAATAGGTACGCGAAAGCGGAAAGTAAGTGTCCACTTTTATTATTTTCCTGACGTTTCGAGCGCTACGTAAAGCTCGTGGTCGCAAGCAGAACCCTGCCTCCAAGCCTACCGTGGTCTGCCTGCGGCTACAAGCGTTACGGCGCGCTCGAAACATCAGAAAAATAATAAAAGTAAGTATACGCGCTTTAGTCCCGTTCTTATCAAAATAATGTGAGTAAATCGTGTCAGTTTAAATCAGTACAAAGTATAGTAGTGAGGCGCATAAACCCTCAAGCGAAAACTACGAGGTTATTTAATTAGTCGAAGATTTGAATCTGGTAAACAGAGCTTGAACTCCTCGAAAAATTAGCCACGAGCATCATATTCAATTTCTTATTATTTTTATTATAGTACAAACTTACACAAACAGAGTAAGGCTTGTGTTGTGAGTACTAGGCGACGATATCTATACATATAATAAAGCTGAAGAGGGTCGAAAGTCTGTACATGGAAGATAATCGAAAAAAAGTTGGCTGGGGATACTTAGAATCGATAACAGAACACGTTCCAACAATTTTTAGAATTTTTGTCTGTTTATCTGTTTGTCTGTTTATCTGTTTGTCTGTTTATTTGACCGCGCATCACGTGAAAACGGCTGAACGGATTTTGATGAAATTTTGTATAGAGATAGTTTGAGTCCCGGGAAAGGATAATATATAGTTTTAATCCCGAAACTCAACCCTGGTGGGGGTGAAAATGGGGTTGAAAGTTTGTATGGAGAATTTTTAGCCGCTGAAACGATTTAGATAGAAACGAGTATAGAAATAATTTGAGAAACGTCATAGGATAGTTTTCAAAACCTTGTGGGGGTGAAAAGGGGGTTGGAAGTTGGTATGAGGATTTTTTTACCGCTGAACTGATTTAGATGAAAATTGGTAAAGAGATAGTATGGGTCTCGAGAAAAGACAAAGGATAGTTTCATCTTCAAAAAAGCCAACTTACTTTAGAACCGTACGCCCAAAAAAATTTAAAAAAATAATGGAAGTGAAGCCTGAAAGGTACTTTCAATAAAAACTATCTTCTATATCTATACATATAATAAAGCTGAAGAGGGTCGAAAGTCTGTTCATGGAATATATTTAAAAAAAGTTGGCTGGGGATATTTAGAATCGATAACAGAACACGTTCCAACTATTTTCAGAATTTTTGTCTGTTTGTCTATTTATCTGTTTGTCTGTTTAATTGACCGCGCATCACATCATCATCAAATTTTGTGTAGAGATAGTTTGAGTCCCGGTAAAGGACAAAGAATAGTTTTCATCCCTAAAATCAACCCTGGAGGGGTGAAAAGGGGGTTGAAAGTTTGTATGGAGAATTTTTAATAGAAATTAGTATGGAGATAATTTGAGTCCCGAGAAACGACAAAATAGTTTTCATCCCGAAAATAAACCCTTGTGGGGGTGAAAAGGCGGTTGGAAGTCGGTATGAGGATTTTTTTACCGCTGAACTGATAAAGATGAAATTTGGTATAGTATGGGTCTCAAGAAAGGACAAAGGATAGTTTTCACCCCGAAAGTCAACCCTAAAGGGGTGAAAAGGGAGTTGGAAATTTGTATAGGGAATCATTAACCGCACAATCGATTTAGATAAAATTTGGTATGGAGATAATTTGAGCTCTGGAAAAGGAAATAAAATAGTTTTATCTCGGAAATTATCCCTTAAGCGGATGCAAATGGGGTGGAAGTTTACATGGGGAAGAAACAACCAATAACCGCTGTTAAGAAATATTTGAAAATGTCATGAATGTCAAAGGGTTATTGCAGGTTCGAGGACTATATATGACGGACAAAGATGCATGGCCCAAACCAAAAAACTACTACAAAATCATCTAACATTTATAGGACACCGTTTAGGTAGGAAAACATATCAAACGTTTTGTGAAGCAGTCAGATTAGGATTTATTTTTCTTTATAATTAAACAATAGGTACATTATCTGTCTCTCAAGCTGTTTTGATATGTCTTCTTGAAGAACTACGCATTATTTTGTATCTTTAAGATCTAATAATGTATAACTGTTTTGAAAAAAATAAGTCCCGTCGAGTTTCTTTTCGGTCATAATACTTCTTGGGCCAGAGGTGTAGGGTTAGAACCGGTGGTAGTTTTGGAACGAAGTTCCTTATCGGACGGTTCGCGGATGGGGGGCTAGGCGAAAAAAAGTCACGTGACCGTCACGAAAAAGCGTCACGTCACGAAAACGCGACACCCATACGATTGAGAAACATGTAAAATGGGATGAAATAAAAAATATATAAAATAGAATAAAGTGAAGTGAAGTGTAGTGAAAAGTATAAGTGAGAAGTAACAAAGTGATAAAAGTGAAAACAGTCGAGAACCTAAAAAGTAAAAAAATTCTAAAATGGCAAAATTTCTAAATTTCAAAAATTTCAAAAATTAAAAAGAAAATTAAAACCACAAAATTTACGAAAAAGTCAAAAATTAAAGAACATAACTTCGTTCCAACAGAGTGTTCCATGACACTAGCGTATTTTATTTTACTCTGACGTTCATTAGTGCATTGTAATGTGCTTACATTGAAGAATAAATATTTTGATCTACACCAATATCATAAATCCTCTATTCCGCGTTCGGAACCGTATGTAATTACCACCATTATTGCAACCAGTAACGTAACATCAGTGTATTATCTGTGACGGTAACGTAATGAAAATCCCCCCCCCCGACCGCCGGCACCCCCCCCACCCCCCCCCGACCTCCGGCGCAATAAGGTTGGTCATGGCGGTGTAATGGCGGTCATTCTAATGGTTTCAATGGATTATTAATATGTGTGTAGGTAAAGCAGTGTATGTTTCTGTACATAATTAGGCCTTAATACGTAACAGTTACATAAACTACTATTTATCTCTTTTTAGGGTTCCGTAGTCAACTAGGAACCCATATAGTTTCGCCATGTCCGTCCGTCTGTCCGCGGTCTAGCTCAGTTACCGTTCGCACTAGAAAGCTGAAATTTGGTGAGGCCTGATAAGAACTTTCAATAAAAACTATATTGAATAAAATCGGTTCAGCCGTTTTTGAATTATCAGTCAAAAACGCATAGTGAAAGGAAGTGCCGAATAGTAAAATGACGTAAGCGCCGCCAAATAAACGACCTTTTGAACGGATGTTTTGTAACAGGGCGGCATCTACGAAACTCTACGCTGAGCATCGCCCGACATGCTCTTGGCCGGTTTTTTTGCATTGTTATCCCGGAAATCATCCCTTAAAGATTACTAATTCCAATTCAAGAAAATCTCCAGCCAGGTTATACGTAGCCTATAAAACTTCAACTTCTAAAAGGGGGGGGGGTAGCCACTACACTCGATTGAGTTAAATAATCCCCCCCCCCCCCCTCCAAGGGCACCTCAAATAGAAAAAAAACATTTCTGCATTTGTGACCCTGCCCCCCCCGCCCCAATTTCAACCGCGCCTGTTCTTACCTTTCATGCTTAGACTGATTTGACGGGAGGATCGATTTGGATGATATTTGCCGTGGACATGAACGTATAAATACAAAAGTGGTCCTGTATCGTCCGATATACACCTACTAATCTATGTTGTTTAAATCATGCCAAAAAAATGAATAGGATAAAAGAAGTATTCATTTTTGAGTGTAGTTTCATTTAGTGGTAATTGTAAAATATTTTATTTGGACTACTGTCCTCTAGCGTATCCATCTGTCAACTTTACTTCAAGTTCCGCTTCCAGGGTAGCGGGAGAGAAATTAGGGGTGAATTACCCGCTTACTGACACAGACCGAATTCCACGCGGGCGGAGCCGCGGGCACAGCTAGTATATAATAGATAGATATAGATAAATACTTAAATATAAATAGAAAACATTCATAACTCAGGTAAATATCTGTGATAAACACACAAATAAATGCCCTTACCAGGATTCGAACCCGGGACCTCCTGCTTCGTAGGCAATATCACTACCGACTGGGCTAGGAGGCCGTTAAAGAAGAGACAAGATATTAAAAACACACAGTTTCTTTTAGGGTGCAAACATGGTGCAAACTGATTAAAATCGTTCATTTTTAGGTATAGTTCCACTTCAATAACTACGATTATTTTTTTATACCGTCGCGGTATAAAAAAAAACCGGCCAAGTGCGAGTCGGGATCGCGCACCGAGAGTTCCGTACAAACCTGTAGGTATATAGGGGTAGTAACTTTAAAATTATTGAAAATATTTTTATTATTGTAACTAAAAATTTACAGTTTTCGCAATTTTTCCTCATACCACACTCATGTCCATTGGTCCGGGTACCAAATTGCCCCTCCTCCTTTCATGATTCGGAGTTCACGGGAAGTACTCTGTAGATTTTGATTCCCTTGCGAGTTTCGAAAATTTGCGGCATAAACGGCTGTATCTTTTGATTGCTTTGGCTTAGAAGTTTGATTTTTTCACAGCTCTAAGGGACAGTAGACCTGAGTATTTTATATAAATTTCAGCTTGATACCTCCACGCATTCTTAAGAAAAAGGGTCTTGACAGGGCCGGATCTAGGGGGGGGCATGGGCCCCGGCCCCGGGCGGCAAGTTCAGGGGGCGGCAAATTCGAACTTCTTGGCAGACGAATACACGGCTCATCATCAACGCAACCTGTACCACTGAGACAGGTGTCCATTCGCGGGGCGCGTAGGCGCAGGTCAACAACCACGCTCGCCCGCGGGAAATGAAACGCGCTCTCATTTGAGGGCGGTTAGGGCGCGTGTCGACGATGCCGCCACTCCGCCGCCGCACGCCTGCGCTGTGTATCATCATCGGCCTTTGCGTCTATTGCAGACAATTTAAACAGGAACACTGTGGAGACAACGCCTTTGGTGGCTATAAAGACCGATACGGGAACGTCACCATTTTCCACATTTCTGACAGAAAAAGTTGACGCCGCCACCGTACCTCTGCGGTGTGTATACGAGACCATACGAGACGCGTAAAGCCCGTCGCCGCGCCGCCGCTCCTCTGCGCTGTGTATGCGAAAAACAAAAGCCCACGGCGGCGGCGCGGTGGCGGTCTTTACGCATATCGTATACACAGCGTAGATGTACGACGGCGGCGCGATGACGGCGTGGCGGCGGCATCGTGTACACACGATACCCGCAGTAGCAACGCAGCGGCGGCGCGGGGGCGGCATCGTCTACACGCGCCCATAGCCTGAATGAAAAAGATGAAGGTATATTTGGTAACTCCGTCATCGGTATTTCAGGGCCGTGTGTTGTTGTCAAGCATTTAAATCAAGTATTGGATAAAATCAATAGTTTCGTAAACAATAGCTCCGAAATTTAAAAAAAAGCGTACCGTCCTCCAACTTATGAACCCAAAAAATATGGATAATTCATAGATGTCTAAATAAAAGTTCAATGAAAACTGTATAGAATATAATCGGCTGAACCGTTTTTAAGTTATCGCAAAAGTTGTAAATTCATGGCAAAATATCCTAAAAAACGGCCCGCAGCTACGGAACCCTACAGTAGGCATGGTCCAAGATGCTCTTGGCCGGTGTTAAGTAAAATGATTTTAAGGGAAAGGGAAACTATGGTAGCCGAATAAAACATGCGAATAAAGGCAGTGCTCGAATTTGCACTGACACCATAGATAATACGAGTAGTTATTTATTATAATTATTATACAAGGGGGCAATATTTATGTTTTCCTCTCGTGCTTTCGAAGAATCTTGAGCGTACGAGGGCCTCAAGGCAAGGGAGTTTGAACAAACTTTGCTGCCGAGTATAATACAAAATGTTTCACCACACCACCTCAGGAATAAATGTAAGCTATAAAAAAATATATATATAAGCAATAAAAAATCGAAGCCAAATGAATGCTTTCAAAATGATATAATTCAAAATCATCTCTTTATTAAGTCCATCCTGCCAGAAAAAGTACCCCAAAAATTGCACCACTAAAAGCGTCCGAAAACGGAACGGACCAGGCCGAGGGCTGTCTGACCAAAAATATTGAAAGAGCATCACGTTAGCTATCAAATGAGGTTGGTTTCATCCTGCTATTCGATGAGATAAAAACACCCCAAAAATGGCACCACTAAAAGTGTCCGAAAACGGAACGGACCAGGCTGAGGGCTATCCGACCAAAAAATATTGAAATAGCATCACTTTAGCTATCAAATGAGGTTGGTTTCATCCTGCTACTCGATGAGGTAAAAACTTCGATTCTTCGATATCAAATGAGGTTACAAACGATGAGATTAGTGATCATACTGTGACCGCCCCGGTCCATATTTACGACGCACGGGGGCGCAGAAAAGGTTTAGATAGAAGCGAAATGTTTCCGTATTTGCCGTATAAGTAAGTTATCCTAATTAAAGTAACTACCTAAGTATTCGAAAAAAAACACAGGAAGAGCATCGCTTGACGGGGCGTTGTGACGTTCTTTCCGTTAATGACCAATAGTAGGCGTCTGTTGGTTGAAATTATATGATAGTTAATAATTATAGGCCAAGCAAATAAGATCTATAAAAAGTGTTTTGAGGAATTAATTCCCAGCAGGCTGGAAATCGCTTTAATACCTGTATGTGGTCCTAATTGCATGTAATCCGAGTTTACCCAACCCCACGAGGTGTGCATAACTTTATAGCGAAATTTTTGTTCTTTGTCAGTTTTTTGCTTGTAGCTCGAAAAGGATACGTCCGACGGAAAATGTCATGCATTTCAATATTAAAGAGGGTTAAATTCTGCGTCGATTGAGAATCTTATCTTTTCGTTCGGTTCAGTGGTACAGCCGAAATCAAAAGTTATAAACCGGGAAAATGTCTCATTTAATTGAAAAACTAATATTTTGACTTCCATACAACATATCTTTGAAACAGATGACTCCTGTTGAAAAACCTATAGAATAGTATAGAATAAAAGTTGTAGAGAATATAATTTCGCGTTATATCGACATCTCAATTTTCAAATATAGTGATTTTGAAAGACTAAATTTGGCATGAATTTAAAATCAGTTTTTTATAAACTCTTCTGAGTTGCATATTTTCCATAAAATATGATGTGTGACGCCTACATTTAATGCATCGTTACAACTAAGAATATTTCAGTGCAAATTTTTAAAACGTACCCAATCAGAAAACTATTTATACACCGTGTTTTTTTTATTATTTCTAAACTCCAAGGGTACATTCCTGAGAACCCTGAGCTCAACTTAAGCATATTTCTTAAAGACGCCAGTGCCCTAATTTGCTACAGTTCTGTGGTAATCGATATTTATTTTTTGTCTTTCCGATTGTGTAAAAAATCAATAACTGCTGAACCTATTTAGATGAAACTTAGTATAGGGATAGTAATCCACTCCCCTTTTTACCTCTTAGGGATGATGTCTAAGATAAAAACTATTCTATTTCCTTTTCCAGAACTTAAACTATCTCCATACCAAATTTTATCTATGGACTTAAATCAGTTCAGTGGATATTACACTATCCCTGAAAGGTGTGAAAAGGGGGCAAAAGTTCTTTGTATGGGGAATCAATATCCACTGAACTGATTTACTGGGATAAAAACTCCCAAGAACTCAAACTACTTTCATAGGTACCAAATTTCATCTAAATCGGTTTAACTATATTAATAACTCTTCATACTAACTTTTCTTACCCACTTTTCAGCCCCTTAAGAGTTGGTATTTTGGGGTGAAAACTACTTTTTATGTACTTTTTACGGACTCAAATTATCTCAATCTCTATACAAAGTTTCATCTAAGTAGGTTCAGCAGTTACTGATTGATTCCTCAATCGGTCCCTAAACCAAACAATTGAAAACTAGACATGTCAATGTAATTCAATTTCAAACATTAACAGCCTGAGATACACAGGAAGCATATTGTATTGACTTAACACACAGGTTCAGGATCCTTGAAATTACCGGAATAAAAAAAAACACGGTGTATAAATAGTTTTCTGATTAGGTACGTTTTAGAAATTTACACTTAAATGTTCTTAGTTGTAACAATGCATTAAATGTACGCCTCACACATCATATTTATGGAAAATATGCAACTTAGAAGGATTTAGAAAAAAACTATTTTGAATTGACTGAATTTGAAAATTGAGATGTCTATATATCGTGAAATTGTATTCTTTTCAACTTTTATTCTATAGATTTTTCAAGAGAAGTTATCTGTTTCAAAGATATGTGGTATGGAAGTCAAAATATTAGTTTATCAAATAAATGAGACATTTTCCCGATTTATATTTTTTTATTTTGGCTGTACCGCTGAACTGAATTATAAGTTAAGATGCTCATTTGACGCAGAATTTAACCATCTTTAATATTGGTATACATGACATTTTCCTTCAGACGTACCGTTTTCGAGCTAGAAGCAAAAAACTGACAAAGAGCAAAAATTTCGCTAAAAAGTTATGCACACCTCCTGAGATTGGGCAAACTCAGATCCCATGCATTTAGGACCAGGTGGTGGTATTAAAACGATTTCAAGCCTGCTGGGAATTAATTCTTCAAAAAAATCTAATTTTCTTAGCCTATTAAGGCAAAAATAGAATACATATCAAATATATGCAGGGGTGGGGGGCGGCATTTTTCAGATTTTGCCCCGCCTCGAAAAAGTTCTAGATCCGGCGCTGGGTCTTGACAGACAGACAGACGGACGGACAACAAAGTGATCCTATAAGGATTCCGTTTTTTTCCTTTCGAGGTACGGAACCCTAAAAAAGATACGTATTAGTTATTTCAAATCTACCAGATCGTTTCCAAAATCTAAATATATGCTATCATCATAAGAATATATAAAATATTTCACAGTTAGTCTTTTATCAAATCTCGATCAAAGAACGTCTCCCATAATAGGTATCTGGCCTAACATAATAGTGCAACGCTTATATAAACTGACACATTTTATGAGCCAAACCGTGGTGTTTACCTCATTTTATAAGAAAGGGTGTCCATTGAGGTCACCCCAATGGATGACCCTCAATTAGTTGGGTTGGAAGCAAATTTGCGGGTCCCCTGGAGCAAGGACTGCACTTTGAAAAGGCTCTATCTAAACCGTTATGAAAATGGAACTTTTCGGAACGATTGATTTACAATAACGCTCTGAAATGGTTTATGAATAGATTTATTTGGTTTAGTTAAGGGAGCAGGATAGAGCTATAAGTCAATAAAGGTAACTTTGTTGCCTAAACAATCACGCTAAAATTATTCGTTCATAACTAAATAAATTCATTTAAAAAATACGAAACTTGATACTTAATTTTAACGTAAGAACAAATTACAGCAGAGACCGGGAAAACAGGGATTACCGGCCAAGTAGGTATAACTAGGATGGTAATACGAGGCCGTTTTCACGAATTTTCGAATATATGCAATCAAATAAAGAAGGCACCTTATTAAAAAATATATACCTATAAGTTCCGTTTATAATGTATTAGTAGGTATTTCTCGCAAACTTCTATTATTATTGTTGAAATTGAAATTGTAATTGAAACTTTTTATTGCAGACCGTGGTCCATATTTTGTTAGTACTACATGATTTATTTACATTCTATGATATATACTTATTCTATAGTTAGTAAGCGATGACAATACAATACAATACCAACAAAAATAAAAACTAAGAACTTAAGAACTACTTACATGCTAGACTGGGCGGCTGCTCTTACATGGAGCTGCATCCAGTGCTTCTGGAATGGGCAGTCCAGCCTGTTGGTCACCAAGGATAGGATGCCATTGGTGCCTCCGCGAGCACGCTGTGCCAGAGATGCGGTGCGTTTGCGTATAATCGCATGGAACCCGTCAGTGCGTGCTTCCGCAAACATACCAGACGCACTGCAATGTCGCGGCAGCCCCATTAGCATCCTAAACCCATTATTATACTGAACCCTCATCGTGTTCAGCGTTCTCTGCGTATACTTCACCCACAGGCTGCACGTGTAGAAGTTTTGACAGAATGCCTTAAAAAGCGAAATTTTTACTTGTTTTGTACATCGTGCAAACCTGCAGGCGAGCATATTACATCTTACCGCTAGAGCTCTTCTCTCCCTCTCAACGTCTACTCCGTCCGATAAGTCATCTCATCTGTTAACCAGTGGCCAAGGTACTTAAATTGTGACACACGCTTAATCACACTCGCGTACAGGAACGCTGGTGGCACATTACCAATGGGACCACCTTGCGGCCTAAACACAAGGAGCTCTGTTTTTTGGTGTTATACCTAAGCCGATGGATCCCCGCATGTTTCGCAAATTGCAAGGAGCTTATTCAGAGCACTGATTGCGGGAGTCAGCAACGCCATGTCATCTGCATAGCTTAAATTGTTGACGAAGGTGCCGTCAACAGAGCAGCCGACTTTAGTGTTGCTGAGTTCCATAATCAGGCTATTTATGTACAAGTTGAAAAGTTTAGGTGATGTTAACCCACCTTGTCTAACTCCGCACTTCAACCTGTACTCATCATTATTCTCACTTCAGAATCTTCAGATACGATAAAAAAGCCACAAAAAGGAATAAAAAAATCAAAATCATCTGTTTGTAAAACATACCGCCATCTTTGACGCCAAGGTTACTTTGCAGGCCTAGGACTAAAAAGTTGTATGAAATTCTATTACTGTCCCCTCAAGTTGCTGCGCCCGAAATAAGATACTTCCGATAACAACTAAATATCTAATAAACATTAAAACAAATAGTCGATTACGACTATAGACGCATTGGGCACTAATTCGAGCGTATTATTTTTCTCAGATGTTCCACAGCGTGTCTATCCTCTTCTCCGACGTGGTCACATTCACTGAGATCTGCTCTCGCATCACCCCCATGGAAGTGGTCTCTATGCTCAACGCCATGTATTCCATCTTCGACACGCTCACGGAAAGGAATAGGGTATATAAGGTAAGTGTGTGCGATCGACGTATTTACCAAGCACGTGGTAAGCTTGCACATCACCCTCATGAAGGTGACCTGGGAGTCTATTCGACATGGCATAACTGACAGTAGGTAGCGAGACAACTATGAGATCACACTTTTCGGGTTAAAGAAATATATTGTCTCATAAGAAATTTACATTTCACTTAACGAGAACTTAAGATTATACTAGAATAATTTTACCAGTTTTTCATTAACATTAAATGTCTAATTTTAAATCTAATTACAAAATTAACGCCAGTAAGTAAATAATATCTACAGTGCACGTACATTTTTAATTGTTTTATAACGGGTAGAAGCACAATTCGTTACATTCTTTGCTTGCGGCATACGCATACGAACACATGTTGTGTGCAAGACAGGGCCGGAATTAGGCGACCGGAATATTTAGTAGTATGGGGGCTTTAAGTTTCTTTTTAAAACTAAATATAGTAGTGGCTTCTTTCACGGTTTTTGGTAAGTTATTGTAGATACGTGCTCCTTCATAGACTATATTTTTTTTACCAAATTTTTTTGTGCGCGTTGGGGGTAAATATAAGTTGTCAGCATTTCGTAGGATGCGCTTGCCCATTTCTCTATTTGTGGCGAATGTCACTTGACTATGCAACGTTTTAGTTAATATTTTTCTAATAAATAGGCAAGTTTTGTATATGTACAACTGATGTATTCTCATGAGTTTTGTCTCCGCATAAATTTGACTTGTTGGAGTACGAAAGTCGAAATGAAAGAGTGCTTTGATTATTTTGTTTTGAGTGATCTGGAGATCTTTCAAAGTTGTTTTTGCTGCATTCCCCCAAATCTCAATGAGATAATCTAAGCGAGATTGTACAAGAGAATGATATATATTGTATCGTACCTGACGAGGGAGACAATGCACTACACCACGGAGTGAACCTAGGAGTGACGATAGTTTAGAACGGATCTTAGTAATGTGTGCCTTCCACGTCAAGTCACCATCCAGCATTAGACCGAGGTACTTTTCTTCTTTAGATTGATTTATTTTCTGATTATTAATAAAAAGTGGTTTGTGAGTATTTATTTTTTTGTTTTTAGCCTTGAAAATAATGTATGATGTCTTCGAGATATTTATTGTGAGTATATTATACTGAAACCATTCATGCAATAAATCTAGGTCTTCTTGAGCCGATTGAATTATGTTTGTTATGCAATGTCCAAAATAGAATATACAAGTGTCATCAGCATATAATGTTATCTCTCCATGTAATTTTCGCTGACTAATACTGTTGACATAAACAAGAAATAAAAGTGGTCCGAGTATTGATCCCTGAGGAACGCCACACGTTATATTTTGAGTGTCACTCTGATAGTTTCCAATTTTAACAATTTGCTGGCGATTTTTGAGGTAAGACGCTAAGATTTCAAATGCTGTTCCAGTTATGCCAATGTTTGATAGTTTTTTTAAGATCAGAGAGTGACTTATCGTGTCGAAAGCTTTTCTAAGGTCTATAAATACTCCTAGTGCTATGTTTTTAGTATCTATCACTTTTGTGACAGTTGATTCACCTAACCACCTACGTCAAAATCAACAGGTCTCGCTAGAGGAATTTCTCTATTGGCATGGGCGCCATCTTATTGTTTTGATGTTGACGTCAGTAAATTATGGGAATCCCACGTAAGGCATTTATTTACCTCTAGTAGGTAAAGAGAGCCTTGAAGCATTTTATGAAAACTCATTTGAAAGCGACATCTCTGAATGTCTTCTGAAACTAAATCCGTGTGTAAATCATACGTGTATTTTCGTGCTACAATACTAGGCTAGAGCTAGGGTAGTCTACATAGACGGCTTACAAGCAATTTTTTGGATTTGACGATGCATTTTTGGGTGTAGCAACTATGACGAAACCTGTGCTTTGGGTAAAAGATATGTGACAAATATTACATATTAAATAAAAATGACTGGTATGAATGCTTTTAAGATTTCTTGTAACCAATAAATGTTTTTTGTCACAAGAAATAAAACAATACATTGACTTGTAAACCGACCACGTAGATCCAATATTATGTAGAAAAGGTTTAGTGTAAATAAATTATAATATCAAGAATACAACCTTGATATCTATCTCACGTGTTTATATCGAGACCCGAAAAAGTGAAAGATTACAAAATTATAACGAGTGTATGGTTAAAAAAGTGGTATCTTGAGCGTTTCGGGGGCCACTAGAAGCAAACAAACTGCTGCCGAGAGTATTACAACATTTTTCACCACGCCACGGCAAAAAAATTCAAGCTTAGGTAAATACATAAAACAAAACAAATTAATTCTGCCAAATATTTATGGTTCAAAATCATCGTTCTATAACGTAAAGTAATTACTGTTCTCCCTTGTGAAAAAAAAAAAAACAATTTTACTGACGCTTTAAAAAAATTAAGATAGGCGGTGGTGCTGATGTGGTGGAAAAGCATTCATACACAAGAAAATAATTTTAATAAGAAAACCTAACTACTAATAATATAATTATTTAATTTTGCAATGTTTCTGTCTCTTTTAATACCTACTTATAGTGCTGCAGTCTTTGTTACGTCAAAGTCTATGGAAAGTTTGAGGCATTTCAAAAACATCACAAAAGAAATTAAATTCGAGAAATAAATGAATATTATAGGACAATCTTACACAAATCGAACTAGGCCCACAGTAAGCTCAGTAAGGCTTGTGTTATGGGTACTAGACGTATATATATATATTAGATAAATATGGATAAATACTTAAATACATAGAAAACATCCATAACTCAGGAACAAATATCTGTGATAAACACACAAACAAATTCCCGGACCAGGATTCGAACCCGGGACCTCCTGCTTCGTAGGCAGGGTCACTACCGACTGGGCTAGGAGGCCGTTATTTCTATCGGTAGCCTGGTAGTCAGTGCCTTAAAGGATTGTTTGACATTTGATACTTCACGCAGATAAACATAGTAGAAAAATGGAGCAACAGTATAGTAATTATCAAAACAAACTCTGGTAGCCTGGCGGCCAGACGCCCGACTTACGCTCTAAGGATCGCGGGTTCAAACTTGGCTCCTACTACTGCCTCCTAACTTAACTAGGTTTTAGATACTTCAAACAATTTTACACATATTCTTCATAGATTCTAATCTAATGTAAGACTCTTATATTACAAAGGTATTCCTAATCCTGAGAGTTGAGGATGTTATGGAAATATAAACATATCAGGTAAATAAATACAGTGCACAGTAGTACTAGTCATAATCCTCATGATTATAACTAATTGCCACTAACAAGACCCAAGTTTTGAATTACTATTTAGGAGACTCGGGATATGAAAACCAATGGGTCTTCATTTCAAAAAAGAAGTTGACGTTTACTGCAAGTAAATGTAATTGTGTATCTGACGGACTTACGTGTAAGTTATATTCCAATATTATATCATATTATATTTCTTATTTAATGAATTGATATGGTTACACATGGCACTTTAAACTATACATACTTGTTTCTTTAAACATCGATATTTTTTTAAAGGTGTTCAGTTTTTCAGCTGCTTTCGCCACCGCATCTGTATTTTATTGGATCCGGTGAGGTGAGAAGCCGCCAGTGTGTCTACGCATGTAGTATCCCACATGCACATGTACATGGGGAATGGCTATACAGCCGCATACAGTCAAGGCGTTGTAGGAGATTTATTGCTAGTGGCTTGCTTAATCTGAGGAAATCTACTCTAACATAGCATCCAAATTACACAAAATAATGCACAGCACAGTGAATGCAGGGTACTGTAGAGATATTCCCAACAGCAGGGTGGAAGAACACCTACAACTCATCGCACTTTTTGATGTTTATCCATTCGCTCCTCGGCCAGATATCGACATTTCTTTTATGGCATGTTAATTGAACTTTAGGTTAAATAAGTAATGCCAGTCATATTATATTTTAACAGTTATATATTTTCAATAAATACCTACAATTAAAAATCATAAAAATTATAAATATTAATGTGCTCTCAGTGAAAATGTCTTAAAATCATATCAATTTTATAATTACTTCTAGTAGGTATCTTACCTAGTTTGAATAATCAGAAATCAACTTCGCGCAAAAGTTTCGTGGGGGCAATTACTAGAGGTCGCCTCCATCATTACTATCGGTAGCCTGGTAGTCAGTGCCTTAAAGGATTGTTTGACATCTGATACTTCACTACTTAAACATTATAGATACCGGTGCCGGCTATACTGTAAATTTATCAAAAATCTAAAATTACCGGTCGGCTTCCATATAGCGTTGACAGCGTTGTAGAGCCCATCACGGAGATATTGAAAACATAAGTCTTAAAGGTCGTAAATGGGCGCTAGTATGTGTGGCGTCAAGTTGAAAATACAAAAAAAATACGTTAATTTATCGTTACGCTTAAATTTTGACACACGGCGAAGCCCATTTACTTAACCACCCACGAAATCTACATACTTACCAAATTTAAGGCCATTACGGTGGGCGTATAAGGTTTTAAGACCAGTTGAAATCGCAATTTGTTGAGCCTTAATTTATTTTTGAGCTTACTGCTCGAAATTTTTACAGAAGCTATAAGACCCGTTTAGTAAGAAAATACCAAATTTAAGACCATACCGGTGGGCGCATAAGGATTTAAGACCATTTTAAGAAATAGTCGGCTTCATAACATCAACTGTAAGACACTCCTCCGTCTACAGCTCAGCCAGCCTCGTAGGTAAAGTCACTAAAATCTTACAGGACCCCCACCCCCAAACCATGGAACTGTGGGCTTAGAGGAGGCCAAAAAAGCTTGGTGAAGTGGTTGGCGGGTCAGGATGTTTTTACCCATCCAAATTGCTATTGGAGCTGGGACGACGTATTGTGCCAAATTTCTTATGAGTCACTCACTCCTAAGCCGCAGCACTGGCTACCGGCTTACCCGTCACCAAACAGGAGGTTTGGTGACGGGTGGACAGCTTTTCCAGACACTGTCAGTAATAATGACATTATTTCTCTACTCATCTTGCTCATCCTTCATTCATATACTTACATAGAAAAGGATGGGTACAGAAATATTGACATTATTACTGGATAGAAATAAGTCAAATAATAATAACATTAAATAATTAAAATATATAAATGTACAAAAATGTATAACATAAAAAAGTTAAAAACTAAAATAAAAACGTCTTCTAAGGCTTTTCCACAAAATATGTACTTAATGAATACACACAAATCATATGTAAGTTAACTAGTGAACGCACCGGGTAGTTCGGTTTAACTGGTCCCTATGCACAACATTACATTGTTGCATTGCGCTTGGTGTTACCGAGCGCCTTTGTTCTTAACTCGTCCACCAGTTTTTGCATTCTACCCTCTCCCATTTAGCTTTAAGATAAATATTGTTTTTTCAGTAAGTTATTTATGTAAATCTTTTTGAGAAATAAATGTCTTAAACCGTATAGTATCTGGACCGGCACCTGATTGATTGAAATCTGATTCCGGCTTTAAGTCCGTGTTTGTGCTCCACACAGGTGTTCTTGCGGTACTTAAGTAAATGCCACATGCGTGCCTGTGGGATGATATATGCGTAGACACACTGGCGGCTTCTCACTTCACCGGAACCAATAAACAAGCAGGTGCGGTGGCCAAAGAAGCTGAAAAACTGAAGACCCATAAAATATTTTTATACCTTTCGTAGTCGAGACCCTTGGCGCGTGGGGACCCAGTGCTCAGTAACTTTTTAAAGAACGCAAAAAGAGGCTCGTCGACTCAATTGGTGACCAAAGAGCTGGCAGCTTCCTCGCTCAACTCATAAGTTTTGCGATGCAGCGGAGAAATGCTGCCACCATCCTCATTTGTTTTTTATTTTTTATTTATTTATTTATTAACTTGTAAAAGATACAGCTTACACAAATAAAGGGTCCCACAAAACAGTTTTCACTTTTTGACTGTGGGATCGTGCAGTCTCTACTCTTATATATCTAAAGTTAACATCTATACATTAAGCTTATGAAAAATTTACTTATGCAATTTACAAGGTAAGTACGTAGCTTTTTTCCGAACTTAACTTTACTGACTTCCTGCCTGATGTCAGCGGGCAGGCTGTTAAGTATATAGGGTAAACGGTAAACGTTAGTTTCTAACATGTCGATACATGTAATATATATCGGAAATAGTTTTTGTAACTTCCATAAAAAAAATTGCGTTCTACGACGTTAAAAAAAAAGTTTTATTTAGAACGTCATATAAATATTGAATACCATTTTTTTTCAAAAATAAAAAAATATAAGGATGAACATTTAAAGCATTCTTTTAGAAACATGAATGAATGAATGAATTAATTAATTAATTCATTAATGAAAGATTTATTCATGACAATTACAAAAAACATAATAAACAATAACATATACAACCCGAAACATTGATTGCCACGAAATCGTCGCAACTCAGCGTTAAATGCCGGCAGGGCCAGCGCTGGTCTTCCGTTGCAACCATTTGACGACACGGCGCATTGACGCGACGATCACATCCCCAAAGTAAGAATATCTTAATCAAAACAAGAGAAAAAAAAACAATAAAAAACAGGAAAATAAACATATACCTGTTATACACTTTATAACGGCATGTTAAACTATAAACCACTTAAATATGGATATCCAGTTATGCGTGTGCCAATTAAGTAAATTTTTGAAACTATTTAAAGTATTTTTTTCAAAACTGTCCCGCAAGGTTAACTTTTACGGTTTAAAATAAGGTGGTGAAGTGCCTAGTTTATGGTCAAAATATTTGGAGTGGTTAGCTCAAAAATAATACAAATGCAAAAATTGCAATTAGATTCAAATCTTAAAATAGGCATGATGACACATATTGATTTATGGAATAAAATTTAGTTGATAGGATGCAAAATGATCAATATATCCAACTAAAGTGAAAATTTATAAATTCTTTTGAAGTGGCTCAAAGATATCAAGCTGCAAAATTTCAAAATTTTACGATTTTTTAAAGTGTGAATTGAAATTATTTTTAACATTGTACTGTAAAATAAATTGTATGGCAACCATACACATAAACGCAACATTTCACTGTAAAAATATCAATTTCATATTTTTTCCATACTTTAAACAGGGCAACTATGTGATCGTGACGTCACTTTTGCACGTCATTTTGTTAGGAGCGTTTTGAGAAACAAATGCAAATCTCGGACTTTAAGTCTCATTTCTGACTTTTGGTGTTGCTTTAACGCAATTGTCCCCATATAGACATTTGATCCTCACAACAAAACGAATCGATTGATACCATACATGAAAAAATTCACCATGCCTATTGTATGCTCCCACCGGAATTTGGTATGTAGGTTATTTGAAGTAGACTTTACCGTGAGTACAAATTTGGAGCGGTAAAACCACTGATTAATTAACGTTATTTTCAACTTGACGCCATATGATATGATATGATATTTATTCAAGAACAATTTACATCGTGTTATACATACTAGCGTCCATTTAAGACCTAGTACGACTTATTTTTTCATGATCTCGAAGATTTTTTTTTTTTATATACAACGACGTTGGCAAACAAGCATACGGCCCGCCTGATGGTAAGCAGTTACCGTAGCCTATGGACGCCTGCAACCCCAAAGGACTCACATGCGCGTTGCCTACCCTTTAAGAACCTATACACTTCTTTTTTGAAGAACCTCATACTGTAGCCCGCTGGGAAAACCTCGGCAGGGAGTTCATTCCACAGTCGCAGCGTTCGTGGGAGGAAATTCCTCTTAAACCGTACAGTGCGCGACCCATTAGGCTCCAGGGTGTGAGGATGAACACCCTGCCGGCGGCGAGCGGTGCGGTGATAAAAAACTGCCGTGGGCATCATATCAAAGAGTTCTTCAGAGCACAACCCATTGTACAAGCGATAGAACACACATAAGGAGGCAAAGTCTCTCCTTAGACTCAATGGTTCAATATCGCTCGTGAGTTTGGGATCGTCGACGATCCGCACAGCGCGCCTTTGCACCGAGTCAAAGGGCCCAAGCTGGTATCCAGGTGCTCCCGCCCAAAGGTGACAGCAGTACTCCATGTGGGGTCTGACTTGCGACTTGTATAGGAGCAGTCTCTGCCCCGGAGTGAAGTATCTCCTCGCTCTATTGAGCACACCGAGCTTTTTGGATGCCAGCTTGGCATTCCCTTCAAGGTGGCTACGGAATTGGACGTCGCTGGAAATGTCGACACCGAGGATCCCAATACTCCCTGACATTGTAAGGGTTGTGCCTTGGAACTGAGGGGCCACAGTAAATGGGGTTTTCTTAGCGGTAAACGCGCAAACTTGTGTCTTTGTGGGGTTGAATCGGACTAAGTTGTCCTGACCCCACACCGAGACTCCAGAAAGAGTGTTCTCGATATCGGACACAAGTTTTTCACGACTCTCTACCACAACGGATCGAGGGATATTGGCACGGCCCGTGTAACAGGCATCCCCAGTACTGTCGTCCGCATAACAATGAATATTGCCGATAGACAACATATCATTGATTTGCAGCAAAAACAGCGTTGGGGATAGCACGGAGCCTTGCGGGACACCAGCGTTTATGTCCATGCTTTCGGAGCAACTGCCGTCGACTACAGCTCGTATGCTTCTGCCGGACAAAAAGCTGGCGACCCATCTGCACAATCCCTCGGGCAGGCCGTAAGCTGGCAACTTCGATAGAAGACCTCGATGCCAGACCCGATCGAAAGCCTTAGCTATATCAAGGCTGACTGCCAATGCCTCTCCCTGACTCTCAATGGCTGAAGCCCAGCGGTGAGTGAGATACACTAGAAGATCACCAGTTGATCGACCGTGACGAAAGCCATACTGGCGATCACTGATCAGGTCGTGCTCTTCTAGGTATCCCAGGAGCTTTGCGTTGAATATGCGCTCCATAACCTTGGAGAGAAGGGAGGTTATAGCGATAGGCCTGTAATTCGACGGGTCCGAACTATCGCCCTTTTTAGGCACAGGGTGCACGAGGGCAGTCTTCCATGAAGACGGCACTTGCCGTTTGTGGTAAGAGAGTGTGAAAAGGCGTGTTAGCACGGGACACAACTCCGGAGCACACCGTTTGAGCACAACTGCTGGTATGCCGTCTGGTCCGCTCGACTTGTGAACGTTTAATAATAGCAGCTCCCGCCGGACATCACTTTGTTTGATGATAATTTCCGGAATCGAGGCTGCGCACCGCGGGATGTCAGGCGGTACGGTGCTGCCATCATCGTTCAGGGTCGAGTTCGAGGCAAAGAGAGTACCCAGAAGATCGGCTTTCTCTTTTGCACTATGGACCAGATTACCATCAGCATTACGCAGTGGTGGTAAGGACGACCGACAAAAGTTTCCCTCGGCAGCTTTGGCAAGTGACCAGAAGGCACGACTTCCGGTGGGGTAGCCCACTAGCTTCTTACCAATTCTGCCGACGAAGTCAAATTTGGCTCTGGCAATGGCTCTTTTACTGGACCTCGAGGCAGTGTTTAATTTGCGTTTCACATCAGATATGTTGGGATCCTTATCAGTAACGGCCTTGGTCCAAGCCCTGTAAGCAGCCTGCTTACGAATTGTAGCTTCTCTACAGGGCCGATTAAACCAAGGTCGTTTCCTTGCTCCTGCAGCTATTACCGAGTTGGGAATGAAGCAGTCCATTCCCATCAGTATAGTCTCGGCGACTTTAGCTGTACAGGAGTCAGGATCTTCTGATGTGAAACAGAGCTGCCTCCACGGGTACGATGCGTAGAATTCACGCAATCCATCCCAATCTGCTGACGTATACTGCCACGCGCGTCGCGATCCAGTTGGCCGTGGTGGATCAGGCCGCGCGCAAGTTGCCAGCGTCCGGACGAGGCAGTGATCGGACGAGCCGAGAGGTGCATTCACTGAGACGGAATATCCGTCCGGACGTGTGGTCAACAGGAGGTCCAGTAAAGAGCTTGTATGGTCCTCGATATCTGGTATTCTCGTGGGAGAACGTACCAATTGCGAGAGACCATAGGCCAGAGAAAATTCGTAAGCAGAGCTCCCCGCATAGTCGGTGGGCCGAGAATCAAGCCACTCAATGTGGTGGGCATTAAAATCTCCCAAAATCACCAATTCAGCGGATGGGTACTGCTCCAGAACTCTGTCGGTCGTCACTTGTAGGTGCTCGAAGAGCCGTTTTGTGTCCGTGTCTCCGCTGTGAGACCTATAAAGGCACGCGTAGACGCGGGTGTGGCCGCCGAAGTCTACACGCACCCATAGCACTGACAGGTCCCTGTCTTCATAGGCATGGAGGCGGCGACAACAGACATCCTGTCGAGCGTACATACATACCCCAGCGCGCCTCACATACTTGTGATGGGCTCTATATCGCTATATGGAAGCCAACCGATAAGATTTTTGATAAATTTACAGTGGGGCGGGCTAACAAGGTGTAATCTGTGTTCGTATCACGGATTTATATGAAGTGGATCTTTTTCTTAAACCTTGTCCCTAACCAAGGATGTGCATTTCTGTCATTGAATTTGACAACTAGTATCCGATACGTTTGCCTAAGTGAGAAAGAGAACTTGCCATGCGTGAAGAAGGGACAACATGATTCGTAACGTCAAAGAGGGACCTCTGTATAGTACTATTGTTTACTCGGTGCCCTAGCCACAGTTGAAAATTATTACCGAGTAAAAGAGTCGTTCATAGGCGACTAGCATAAAACCGGCCAAGTGCGTGTCGGACCACGCATAATAGAGGGTTCCGTACCTTCAATGGAATAAGAACCAAACTAATACCAGAAGGTCGTATCTGATACCTATGGAAGAAGTTTTTTGGAGATAACTCAAAAATGGCTGAACTGATAATATTCAAAACAATTTTCGTAGAAAGTATGTAATAGAAAAATAAGATAATCTTCTCAATTTTTTTTAAGTATATTATATGGACTTAGGGTTCAAATGTTACGGGGGGGGGGTGTACATTTTTCTGACTTTCGAGGCGATTATTTCTGAAAATATTCACTAAATCACAAAATGTTCAAAAAAAACCTCAATGTTATTTTTAAACACCTATCGATTGATGTGCAACATGTTGATATTAGGGGAAAAATTGTTTTTTGTAATTTAGTTACATGGAGCGCCCCCCATAAAAATATTTTCTCCTTCAATTTAACTACATATAGTCTGGCCAGACAACGAACGCAGTAGCAATGTACAGCGACCAAAAGTATGACAACACTAAGAATCAGTGAAAAAAGCAGCAATGATCATCAAATTCCATGTTTTTAATTTTAGTTGGTATTTCCACCCCTTTCATTACGTGACATTCACGGTGTGTAAAAAGGAGACGGATATATTTCGTCTGATCTGTCATCAACTGTAACAAATAATCTGGTTGAGGCAATTGACATACAAACATTTGACAAGACAGACACACAATTGGCATTGCCATAAAAACGAATTTAAATTCAATGTAGAACGTTGCAGCAGTTCTATCTCACTCGCGCTTAAGACGAGAGAGTTAAATGCACTAGAAACAAATTCAATGTAAAAGAAATGTGAATTGAAATGTTCGTCACGAACACGGTGTCTCATCACAAAGGGTTGGCACATGTACGTATTTTGAATTTGCCGCGCTTTTCTACTGAAAAAATGGTTTGCCAGACTATAATTAAATAGCGGCATGAAAAATACATCTTATGTCTTAATTTTATTTTATTCGTCTTATAGTTTCCGAGTAAAATGGCTGTGACATACGGACAGACGGACTGACGAACAGACAGACGGACATGACGAAACTATAAGGGTACCGTTTATGCCATTTTGGCTACGGAACCCTTAAAAGTACTAAAAACGGTCCGATAGAGAGCATGATAGTGGGGGCGGTGCCTCACTCGTACTCGTTACAAAATTGTCACATTTGACACATATTCACATTTTGATTGTCTGATGACGTCATTACCTCCTTAGTCAAAACGAGACACTCCCATAGATAAGCTTCTCTGTCGGCCTCACTTTGTGACCGAAGAATGAGATCCACTTCATATACATCCATGGTTCGATACCTACGTATACCTACTAAAAAAAAAACACCAAACTCTGCCATGGGATTCCCAATGTCCTGTCAACATATCTAAAATGGTGGCCATAGCCATAGACAAAACGCTCTAGCGAGACCTACTGACAGCTTGACAGTTAGGTGTATCACTCTATCACCTAGCGAGACAAGTGTGAGAGCAACGTCTCGCAGTTTGGCATCTCGAATCGAGGCCCTGAATACTCAATGTGAGAATGAGTACCAACTTGACGGAAGGAAACTGGGTGTACCTATTGGGCTGATTGGTCTTATGAATAACAAGTTACTAACCTATGTTAAGCTCTATAGGATCTTCCAAAAACAGATACTTATAAAATTAATATAATAAAAGGTCCAGTTTTTAACTGACTGCAATATTCAATAAGAGTAGGTTCTCAATTCGGTTGCTTACCTACGAGTATTTTTTTTTGTTTGTAGTAACACACACAGTAGTGTATGTTCACGTCTGAACCGATTTTGAAAATTCTGTTTTTTTATTGTAAGTACACATATAGATTGGTCCCGTTCAAAAGTTCGCAGTTCTGATGATGGAATTCATGAGGAATCGAGGGAACTCTTCAAATCTTAAAGGCATATCTAATGACTTTTGTGTTTTTATCAACAAATCAAACATTTTCATTCAAAAAAGTGACATTTGATGAAGTGAAACTGTTGATGGTGCTCAGAAGGGAACTATATACAACGACGCATAGTTCACGTTTGGCCATTTGTCCTCTTCGCTGTGTTTTTTAAGCAAGTCAGATTTTCTCTGTTATGGGATCCTTGGGGAATCGAGAGAACTCTTCAAATGTTAAAGAGACAGTACATATAGTGATTTTAGTATTTTCATCAACAAAGCAAGCACTTACATTTAAAAAAGTGATATTTGATGAAGTGGAATTGCTGATGATGATCAGAATGGAACTCTTCAACGACGTATAGTTCACGTTTGGCGATTTGTTCTCTTCGTTATGTTTGTGAGTCCATGTGAAACTCACTACTACTGTAAAACACTTATGTACTAACCATGGATGCAATAAATGAAAAAAATAAATGAAATGATTGAAAAGCCAATGGGGATGGCAACTTTATAACTGATTTAATGGTTTTGCCTCCTTTACTATATATTTAGACGAATGATGCTATCTTTTTCCTTTAATTGTATGGAATCTAAGAGTGCACCATCTACAGTAATCTTTCACGGTGAAAGTTTCACCCGGCCCGGCCATTGAAGTCGGTTATTTTTTTGTTAAAAAATATTCAGCATTTAAGTTAAATTCTAATTTGACTGATATCTGTTTTATTAACTTACTAGACCTTTATAAAAATGTATCCAATACAAAGCAAGATATGAAAGTGACACCGTCATATGTATAGTGATAAAATATGCTCTAAGTGTATTTTCAGAGGATGAAACAACAATATTTATCTTAACCCTACTCTAAACAAACCTGACCTCGCCACAAGTTGGGTCACTGTTCATTAAAAGTTTCAAGTTTACATTTATAAAATGTCTCAAACTGTCTCAATAGTTTAATCGAGGCATGGTTTAACCCTTTCTGTGTTTTTGTTGATACTTTTTTAATTAAAACCATGACGTTATTATGCCGATTCCGTATAACTTATTTGAGGCGTTAAAGGTAAATTATACCGATTAATTATTAAAAGAAAGTAGTGCGAGCGCGACACGTGATTGGTGGATATGTTCAAAACAGTACAGTCGAGCATTCTGTAAATAAATATTAACGAGTATAATCACGAGTTCTTTCGATTTAGTAGGACACAAAAAGTGCCGCAAAAGTTTTATAAATTTTTTGTTACTTCCATTCCGTAACTGCCATAAGAAGTGTATGGGAAAATGGTAACGGAATGGAAAAAAAATTTGGGACACATTTTTTGTCCTAATAAAATCGAAACAGCTTGGGATTCTGAGTCGAAATCGCCTAAAATTTCCCAAATTAAAAAAAGTGGAATTAACAACTTTAAATAAAATGGCCCACTTGTAGTTAGGTCTACAAAATTTTAATTCAAGTGTTAAAGTCGACGAATAGAAGAAATTCATCACATTATATATAAAATGCAGATAAAAGATTTATGAAACTATAATTCCAGGTAGAAACTATTGGAGATGCTTACATGGTCGTATCGGGAGCTCCCGAGAAAGAAGACAACCACGCCGAGAAGGTTTGCGATATGGCGCTGGATATGGTGGATGCCATCACAGACCTTAAGGACCCTAGCACAGGTACGGACGA
Source organism: Pammene aurita (assembly GCA_947086415.1). Taxonomy (NCBI): domain Eukaryota; kingdom Metazoa; phylum Arthropoda; class Insecta; order Lepidoptera; family Tortricidae; genus Pammene; species Pammene aurita. The sequence goes on from OX352309.1 coordinate 19,846,998, forward strand.
CTATAATTTCGACTAGTCCCAATTTAAAGCAATAGGCAATTTTGGTAAATACAGCATAATTCCCCCATCTATCGACGCGGATTCGGCAAAATCCGGTGGAAAAAAGCTTTATGTCCACGCAATAAGAACGAAAAAGACGTCCACGCGTCGACACGTCGGCAGGCGTCGGCCGAGCCGACCCGAGCCGAACCGTGCCTTGTTAGCTCTTGCCTCTTATTGCGTGGACATGAAGGTTTTTTCCACCGGATTTTGCCGAATCCACGTCGATAGATGGGGGGAAACCCACTCGCATTCGCTTGTGAAATCTTGACCAATCTGACCTAATAACATAAGGATGGCTATGAGCCTGTACATGTGATCTGTTCTGGACCGCACTTTATGACAGTAGAGCAATGGCCTCTTGCGAGTCTTGCGACCGAGAGACCTCACCAACTAAATTTTGCTTTGTCGTTTCAGGTTCTCATCTCTCTATCAGAGTGGGTGTCCACTCAGGCGCAGTAGTCGCCGGCATAGTAGGCCTTAAGATGCCACGCTACTGCCTCTTTGGCGACTCGGTCAACACTGCTTCTAGGTATGACCTTAGCTTTGATAAACTGTAGATAGTTACATCTCACCAATTCCCTTGTCAATTCCTTGCAATCACAATCATTTTAATTGCTTTGGGGTTATCATTCTACGAGTAGGCCTCCTAAGAGACTTCATAGATTTTTTGTACAAAATCCATAGTGCATTCATACCTTTAATTGAGTAATTTACGGTTCCAAATGCATAAACAAATTACTGCCTCTGAGTTTAGTAGGCTCCAGCACATAACCAGAAATATCGCCATCACGTAATTTTTTGCTGAGAACTGAGAAGTTGATCCAAAAGTTATCTACGCAAGTGAGATGATTAAAACGGTTCGAAATTCAAGTGTTGTTAGTGTCGATGAATCCGCAAAACTGGCAAAGAGAGAAACGCGTATATTTTCTGCTCTTCGTTTGTATTAACAAGTCACTTTGGCAATTCTCTTTGGTTTGGTTTTTATAATTAAATTCTTCTTCCTTCAAGGATGGAGTCTACCTCTGAAGCCATGAGGATCCACATATCAGAGACGACGCAAGAACTGCTCTCGCCATCTTATATGGTGCAGGAAAGGGGTGAAATACAGGTTAAAGGGAAAGGTTAGTGATTATACAAAAGTCAAATGCGAAAGGGATAAGGGATCTTGAGGAAGACTAGTCCTAGGTTCTGAGTGAGCATTATGCTGAATTTTTTATGTTTTTTTTCGTCATTATTAAATGTCTCTAGCTATGTGTGTCTATGTGTATATATATATTTTACCTAAAAGTGTATCATGCTATGGAACTACTAGTGATCTTACTATCTGAGTCTTACTTTCCAAGTTAACGGCATTGTCTACATTCCTACTAGTCTTCTAAATCCAAAAACTAAATATTTACTTATATTTTTTCAGGGTCAATGAAAACCTACTGGCTGGAAGGCAGAGAATCCAGACCTTCGCTGACCAAAGTGATATCACCCCAACTCCAACCAGGCACGGAACCCGAATGGGAGCGAGCGGCTGATGTCAGAGAATCCATTGCTGAGTACTCCGCGCAACAGTTTATGAACAAAGAAAACAACGGTTTGCAGACGCTACCGAATGCTTTGCAGAATTCTGGACCGAGCTCGTTAGTTAGTATTTCAGGTAAAGAAGCTTTACAACATCCTTGTTCATTATCATTACTCATTAGTAAATAACCTATGACTAATGGCATTCCATTAGTCATTAGGATCTGACATATATAATCCGGATCTAAATTTAATGGAAGATTCGACTTTAGATCCAGATTAACATATCGTACTAACCGCGTTGCAAACCTGTCATTGTCAACATTAAATCGATGTATATTCAACTGCTAGAGCTGTTTGCTGCTAATATATATGCTAATAATAAATGTTTCCAGGGAACACTCTAGCCCAGCCGTCGACGCCAACTGTCCGCAGTATGGGGCATGCCACGCCAACTGTCACGTCACCAGTGGAAGAACGGCGAATGTATTCACCTGTGACATTCCAGGACGTCGCGCGACGGAGCATAGCCAACTCGCCGAACAGGACTGAGAATGCTAGAGGTATATCTCTCTCGTCTTCGTTCAGAGCTAGGGCCACGCCAACTATGACATAGCCAGTTGAGGTACGGTGAATGTACTCACCAGGCAGAATCGAGTATAGCCAACTCGCGTCACGCGATGGAGTATAGCCAACTCGCCGAACAGGACCGAGAAGACCAGAGGACTTCCTCATCTTTAATTGCTCGGAGATATAAATTCCACGCTAATAGCAAGAACACCATATCGAAACTCCAAAAAAATGTAAAGATAACAGAACCAACTTCACTTAGGCTACTACACCTTCCCAAGAGCAAAGCCCGATTCCATCATCCTGGTCTGATGATAATGAGACCAACTGTAAAATTGAATTGTAAAAAAAATAATTTTTCAAATCGGTCTAGCTCTAGCAGTTTTCGAATAATCGGTAAAGATACATAAAAATTGCACGAATTGAGAACCTCCTCCCTCGAAATCGTCGGTTGAAAACTAAATATGGTGTCTAAACACCTTAACCCAGCATAACCCATAAGGCAGCTTAACCCAGTTCACTCTCTTTAGGTCATTTGCGCATCTTTGCCGTCAATCTACCGTAAAAATTCTTGTTCTAGTTTTGGAGGTTTATGTATCGATGTCGTTGCATGTGTAGAAGTGAGAAAGCTACGCCATAAATACCTGTCAGCAACTATTATTACCAGAGCTCGGATTTTTCACGGCAAAACAAAACACTAGCGTAATTTAGCCAGTGCTTGAAATATTATTTTATCGATATCGATAATTCAGAACTAGAAGAAATAAAAGTCACCAAATAAAATTAATATGTAATAAAACTAATAAAAACATCTGTATAAAGTTACTATATATTAGAAACAGACGCAATTTCTTCTTCAAAATCTACGTCAGTACACACGGCAGCACAAGACATTTTATTTGGGTAATAGTGATAGGAGTAGATGATCATTATCTTTTCAACATTCTCTGGGAGTAAACAGTTGCGTTTATCACTATAAATCCATTTATGTACACTAAATGTACGTTCAACTTCAGTTGACGTCAAGGGAGCAAATTTATAGAATTCATTATCAGTTCGGGTAATATTTTCAGATATGTCTCTTAAAATTTCGTAATCAGGATTTCGTTCGAGCACGGCTTCAAATTTACGTATCACTGGTAAAAGTTTACTCCAGTTTACGTAGCAACGAACAGTATCCAGAATGAGGAAGGATTCCGCAATGGATAAAGCGAACATTGCAATTGTTCTATTGAAGAGGCTATTACTTCGTAGTTGTCGCGAATGAAATTTAACTCCGGTCGTAGTTTGCGTGTTTGAAAACATTTTTTTGCAGCTCTTATAGCTGCCGAGTCATTAGCAAGTATGGAGACGACATCACGTATTTGCTCCATAGACATAAACAAAAAGGAAGATGAGTGACGTTCATAGTAAACAAACCCGAAATGTGGTCCTGCACCTACACACTTGTAAAATGCTACACACCGCTATAATGTATGTGCATCATGGGCAAAAGAGATAAACATATATAATGAACACGGGTATGCAAGGGAGACCTCCATATTTTGCACATTGCACCAAGTGTAACTGAGAGACTGCCACACGATTAATTCAATATAGGTGCCGGAACCTATATTTGATGGCACAGAATCGAGCGCCTGGTACCATATCTCCCTTTTTGTATAAATCAATGATTTGCTCATAGTATTGAGCGTAATATACCGCAGCAGATATCCAAGTTCCCCATCTGGTGATAATTGGCTCGGGAGGTAGGGGAATGGACGGATATTTTGCCTTAAAAAGGCGTACACGCTCTGGAGATTTTAGGAATATCTTTTTGACATTCGATATCAACCCATCCACACCTTTGAAATTATCTCGCACTTCTTCGGCAACCCGGTGCAGACCATGAGCTAAACACGTAATGTGTTTCATACGAGGAAACGTTGCTTTTAAAATACGACCGGCTTTAAGCATATATGCGGCACTATCTGTGCAAAGTAAAAGCAAATTGTTTACGTTATCATTGAAAGAATTTTGAAACAAAAATTTTAATTGGTTTATTATTAGGTTTGCTATTGTTTCCCCATTTACCTTCTCTAAAACCTTCGACCCCAAAAGATAAAATTGCTCAGAACAATTTTTTTGCAAAGACCGAATCACCACGTTTGTCACACATTTTCCCATGAAATCTGGTGTTTCGTCTATAGATATCCACAAATAATTGGTTTTGTTTACCTCTCTTATACCCTGTATAGTTTTTTTGTACACGAGATTTAAATAAATTTTTCGCAGGGTCGATTCGTCCGGTAAAGAAGTCATAGAGCAGTCGCAACATAAATTCTTGTTAAAAAAATGACGAAAATTATTGTTGTTGACTGTTGCCCATGGTATGTTGCATGAAATAAGAAAAATAATTAAATCGAAATAAAATTGATGTTTCCTATTTGGTTGCCCCGAACGGTAATTGTGGCGGTTGCTTTTCACATGATTCTCAATATTGCATTTCTTCAGTTTTAGATGCATATCGCACATAGAGCAGTATATAAAAAAATAAAAATAAAAAGCATTTATTGTCGCAATACAGAAAAAAAAATACAAAAAGAAATACAGACACGTAGACATACACCGAAGTAAACAAAAAAACATAAAACAATACACAAGAAGGGAAAGGAAAAAAAATACAAGTAACACACAACTTAAAAACTAAACTAAACGCGACAATAGGCTCGGAGCTCAGCATTTGCCGCGAGCTCGGTCATATAGTGGAGGTCACTTCATTATAGACTAACTCAGGGTGATTTTCAATCCACGTTTTGATCCGATCTTGTACATTACTCATTTTTCTATTAATTGATACCTTGCAATATTAAGTTATTATACGTATATCCAACACGTCGGATTCAATGCGTTGCGAAATAAATAATACCTAGATGCAATTTACGTTTTATACGTAATGAAATGACAGTTAAAGTGTGAATGTCATATGTCATGTGAGATGAAATTTGCAGTCGTTTCTATCATTTTAAATGAGGTGGTATAGTTACTTCGTTCTAATTTGTACATGCAGACCTACCTCTTTGTTGCTCGACTATGGCAAAGCTAAAATGAAAAGTTATTTTATTACTTATACAGGATGTCCGGTAATTAATGCACAACCTTCTAACCCCCAGTAGGTCACCTTAGACTGGTCAAAAATATTGATTTTGAGCTCTAGTAAGTCTCCTGTTTTTCGAAATTTTCGCACGTTTGTTAGTTTTTAAATTTTGACATTCACACTGATAGGTGTACCATCGAATAAAAAAAGAAAAAATGTACTGAGGCAATACCTGTCATATACTCTAGTAAGACTCGATAGGTGTCGATAAAATAATATTTCAAGCACTGGCTAAATTACGCTAGTGTTTTGTTTTGCCGTGAATAATCCGAGCTCTGATTATTACCTTGTCATTACTCTATACCTATTCCGAAGTAACGCCTTACCAATGAGATGGTATGTGATGTCCCTACGTGATTCCACTGCTCTGATCCAAAATGTCTTTATCAACATTGTGCTTGCAGATTCGAGGTCCAACTCAACCAGTATGGGCGGGAATTGGGCAGACGCAGAGTCTCTCGCCACCGACCCCTCAAGGACCATCGACAGCCTCAATGCAATTTGGTAATTTTACACTCTTACACACTATTCTGAGTATATTTTTTATGACGTATTCACAAAAGGTGCCAAAAGGAATCCTTAGTTACCTTACCTCTGTGTGTCATCTTAGCTGACGATATATCATCGGTACTGTGTTGCGAGATCTCATAGTAATTTTGTACTTCTTAGTAATAATAATATTCATAGTAATATTGTAAACTGTTTATATCAAGATTTCAAAGGAGGAGTTTCTCAATTCGTCGGTATCTTTGTTTTCGCTTTTTTTTACATATGTACATATATGCGAATACTGCTGGACCGATTAGGAAAATTCTTTTTTTTTTACGTACTTCCAGTTGGTCCCAATGGCAGCAGGTCAGAATCTGATGATGGGATCCTGAAGAAATCGAGGGAACTCTTCAAATATTATAGGCACCTATAAGTATTTTTTACAGTAGCTCGGGCATTTGCTTTAAGACTTCTTTAGTCGATGAGAAAGAATGCTGACTGAAATTATGTTTCTTCCAATACAATTTCTTTATTCGAAAACAGAGAATGCTGATTGTAATTCACTGTATTATGAGATTAATGGGTTGAACTTAATAATAACACATCAACGCCTGTCATTTGTCCGTCTGTAGCTACAGTGCGACGTCCCCTTGCAGAAACGGCACCGCACCGCCCTCCAAAGAAAGGGAGGACAGCTTCACCGAGGCAGCGGTATGTCATATGACTACATATTTTACGTGTAACTTTCAATTATTATTACTCTTTATCCTAGTTTTAACTGAAGAAAAATATTACGTCTACTTTTGCTACGAGACGATTTTAATTTTTTTGGATCAGTCGAGAGTCCGGTTTTGTGTCGAGTCGAGAGTAGGATTTGACAGTCTTAAATATTTCTATCTACCTATTAAATAGCCATTCTATTATTAATAATTTTGTTTTGGTCATTCCCTAATATTTGTTAGCATTTATCACTTATTCGTTTAATTGTGGCTATATAAATACGTTACAGTGCGTAGCTCGAATGTCCCCAGCGCACTCGGCCCCGCCTGCCTTCGTCGTCACGGACCCGCACCAACACAGCACAGAGGAAATAGGTATAAATTTTACTATCTTGATATATAAACAAAAACATCAATTTACTGATTTAAACTTACACGATTTTCACTCATTATTTTGTCAAAAACGGGACTTAATCGCGTACCACATCAATTACCTACATCTGGGGGTATGGTAGTCAAAAGAAAAAAAATAAGGCGGGACAACACCTTTTCTCGATACTTACTTAATTTAATCAGACATGCCATTCTCACTCGCTTCACTTTGCGTTTCTCAATCAGACGATTTGTAGAACTTATTTCACTATTTCAGAAACCGACACAGAATACCAAGATGCACACGAGCTCAGTCACTCTCACATCTGCACCGTCTCCGATGCCATCACCGAAAACCCAAAACCCGGCAAAGTCGGACGATTTAAAGCACGAATAGCCCCCCACAAATCCTGCGTCAAACCACACAAGGAATCCATAAAGGACAAAAACCCCCCAGTCCATGGACACCATCATACGAAGAACGCGAACCATCATCAGTGCTGTGGTGCCTTCGGAAACCCACATGTGAGACATAAAAACAATTCCAGTTGTCAACTTATTTAGGTTATGTTTAGTTTAGCACGGGTAATGACACTTTAAATAGATGGTCTATGATGTTTTAAAACTTAGTGATTTGACTTATTTAATGACAACCATGACATTGCGAATAAATTCGTGAAGTAGCGATGCTACCAGTGAAAATTATGGTAAAATATAATAATTTAAAGCTGTGACTTACAATCTGTAATATCCCAAATTACAATTACGATAGTTTTGTGTTATTTCCTATTTAGAGACACATATTTTAATGATAAATATGTAAATTTTTTCATAGATTATTTTAAAATGAAGACTTATAAAATTTTGAAGAATAATGAATTTGTGTCTTAATTTAAAAAAAAATGTAACAAAATGGGAAGTTTGCATGGACTTTTTAGTTACCTACCCAATCCTATTATTTTCAGTAATGTCATGTGCTGCCATTACAATGTTAAATTAGGTCAATTGGTAAAGAATAACAGAAACATTGATGTTGTAAAAGTATGTGTCTTATATTATAACTGAAAGTAAATGTTATGAATACAAACAATCATTAGCAAAATTTCTTTCTTACCTTCTTGTTAAACATTCCATAAATAAATTGCAAGTTGTAGAAACGTCTCAGTGGGTTGTTTCGTTACGTTAGTATCTGAAATTACAATATAGAACCCGCAAGAGATTTAGTAATTTATTTTATAAACTTATATGTGTTTCAATCTAGTCCGAAAAAGTATTGTTTTGTACATGTTGTAATAGGCTATAAGCTAAGTTTTTTGGCATCATTTTTATTATTAAGTGACTGGTTGTAAAACAATTAACAAATAAATTAGCACATAGAACTGGCACCATATATAATTTTTTTAATGCAAACATTATAAAAAATATATAATTGTAATGTAAGCTTTGCATAAAACCGGCGATAGTTGCGTTATCTTTTTTTAACATTATTAGATAAACACTAAACACATGAATATCGTTTCAGTGAGATTGAGCGGCCATAATTCATATCATAAGGAGAAAGAAAAGATTTTGAACGTATTATTTAGAAGCAAGGATACCATATTCAAGTTAGTCAACGAATTTAAGTTAGAAGTCCTAGACAAAAGCATAAAATAATGCTGTGACTCTATTCAAATTGGCTTAGTAAAAAAGGCTACAAGTGACAGACTGACAGTGAAAGACTACAATTTAACTTACACCCTTTTTTACTAGTCACAGAATATGTTATTTAATGATGCAGTATAATACATCCCAAAGATAATTCCAAAGAATGTAGCTATCAAGTTAAAAAGAGCTTTACACGATGACAATAGGAAATAAAATATTACCAAATCGTATATCATAAAATGTATTGACGCTGTTTAACAGTGGTTTCTATAGAATTTTAAATAATGTAGATTGATGTATACTCGTTACTCGCTAATAAATATTAGAATCTTGATATTTTATAATTGTAAACATTATTACTGCATTGTAGAATATAAGTAAGAATTATTTGTAGCCTTTTACACAACGAAATAAAATTTTATGCTAGACAGAAAAAAAATTGAAAAAGAGAGAAATAATCATTAGAAGGATTTACATATTTCTGATAATGTTTTAGCTAATTCTTATTTATACTCTCAATGCAGAATTAGGTAGTTAGTTACCTAATGAGATTATTTTTCCAAATGTAGGTACAAATAAATGAAACATATGATATTGTATATTTTCGGTATTTTAGTGTGTAAGTTAGACAATGTTTTTATTCTGGATGTTCCTGCTGTGTCAGAGTTCGACACAATAAACTTGTACATAGTTTTAAGCATATTGAGCATTTGTTGTAAAAAGTTTGTACGTACCTACTTACATAATAATTAGTCCTTCATAAACATTTCATTATCTTCCTGATTTTTTTCCATTTGTTTCAGTAAATTGTAATTTCTTTTTTTTATTAATGAAATAATAGGTAATTTAAATATTGATAATCTTGGTAACAAAACAGAAAATCGTAAAAAAATTAAGATCTCCCTACCCTACTTGTTGTACTGTACAAACTTTTAAAGAAATGCTCTTTTCTTTTAAACTAACAATGCTGGCGGGTAAAATTCTAATTGCTCGTATTTATAATTTTTATTTCAAAAAATGCAATTCAATCGATATTGTGATTTACATATAATATTGTGGTACTTACACGTTATTGATTATTACTGAGCAGTCTTTCAGTTGAATATTTACTGGCGATTTCGACTCATATTGACAGATATCAATATAACTAGACTAAAGGCCCATTTACACATTGATTAGTGTTAAGTGCGTGTCCATACATTACCTACTTGTGTTCAAGGCCCATTTACACATTGGTTAGTGTTAAGTGCGAGTTCATACATTTGTTACTAATCACAAGTAGAAAATGTATGGACTCGCACTTAACACTAATCAATGTGTAAATGGACCTTTAAGTTTCTAGAGAAGTTATGAAAAAAGTGATGCTGCTAAGAAAATTTTTTAACAAAATTTAATTTGAAATGTAATGTGTAGGAATTTTAAGTAGGTAGGTACCTAATTATACTAGAATTAATTTTATATTCTGTATTTTTTTTAAGTTACCATTTATACATACACAAATAATATAAACAAGTTGGAATAGAAGTACCATAAAATGTATATTTCTGTTGAATATAATTCCACTCAAAATATTTCAGCAAACGATAAATAATAAAGATCAAGATTAATTAACGAATGTCAACTAAAATAATGAATGTCAATATACCTTCTATTTCAATAAATAATGGCAATACACGTCATTTTTTAATAAAAATAAAGCATTTTAAACGCTATCAGGTCACAAGTAGAAACTAAGGAGCTCTCGGGGATTAAGAATAAAGAAAGCCTTGCGGTTAATTTGACGGAAAAAAATACGAAACAAAAAAAAAACATGTAGTTAGCTATTGATTCTTATATAGTTTTTTTTAAATCAAGAACCAATTATGAAATCAAACTACAGTTGATCATTTAATATCATAAAATAATGTTAGTTGTTAGGCCGTTGAATTATCTAGAATAATATTTTATATATTAACCCTCAAAGTCCCTGGTTCTAATTAAACTTCTGAGCGTTATGGAGCGAAAGGCAGGCGAAAACTTATTGCTGAGGGCGCTCTGCCAGAATCCATACAGCAAAAGAAAGAGAGAAAAGATGGATGGTCCTTAACAATGTACGGACTCTATATACAGTCAGAAGGCTTTTCTTAGGCAACATTATTCCCTATAGCTTTATTCTACTTACTTACTGCAGTGGCGCAGCGAACCAAAGTGGATCTTGGCCTCCGACTTCTAAGGACTTTTCTAAGGACCAATGTCGGAAATGTCATTGTGACAGTTGCCTTCCCCGTTATACGATTAAAGGAGTGACAGGATTGTTTTATAGTACCTACACCATCTCAATCAAGTAATCGCAATACCATCGAAACCTAAAGGTTTTCTTTATTAGGTAAAATCCATACTATTTTTTCTGTATCTATTTCGATCAGTTTGAATGTGGTAAGCTAAGTCAATTAAGAATATTTTATCTCGTCTATTAGTGTTGTACTTATTTTTTTTATTAGGTACCAATATACTCATTTTGTTTACATTAACGATTTATATGTACACGTTAGGTATTCTTTATTGGAAATTCAGAGTTTGCGTTCAGGCTAGTAAAATATAACAAAGGTATTTTTTGTTTATATTATTTTTTATCTAACCCATTAAAAATTGCAACTATATTTTCTCGAAATGGTCTCCAAGTTTTAAACACCAAATTAATGGATATTACACCAAATAATAAAAAATAAAAATAAATCGTATTCATATTCTTTGAAGAACCGATTTCAGACATCAAATTTACCGGTAAGTCATTTTTTGGTAAACTTTTTCATATTATTTGATGGTAAAATTTTGGTGACAGATCTATTATTCTAGTGGCCAATCTTATTAATTTATAAGGTCATTGACTTCATATTTATTTGGTGATCAGTTAAATAATACCCTTAAAAAAATTGTGATGCCGATGTTGCATTTTACCAGTTTTTGCAATTTGTAAAATTAAATACCTACTTTAATTTGCTATAGACCGATTTATAAGGTTTTTGAACATTGAATAGGTATAATAAAAGTTATGGTGCGATCACATATGCATGCGAGTGACGAGCCGAATGACGAGGCGAATAGCGCGCGACTGATCACACATGCGTGTTGGTACTCGCGTTGTACTCGCGCGCGTGCTCGCGACGGGGATTTTTACGGGGAGATGAATATGTGAACGAACATTCGTGTTGGCATTCGTATGCGAATGATTCGTCGAACTATTCGACGAGCGCCGACGCGAGTGCGAACACGCTGGTGTGAACGCAGTATTAGAAGTTTACAGGGTGTTTGAAATTCATTTTGATTTGATCTGTATAAATTGCTTTGGAAACTCATTGGCAGGTTTCTTATAGCGTAGATGTAGATCAAATATATTAAAATGAATATAATAGCAGTTTATGTGACTGCTACATAGTGAAGAGCATTAAAATACTAGTGTGGTTTTAATAATTTCACACGCGTGTTTTAATGCCTAAGCCTAAGCATTACTTTATCTACACATATAACTTCTCAATAACGTGTTGAGATTCATTAGAATGACAGCTAGGCACGTCCATGGCCAACTAGATTTCAAATCAGCACCAACTCGATTGCCTTAAGTGCAAATACTTTAATTACATTCAAATGTCGAACATCTGGAATCGGTATACCAGAAGATGTTCGTTATTTGAATGTAATTAAAATATCGGTCATCAATATTATAAACAAATTTTACGATGCAGATTTCTTTATATATGTTGTTAGCTTATCGTGTCTGAACATATTATAGGGAAGTTATGATATGGGTATACATAAACGTCGGTACATATACAGGGTGTCCCATAAAGGACACGTCATAGTGACACCGGCGGTAGACCAGGCCAAGAGGTACCAAACCAACTTAACATGACCCCAGTAAAAGTAGCACGGTTTTCGAGTTATTGCTAAATTAAGGTTTTTCGTGAATTTTGACCGTTTTTAACATTATTAGTGCCAGTGTGCACTCAAAAAGGTCTCTAAGTTAGTTTTTTTTATGAGTACGGCATCATGAATACTTAATTAAGATAACATAAATAGTATTTAGCCAAAAATGAAGTAAAATGCAAAAAAATACTGGTTTCATCTTGAATTTATTCACGGCGAAACATTAAATTCGCCTTTGACCACCTGCCGTGAAAAAAAAAATACTAAAAAAGTAATGAGCAAATATCGTTAAAGTATTGAGCATTTTATTCAGATTAAAAAATGATATGATACATCCCATAAAAAATAAGTTAAAATTAGGAAATCAGCAATCCGTTGTTATTAAGTAAAACGTGTCAGATATCTCAGTCTGAATAAGTCTGGGTAGAGAAAAAACGCCTATTCAGTGTTTGCGGAATGTCTAAAAGAAAAAGATGGATTTTTTATCAGGAGAATGAGAATATCCATTCGCTCTATCTCGCTCTTTTTATCTCGGCTTTGTTGCACGTGCGACTGCTGCCTGAGATTATCCCAGTGCTTATTTCGAAAATTTCCAACTCCACAACATTCCTAGCTGGCAACTTGAAAATGCACACGAGGAAAGAGAAGACTGGTCCCAACACCAATTTAAAATTAATTTGTGGACGGGAATATTCAATGGCCAAATAATAACCCCGGTCGATTTGCCAGCCATTTTGAATGGGCGAAATTATTTGCATTTCTTGCAAAACGATCTGCCACTTTTGCTTGAAGATGCACCGCTCGCACTCAGACAGAGGATGTGGTTCCAGCAAGATGGCTGCCCAGCACAATACGCTCGCGATGTCCGCGATGATCTCACAGAGACATTCCCAAGAAGAAGGATCACCCGATTGGGACCGGTGTCATGGCCGCCGCGTTCCCCGGACCTAAACCCATTAGATTTTTTTTATTGGGGATGCTTAAAAGATAAAGTGTACTCCAACCCAATAAGGTCCCAAGACGAGCTACGGCGGCGTGTGTTCGAGGCAGCACGAAACATATCAGAAATAATTTTAAGGAAATAATCTAGTAATTTTATAAGACGGTGTGAAGCATGCATACGAGTCGGAGGGAAAAAGTTCGAGTACCTATTGTAAAATCTTAATAAATCAATTAAACTTCAACCTGTATTTCTTTTACTTTGAATTCAATAATATCCTTAATAACCCTCCTGTCTTTCGTTAGTAAGGTAAAAAGGGAGATAAGCATCTCTTTATTTTAGGCATTCGGCAAAAAGTGAACGGTAGGTTATTTCTGTACCCGGAATGACTTTATTTTTACTAACTAGCAACGAATTGAAAATGTTCTAGTTTTAACTTCATTTTTAAGAAGCATGGGAAGGATGATAGTTATTCCTATTTTATTGCAGGAAGGTACATGTATCATACCATTTTTTAATCTGCATAAAATGCTCAATAGTTTAACGATATTTTCTCATTACTTTTATAGTCTTTCTTTTTACGGCAGGCGGTCAAAGGTGAAATTAATGTTACGCCGACATAAGGACGAAAATCAGGAAGGACTCAACCTCCGGGAATTGAGAATCTTCACTGATGGATCTAAAACAGACATGGGGTCAGGCTGCGGTACATTCTCAGAAGACCTGAACATGTCTATAATCACACCGCTGGGCGCTCACAACTCAGTATTCCAAGCTGAGTGCATGGGCATCATCAATGCGGCTGCCGCCATCACTGCAAGGAAACGAACAGGAGCCTCCATCCGGATACTCTCTGACAGTAGGCTCTAGGAAGTCACATCATTACATCTGGACTAATACATGAGTGTCATGAACTACTAATGGAGGTATGTCAAAATAACAATATTGTCCTTCAATGGATTAAAGGTCACAGCGGATCCCGGGGGAATGACGCAGCAGATGAGCTGGACAGGCAGGGGTCAGGTGCTGGGTCGATTGGTCCGGAGCCCATTCTTCTGACGCCCTTCAGCAAGGTACGCTCGACGTTGCTGGAACGAACCGGGAGACTGCACATAGCACTTTGGCAAAGTCAAGAGGGATGCAGACAGGCTAAACAAGCCATTCCTAGCATTAACAATAGACTCACCAAAACACTTCTCCGTCTCGGCAAAATCCGGTTAAGGATGGTAAAGTGTGATAACAGGTCATGGACCATTTAACAAACATCTCTTTAACTTAGGTGTTACAGACAGTCCCCTGTGCCGTGGGTGCATGGAGACAGAAGAAACGGCCTCTCACGTGGGACTGGAGTGCAACGGAGTGGCCCCGTACAGGGCAAAACACCTCGGATCCCCGGGTGATCTCCCCGAGGTCCTACTCAACACCAAAGGTTTGATAGGATTCCTCGAGGAGCTGGGCTGGTTGGACTAGCCGTCCTTCCTTCACGCAAAATAGGCGCCAGACGTCGAGTTGCGGAAACCTGCCCGTACTACAATACAATACAATGTTACGCCGTGAATTTATTCAAGATGAAATCAGTATTTTTTTGCATTTTACTTCGTTTTTAGATAAAATACTATTCCTGTTATCTTAATTAACTATTCATGATGCCGTTCTAATAAAAAAAAAACAACTTAGATACCTTTTTGAGTGCACACGGCACTAACAACGTTAAAAACGGTCAAAATTCATGAAAAACCTTAATTTGGCAATAACTCGAAAACCGTGCTACTTTTACTAGGGTCATGTTAAGTTAGTTTGGTACCTCTTGGCCAGGTCTACCTCCAGTCACTATGACGTGTCCTTTATGGGACACCCTGTATTATAGTTATCTCTTCCATACCAATTCAGAGTTAAGAGCTAAAGAAATAAATAAATTTATTGTTGATGACATGATTACTCATAATTAAATTATTGCGGCATAGGTACATTCGGTATTAAAATGCGAGGTGCTAAATGTTGTTCCACTTATTTTTATATTTTTATGTGATTTATACTCTAGTTACACTTTAATTCATCTTGTTGTTGAGGACCTATACGAAATCCAAGTTGTTTGTATTGTATCTATACGTCTATAGGTACATTCGGTGTTTACCTAGATCGTTAACTTTGGCACATGGTTTTGCTTCTGGTGGTTCTGAAACATCGTATCAAATTGTTATGTTGCCATGTTTGTATATCTTACTTTAATGGAATTAAATGCATCGAACGTAACAGTATCTATTTTACCCAAAATGCCTTGAAACTAGTTTGCCTTAGATATTATAAAAAATCGTATTTTTTATATTCATAACAAGATACATATACATAAGGTTGACTGGTAGAGAATGCCTACTGGCATTAAGTCCGCCTTTTGTATATCAAGTTTTTCTTTTGTGCAATAAATTTTAAATAAAATACATATAATCCATATACTTACTAATATTATAAATGGGAAAGTGTGTGTGTTTGTTTGTTTGTTTGTTTGTCCGTCTTTCACGGCAAAACGGGGCGACGAATTGACGTGATTTTTTAAGTGGAGATTGTTGCAGGGATGGAGAGTGACATAGGCTACTTTTTGTCTCTTTCTAACCCCCCACTTCCCTAAAATGGGGGGTGGAAGTTTGTATGGTTTGTTACCCCGAATTGAACACGAGCGAAGCCGCGGGCAAAAGCTAGTATTCTATACTTTAGACCAGTCATAATTATTTCTACTATCGATTTTGAACTTCTTCCTCCTAGCGTTTGTCCCGGCTTGGGGTCCGCTTGACAACTTAATAATTGACGTAGGCACTCTTTTTTACGAAAGCTACTGCCAACTTGCCTTCCAACCCAGAGGGGAAACTAGGCCTTATCGGGATGAGGTCCGGTTTCCTTAAGATGTTTTCCTTCACCGAAAAGCGGCTGGTAAATATCAAATGATATTCCGTACATAAGTTCCTTAAAACTCAGTAGTACGAGCCGGGGTCACGCACGTCTTACCGCTAGGCTACGAGCGCTCTACTATCGAGTTTGAACTTACTTTACAAAAGGGATGTTAAAAATATTTGTAGGAAAGCTGGAGCTAATTTGGCTTTCCTTTCTTTATGTGCTATAATGTGCTGAAGCCTTTTAAAAACTGGGAAACCTGGCGGGATTACATTAATCAATAATCAGATTAAAACAGAACTGTGATAAAAATGTTTATACCAAGAGCAACAATTACAAAAACACAATACGTACAAGTATAATAAAAGAAAATCGATCATATTGAAATATTCAAGATGGGGTCACAGCGTCCGCCGGACAACGAGACTACGACAAAAATATGTTTACACTTTTGCAAATTGCACCCTAATCCTTATACAATGGTACACATATTTTTGACGTTGACTGTACGTACATACTGCTTCTGATGATAATCCTCGTTATGGATCGAAATATATCGAGCAATATTTTTAGTGAACTTAAATATTTAAATATCTGTCTCGAAGAATTACAAAATCATTCAAACTTCAGCCCAGTCCCCTCCAAGTGCTGCTCCGCCCACTGATCGAATCTCCTCGACAGATCATCGGACATGTAGTTCTTCCAATCCCCGATCTCCCCTTTCCTAATGAATCTCAACTTGGTCCCCTCTAGGTAACTTTTACCGAAGGATTTCTGGAGGATGGGCTCGAGGTTGACTGCCCGATTGCTCTTCATGTTCTTGAATGAGAGATGATCGCAGAGTTTATCCACCTGAAAAGATCAGATAGGCTGTTACTTAGTGGTATCGTACAGTAGCCATCAAATATAGCGGAGAGGCAAAGGTTCATAAACATCTGAATATGCACTTTATCGCCTTGACAATAGAGGCGGTTTTTTAGATATTTGTGACAACCTTAGCTGCTCAGATATATATGATGGCGACTGCAAACAAGACGCCAGGCTTCTATAAAAGAATGTACGCGCATGTGGTTGGAAGTTACTCCATCCAGCATGTTAAGAAACGCCTGTTGTTTGCGAGCCTAAATTTTCGTACTACATACATATTTGACACATGCCAACACTATATAACCCAAAGTTGTGGGTAGCCAAAGAGTTGTATAATTATTACTGGAGGCTTAGCCAAGACGACAATCGTTTGTAGAAAACGAATCGAAACGCTATCCAGTATCCATCTATCCGCTATCGTCCGGTAGATGGCACTAATATGGAGCAGTGATAGACAGACCGATAGCGTTTCGTTTTCTCCAAACGATTGTCATCTTGGCTAAGGTGTAGCCATAGCCATAAACGCGACGGTAAAGGTGTGCCTATAAACATAGCACCCGCAAATAGTCTTACGAAAAAAGCCAATGATCCCATTGACCACGAAGAGTAAGTGTAAACTTTTCTTCAAATTTGGATTGAAGTATTAAATCGTCGACTTCAAAACTGTATCGGAGGGTATTCTAGATAACAATATACCTGGTCGTTGGTCATGGTCTTTCCAAGGAAGTCAGCTGTCCTTCTCACCACCGAGGGCAGGTCGTGCTTCATCTCTTCAAACTTGATGAATAGAACATTGGGGTCATTTCGGCGGTTCCAGAATCCTGTTCAGAACAATAAAATTACTAGGTATGATTTATAGTAGCGGCGGATAAAAAATATAGAGAAGCCAGAAGTAATTTCGCAAAACTTCTTGATGAACCATAGTTAAACTTCGATATCGTCTACCCAACGAGCCAACTGAGCTAAAATTACTGGACTGGTTATAAGCCAAGGAAGCCAGTGGGTACCGAGTTGTATGGAGGCTCGGCGACTGATACTTAATCATCAGCATCTGCTCTCATTGTGCAAGAGGACTGGGCTGTATCTGTAGTCAATGCAGCTTAAGCAATAAGCTCAGTTGCTAACAAACATTATTTTTTAAATATTTGTTATTTGTTGTGTTAT
This sequence comes from Pammene aurita, assembly GCA_947086415.1. Lineage (NCBI taxonomy): Eukaryota > Metazoa > Arthropoda > Insecta > Lepidoptera > Tortricidae > Pammene > Pammene aurita. Next base: position 19,865,245 of record OX352309.1, read on the forward strand.
AAGTACACTAAGTACATAGTGCATGTTTGTCTATCTTATACTTTTCTCTCAATTGCTCAAAGGTTAACTGGAAGAGATCCCTTAAAGGGATAAGTTCGCCTTAGTACTTTGTTTATTTTTCTTTTTGTGAAGTTTGTGATCTTACTTTTTATTTACAATAAAGTGTTTACATACATACATTATAAAAGGTTTTAAAAATACTCTATGACACCTAGTATCGTTAGTCATTAAATAAATGGTAACAATAAAGGAAATTTGTCATTACTTGCGAGTAATTTTCTTTCGATTTTTTTAAATAAATACTCTAACAATATTTATTAAACTTATCCCCTATAGTTGATATCATACTCTTGATGAAAGATCTCAGAAAAAATAAGTATTCTACGTTATTTTCTTAATCATAAAAGTAGCTAGGTAGGCTATTGCCCTCTTTTTTGGGATAACTAATATATGTAACTACTGTTCCTCCAGTCGTAAGTTACGTATTTCATTTACAATACTAACCTGCGTGCGTAAAAACTTAGAAACGAACCTTTTTCTGGTGGCTTATCCAACCGTAACGATGCCATTTATTGCACGGCAAACGAGATAGATGGCATTGCATTCAAAGTAAAGAGAAATCTCTTCCAAATGATGCGATCCTGGTAAACGCGGAAGAGAACCTCGCGTCGAATTTACCAGACACTCGGAGAGGGTTCCGATTCCCCCACTCCCCCTTCCCCCTAACTCCACTTTTGGGGGTGGACGCCCGTAGTTAAGTTACTCCAGATAATTCGAGTACATGGCGCCCACCAGACGACTACCTGTTTTTATATAAAAACCCCTAACAAATTTATAACATTTACAACCGCATCTTTGCATCTTTCAATTAAAAACAAAAAAGAACCGACTTCACTTAGACTCCACATTTCCAAAAGCAAATGCCCGAGCTAGCGTAAAAAATACTTACATCGCTATGTGTGCCTAGTGAGTAAGGAGTGCCTATAATAATATTTGAAGGGTTCCCTCGATTTCTTCAGGATCTCATCATCAGAACCTGACCTGGTGATAATGGTACCAATACTACAGTATACCCTTTAAGAAAAAGTATGTGCTATACATGTTTGAAATCCTTTTATAATAAGTTTTAGTCTATTTTTTTTAATTCCTCCTTTTTACCTGCCTGCTATGTAAGCACACCATTTCTACGAAGTAATCTCTTTAAGTTCAGAGGTCAATATAGTGCCCTCACCAAGAATATGGTTCCATACAGGTCCAAAAGGCGCCCGGTCACGCATGAAGAGGTCGCAGAACTCCTCAAAGGTCCCCTTTAGGCCGTGCACCAACGTACAGTAATGGTAGTATGATACCACCATGTCCTTCGGGTTTCTGGATGTGTAGATCACCTGTAGGACATACAAATAGTGTATTTAAATCAGGATGAAAAGCACTGTCTATACAATTGACTATCGGCTAGCAGTAATCGTATGTGGTCAAAATATTTCAGCATTTTAGCTACCTACATAATTTAATTCCTCTAGCTGTCAGGTTAATTAACTAAACAAAACAAAAATAATGATAACACTTAACAGTTCGATTATAATATAATGAGCGTCATCATAAACCACAACTCCCAACCGTAAAGTTAATTTCTTGAAATTGCCCACAAAACGTAACTACTTAACTCCACGCGTTTCGTAAACACAGTTAACATAGCATTAGGAAGAGGAAGTGTTACGTACGCTTGTAATATGTGTAGGTACGTTGCGTTGTGGGTAATACAGAGAAGATTGGCATGGCCCGGATGACACGTAAAAAAGTGGTACGCGGGCCAACCAACTTTTTGGCCGAAAGTTTTGAGTGTCTCTTGGGCACTCGTCCTACCAGCGGCGAGTAAGCGAGTAAAGTTAAGCGAGTAGCATTACATCGCGGGCCTTGAAAGGTCGATCGATCACTCTTTACCTGGACAAACCGCAATGTAATGCTACTCGCTTAACTTTACTCGCTTACTCGCTCTTGCTGGGAGTGGTGGGACCAGTACCTTGCGTTACTCAAAATTTCTCTGGAGTTACCAAGAAATCGGGCTTGTATACATAGTTTGTTTATTAGGTTTTAACACTTGGGGGCTCGAATGTTTTAACATACACCATAAACTGAAACACAGAAAAGCCAGTTATTTAAAGGTGAACTTTTACAACGGAATTTAAAAGTTGAGGACAGATTTGTGTCGGTCAAAATGTTGATAGGCCCACGCTTCACAATTTTATGTGTCCTTGAGCCATGCTAATCTTCTCTGTGTTGTTGCAATATTGTTTTCATCTCTCCTGCTCGGAAAGTTTTATTTTCCTGGGTAGATAGCCGGTTGGAAAATTGCTTTTTCATCCCTAGGGTGGAAAGTAATTAGTTGTGTTAATTGTGGATTGAGCCGGTGTCCACCCGGATGCTCTCCTCTCAGACCACCGGCAAAACATTGAATTTGTCTTTGTCATTGAAATTGTTCAAATTTTACTTAACATTTTTATAGATTATTCTTTATATACCTGTTTTATAAAATGTGTGTGTAGTATTGTACTTTCCTCACAGTCGAAATGAAAAGCAGAGTGTTTAACTCGGCTGAAATTACCCATTTCACCCTCGAACTATTGGAACCAAAAATATCTCAGGTGAACTGGGTCACTTTCAACCCTTGGTTAACAATCTACTATTGCTTACTTGCTAGCATTAGGAAGAGGAAGTACTGCTCGCATTACGTTACGTACGCTGGTAATAAGTTCCAGGTTTACGCATGACGAATGCTCAGGCATTTGTTGTTTGTGCGTTATGTGGACGATCAATCATTTGTATAATACTTGTATAAGTCACTCGTGTGTTAACATTAAATAAGAGATACAAATTCGTAGGAAGGACTGATTGAACTCTTTATTTTAAACACAAACTCTTTTATGTTTTAAAATGCTTCCATGATTTATAAAATATATCCGTAACTGTTATATCCCTAGGTAATTGGCTACTTTCCTAAAAAAATATATTTAGTCCGTCAGTTAGATTATCTAAAAATTTTGGACACGTATTTTTTATTTCGTCAATCAAACAAAAATTGGTGAAGATATAGCCCGTTAAAGTTCCGCGTGACGTCACATTTCAGTAAAATTTTTAGTATAATGTGACGTCATGCGGAACTTTAACGGGCTATATCTTCACCAATTTTTGCTATTTAAGGGCATAATTAGTATAATATTGCGACTAAGAAAAATAAGGAGAAAATTTTTCTGGAGGCGAAAAAATATTTTTTTTGTGTGGGGCACGTCATCTCAGCCGAACCTGCCATACAAAACCCTTTTTTTTCAAGAATTTTTTTTTCTTAGTTTTTCATAATTAGAATATGATACCAATTATGCTCTTAAACGGATCACCACTATTTTGATTTAGAAAATACCTTAGCTTTAGCCTGTCCATCCTCGCGTTGTATGTCCACCGGCAGCAGGTCCCAAGGCAGGTGGCTGCGGATATATCGAGGTCTTGCAAGCCGGTATTTCACTAGGTCCACCGATGTGCCCTTTGAAATTCAAAATTAAACATAAATTAAACACACCCGTCTCTAGAAGAATATAGTAAGGGTGCCTTTCCACCAGAGCTATGCTATGCAGCTATGCTATGGATGCGTTTAGAATCTACCAATCAACGCGTAACACCAACCAATGGAAACGCGTAGCTTACACATCCTCGCAGCATAGCTGCATAGCATAGCTCTGGTGGAAAGGCACCCTTAACATATGAGTGTGGGGTGATAGCCATATAATTATTATATTTTTTAGGAATTAAAGTCTACGTACTCTACGTACGTATACTATTAGCAGGGCCCGGAATTAGGTGAGCTAAAATACCTAAAGTTCGCGAGAGGACATAATATAGAGTGGTTACAACCGGATGAAAATAATATTTTATTTGGATTCCGGGTATTCGATATTCATCCGGGCACTGCAAGTAATAGTCGTAATGATGAAAAATGGTTAAATTGCAGCCATAAAGTTAACATTATAATAATAAATCTGAAAATGTGACATATATTTTAAATTAGTAATCTGTATTTTCCTATTCATTATCAATGCTTGTCACAGTGGCGTATTAGCGTCAAAATAGTGAAAGCTACTAGTACTACTATAGTATATATAGAAAGATAAGGAAACAAGTACTTAGTATTAATCCAAATAAAATATTATTTTCATCCGGTTGTAACCACTCTATATTATGTCCTCTCGCGAACTTTAGGTATTTTAGCTCACCTAATTCCGGGCCCTGACTATTAGATACGTAAATACCTTATTATAGATTACAGACAATCCAAGAGAAGTTTTAAAAATTTTCACGAAGGTTTTTCTAAGTTTTTGACAATTTTTCATCGAGAAAACGTAAAAAAAAGAATATTTTATCTCAACTATGCAGCACCTAGCAAATTTCAAGGCACTTTTGTCAAATGAGTGTAAGATCTTCGCTCGGGGTACAGTAAATAATATCTTACCTTGACAGACTCATCGTGCCATTCAGCGTGACCTGCTACCATGATGCACGATAGCTCCACCAGGGGGCAGCGGATCTAATAAAAAAATATAAAAAATACACTTTTTAACATAGTAGTACCTGACGACGGAGTTGAGTTTGACCGCACACATAGGTAAAATAATAGAATGAGCCAGCTAAGTATCAAATTCAAATGTGTATAGGAACGTGATTAATTAACTTATGTAAATAAAAAATAAAGATTAAAAACCCCAAATAAAAAATAACTGCACTACGAATAACGGTGACTTTAAAAACCTATATAAGAAACCCATCAGCGTATTAATCCTTGCAAAAAAGGTTTACCTAAAGTGTTTACCGTGTTGTTTTCAGTATATTTCAGTATCCATAAACAGCAACCTAAATATTTGAGAACGACCCGCGGAACGGTACAGACGTCCGTTGGACAGTTCATCTCATTCCGTAGCACCTTTGGAGCTGAGAGAATTTCCCTTCCGCGTGTACCAGGGCCGCATAAAACTGAGGATATCGATTTTCAGGGCTATCCCATTTAGGCGCGTCTCTTTGGGAAAACCAGACGACCGCGCGGATATCGAAAATCGACGATCTACGTCTCTATCGCTCTTGCACAGTCGAGCGATAGAGAGGGAGATGAACGAATTGGTTCGCGAAAATAGGCCAGTATTGAGTGTGACATCAAAGTTCTGACGTTATCTGTGTTCTAACAGTAATATTCTTAGTAGACCTTATGTCAAAGTAATAAAGTTCACGAACGTTCAAACTACGACTATTTTGACGATGGTAGGCTTAGTAAGTAAGGCGCATTTATTCTTAAGCCGCCGGATAAACTAGACCGAGGTATTTAAAAGGGATCTTTAGGTCAAGATATATTGGAGAAATAACCAGTCGAAACCAAATATTTTGTAAAAGAAACATAAGTTACGTGTCGGGGAAATGCACTGCAATCATTCGTCTCGCCTATGCACAGGAGAACTACCCCTCATCTCGTCTCGCTCTAACGCATTATAACGCCATAATAGTAAAACTTTCCCTTTCACTTCGATTTATTTGTACAGCTGCAGTTATAGACTTCATGACATGCGTACTAATAGCGCAGAATGCCATCTAGTGCTATTTTTGGAATATTGTATTTAGGTCACAGCAAGCTCCTTACTTTTCTAGAGTCCTGGTAAACGCGGAAGTAAAATGCCGCCATGCGCTGAAAGTACCGGTTTGCACCGGTTCGCAGTTTTGCCGGTTTTACCCATAGTCCTAGCGGTACACCAAAAACCGCTGCAAATGGTGTTAAAAGTATGAAAATTGGAACGATTCAACATAAGCCATATGAATCAATTTGTCCCGTAGCCCCAAAAAAAAAGAGAGCAGTTATGACGTCATCTTTTTTTTGTATGGAAAAATATATTTTTTAATGCAATTGCTCAAAAAGTTTAGTTTATGTAGGTGCAAATCGTGCGTAAAGTTTGATTTTATGCACTAGTGCTAAAAAGTAATCTGATCTGCAAATCGTGCGTAAAGTTTGATTTTACGCACGATTTGCAGATCAGAATTTTAAATAAATGAGTATTATGCGAGACCCGCTTATAAATGACCCACCTGAACTACGCGCGATTGGGCATAAAAGAGTATTATGCAAGACCCAATAGTATTACTTGAACAACGCGCGATTGAATGAAGCTGTCTTTCGTACACTGACAGAATATAAATGTAATTTTATTTCATTGTAGTTTTTTCGCAATTGTATTAAAAAACGTTGTTCGACACACGTGCGGAAGTGTCATTTTCACTCGTCCTGAGTCTTGATCCTCGCCTCTCGGCTCGGGTCAAGTAACCTCGGTACTCGTGCGGAATGACATACCTACTTCTCGCACTTGTATCGAAAACTACTATTTTGTCACAGAAGAGATAATAGTATTTCATACAGAATGGCCACGCTCCGCCCCGCCCCGATTCGAATTACCTCACTCTGCGGCGGCCGTTTGGTAGGCCGTAGGTAGGCCGTCAGCTGGTCGGCAGCACGTCGAAGAAACAACGCAAAATGTCGCCGTACAAGGTGTATTGTCATCATTGATGTATTATGTATTCTACAAGATGAGCTATCTAGAAGAAATTTTGTGCGCCATCTTTGGCGGTTGACAGCTGTCACTGAATCAAAGAGTAGCTTTAACAAAAAAGACGTGACACTGTTTTGACATAATTCATATTCTGCCTAAACAAATTTTGTAAGGAAACGTAATGAACTAAATAATTGTTTTATTTGTATCTAATGTTTATTTTGCTCCTTACCCTAGAGTTTAAGGAACGAATGGAGAAAAAATCATTTTTTGCCGACAGCGCCTTTCAATACGAACTTTGAGGGTTAATGATCCTTGATATTTACTTAAAATGGCATTGATTTCCTCGCACGGATGAAAAAAAACATTGTGTAAGTAGGTATAACATGGATGATATTTAGGTATTTAAGTTTTAAATTCAAATCATAAAAATCTTTGCTATGTATTTTACTCGCATTAACAATTTTAGCAAATTCGCCCTTGTTGTAATAATATGTTTAATGAACTAAAACCTATCGTACTTATTTAAAATATGTTTATTACGTAAATATGTTTATGCTGAGTACTACTAAACAAATAATGTAGGTAAATCAAGTGTAGGCACATATGTTGTTACTTCTGCGACATTCATCAGTGCGCCAAGGAATATGGCGTCGCAACGCCAACATTAATATTTTAAATTAGTGTAACACCAATCTTTGCCCTCACTTACCTATGAAATGTAATTCCATGGCTTTTATTACTCTATTTTTAGAATTATTTTTACAGTTTGTTATCATGCAAAAAGCCTTTACGTTTAGTATTTGATTTTTAAAAATGTTTGACACTTGCGTGTCATCATGTCAGTGGTCCAAGAGCCAATGTCAGACTTGTAGTGATTTTCACTAAAACTCATGGTACAAATAATTTCTTAGGGATGTCATCTCCTGTTACTCAATGATTGTCATGTTAATAATGGGTGTTTAGAAAGTAATTATATACAATAAGGAAAGAAGTATTTTTTCGGTCGAAATAACTATTATGCTTTATTGTGAGTAGCACATGAATCCATGACGATATAATACATGATATGATGCATATTTTTGTTGTTCAAAGTAGAAAAGACGTGTCATTGATGAAATGGATGAAGGATTTTGGCAGTTATTTTTATCTATATCTAGTTATTTTTATTTACCAAAAATATTATATTATGAAACAAAATGTGCGGCGTTGCCACTGCTGCACTGTTGCCAGCTCGCGCGCGCGTCTAAGCCGCGAGCCGCGACCTTGACGACCTTGTCAGGTTATAGAACGAAGACAAGAGGGTTTTACCGCGAAATTTGAAAATCAAAATTTGTGCGACATAGAGGGAGGTAACTAAATTTCCATGTTCGCGGTGGGCCCGCAGTGGGATTCGTTAGCTCTCGTCAAAACGTCCAATTATTGGAGTAGCCAGGCCTATAACCGCTAACATCTTCTTTCGTTCTATCGTCTATTTGCAGACGGAGATGTAATGTGAAATAGATACTTATTTATTTTTAATATAACCTTACTTAAATTACAAAATAATTTATTCAAATATAAATTGTCAACAGCAACACACAGAAAAAACAATAAACAAAACTCTTACATACTACTCTACTCAAAAAGTCCCCCACGAGTTGTCCCCGGTGCAAAAGTTCCCATCACGTTAGCCGCGTTACCACGTTGAATGGCTATGGACAACCTGGACTATGGACTACTTAAATTTATCATATTTGATTATTTTTTACGAATTACGAACAATGGCAAGTGCCTCAACAATCCAGGTTCGTGACTGTACATAACCGTTGTCATTTTACGCCTTTAGTCCACCTACGCATTCGCATGCGAAACAGTACCGACAAGGACACAACTATCTCAACTCGCTGTAGAGTGAGTGAGACGTTACGACATCGACAGCGGAAACTAGAAAAAGAATTGAATGACAGCCCTGAGAATATACGCACACATTGAAGATTGTACAGACGTGCCGTGCAACACACAGGCGCTCAAAACAGCTTTGTAGTATGGCGTGTCCGCCCTGTGATTTTGTTTTGAAACCTATCGTGTGTGGTATCAAATGAAAGGGCTTTTTGAGCTGATTCTAAAAATATATCACATCAGTACATTTCAGTCACTTGTTTTAAATTAAAATAAAAATAATTTTCAAAACATACTTACCTAGTTTGGGCCCCTCTAGATACGATACGGCTGAATATTTATTTGTAAATTATACGTCAAATAATACCTAATATCCTCATATCTAACAACAAGAAATCAATTTTAAAAATATTTTCAATTAGTATTTATTTTAAATTTTTCATCATTACAAAGTGTGATCTCTGATCTATCAATCTATTTTGACTTTTTTGACTTTTTGACTGTTTTGTCTTTTCACTTCACTTCATTTTATACTATTCTATTTGATTTTACATGTTTCTCAATCATATATGGCTTTGTGTCGCGTACGATTCCAAAGCCATACGATTGAGAAACATGTAAAGGCGAAAAAAGTCACGTGACCGTCACTAAAACGCGACAAAAAAGACTTTTCATTTGATACCACACACGATAGGTTTCAAAACAATTTTTTTTTTCCATACAAAAAAAAGATGACGTCTTAACTGCTCTCGTTTTTTGTTTTTTTTTTTGGGGCTACGGGCCAAATTGATTCATATGGCCTAAAGATCAATCGATCCAATTATCATGGTTTTAACACCATTTGCAGCATTTTCTTGAATTTCGGGGTGTGCCGCTAGGACTACCATTAACGGATATACTTTTGCACTTTCGGTAAATCTACGTTAGTTCGGTAACCAGCGCAGTAGGTAACTACACGGTATACTAATATCTAATTAGGTGGGTACCTATGTGGAAACAAGTAACCGACCTAACGACTTTTTGTATTTTTTCCATTAAAATGTATGTAGCTAATATTCAAAAACATACCTGTTGCAAAGATTTGGCTCCCTCATAATCCAGATCGTGGCCAATAAGCCAAACCATTTCTTGACACCATGTAGAGCCTGCATAAATAAATAAATAATTCACATTTAACTCCTGTAATATTGCCCTAGCGAAAAAAAGTTTTAGTGACATAATATGTAGATACACACTTTTTAAATATAACAAGTATGAACGGTATTTTAGATAAAAAAGATACAATCTTTAAAAAAGCGCGGAAAACAAAATTTACTAAAACTGTAATGTCACAGCTTTACCAGGCTAGGCCAGAAAAATTGCTTTGAAAATCACTATCAGCGTGCTCTGAAGCTCCCACAACATTATGTTGCATTGCGCGCATATTTCAGAAAAGGTAAATCATTTCTCTATTGCAGGGCATAATCAGAATACCAGAAATCATATAATATGGATGTAACAAATACTTAAAAAAAATAAGTAGATAATTGACAGGATCGTAGACGGTTTGAAATAAACTTACCCGTTCGCGGATACGAGCACATCCAGACATCGTTCTCCAACACCTCCATATCCAAAATATCCTGTCCAATAGTCATATAATCTGCCGGCAGAATAACTCTCCCAGGATTGATCTCCACCATACAATCCTTCTTCTCAAACATTCTGTCCAGGAGATCGCCGGTTTCCGCATCCAGTTTCGAAAAGGTCAAATCCGGTTTGACCCTCATTTTTGTTTACAATTTCAATTTTCGAATTTCAAACATTCGATATTTGAACGTCCGTTTGGAACGTTGCGCGGAAGCGGTGTGGTTGCGTGCGAGACTGCTACCACTCTCGCTGCAGTCACTATCGCTACTTTCCAATAGGAATGGGATAATGAAATAGGTAAAGGCTTGGACACACGAGATGTGCAATAAGGTGATAAAATAAATAATACTAGTAAATTATATTTTGGATAACATGGCGATGACAATTATTCCATTAGCGTTGCATTCTTTGAAGAATCAAATTTTTGACATTGTGATTATTATCCACATGGCGCAGAGAGAAAAAAATAACCTAAAAGAGATAGGTAACTCAATTGGGTGTGTAATGATCGTTATAACAACCATCAATATATTTTTACTGTATTATATTCTGTATAAGTAGGGTAGATATAATGGGCAATCAATATCACACTTGCTTGCAACAAGCTCATGGAAATGGTATGGTCGTTGTGGTAACAGTGGATTACGTGTACACAACGAAACATCGCTATAATGATTTGGCAGAGGAGAGGCTATCTCTGATCTCCAAATCACGTATCAAACGTTAGTCGTATCAATTACAAAATAAGAGTTAAAATATCCAGTATACAATCTTGAATGTAGTGTCATTTTTTTCGATCCTGCCATCATCATCATCAGTTGAAGTTCGATCTCCCAATAATCTCGCTATATTGATGCATATATATTATTGGCGCTCCATTGATGCATATTCTGCTTCATGTCAGGTTAAGCATCATCTCCATGTTCTTCTTTAGTGTTCTGGCCCAGGTCGTAGGAGAGCGTCCTGCTCCTCTTTCCTTGGGCGATATTTAAAACCTTTTTGGTCATATGGTTGATGTCTACCCTCCGTATTACATGGCCAAACCAGCGCATACGATTTTCGTGTGTCTTTTCTTGGATTGCGGCCATCTTTGAAGATTCCATGAATATACTCGTTCCTGCCTTTGTCCATCAAGTTCACGCCGCCGGCTAATCTTAGCATTCCCATTTAGATTCATTCTTAAACACAATTGCCGCATGCATCCAAAGAGGAAGGCTAAACTAGCCACGGAGTGGATGCCAGTGCCACAACGGAAACGCCCAAGTAACACAGGAAGCATTATAACATATGAATTGTTAACTTATTTCGAACTTAAGGACCGTATAAACTCTTATATACGTTCACCGAGCAACTTGTCGCATTATATGATGCTTTGAGCTGTATAACGGTTGTATAATGGCATATTTAAATGCTTTTGTAAAGCCTTTAGCTTTAGTGCAGCAAGCCACAACGCAACTGTACAGCTTTCGACTGTTTAAAAGCACTTAAGTGCTTTAGGTTCTACAATAGCATTATATAATGCTTTAAGATGTATAACGGTTGTATAATGGCATGTATAAAGGATTTTTTAAAGCCTTTAGTTTTAGTGCAGCGAACCAAAATGCAACTGTACAGCTGAATGCTGTACAGTTGCGTTTTGGTTTGCTACACTAATGCTTCGGTGTGGTTTAGTGCCTTAGGTTCTACAATAGCATAAATAAATGCTTAATGCTGTTTATGAGCATGAATATTAGCCATTATAATGCCATGTAAATCCGGTATACAGCTTTCAGCTGTTTTTAGTGCTTTAGGTTCTACAATAGCATTTTATGATGCTTTACGCTGTATAACGGTTGTATAATGGCATATGTAAATGCTTTTGTTTAGCCATTAGTTTTAGTGCAGCGAACAACATGCAACTGTACAGCTGAATGCTGTACAGTTGCGTTTTGGTTTGCTACACTAATGCTTCAGTTTGGTTTAGTGCCTTAGGTTCTACAATAGCATAAATAAATGCTTAATGCTGTTTAAGAGCATGAATATTAGCCATTATAATGCCACGTAAATTCGCTATACAGCTTTCAGCTATTTTTAATGCCTTAGGGTGTACAATAGCATTTATAAGTAGGTAATACGTTCCTAATGCAGTACAATAGCAATAATATAACCCATTATAAAGCCAAGTAATTCACTATAAGGGGCTGTTCATAAATTACGTCATTTCAAATGGGAGGGGGAGGGGTCTGGACATCGGATGATGGTAGCATGACGTAGGAGGGGGGGCGGTCATTCCGAAGATCACATCATCAATGTGTAAAAAAAGGAATGAAAGTCGTGCTTCTATAAACTTTTAATGCTATAAAATATTATCTACTAAATAGTTTTTTATTTTACAATTAAGCTTAAAACGCATTTTTTTAAATGACGTCACTCTACTTGGTAGGGGGAGGGTTGGATGATTTTAGGGGGGGGGGGGGGTAAAAATCATCAAAAATTGATGACGTAATTTATGAACAGCCCCTATACAGCTTTTAGCGGGTTTAGTGCCTTAGGTTCTACAACAGCATTAATAAATGCTTAATGTTGTTTAATAGCATAATTATTCACGTGTAATGCTGTAGGCATAAATAAGGCATTTTTTAAGGCTCACTGAGCTGCTATTGGACTGAGAGCTAGCCACGTCAGATTATGACACAATAATGAGAGCAACAAAACCCGTCTGGTTAGATTGCTATACCATTCTTATTGCTAGATCCTGGCATCTGGCAGCTTTTAATGGGTGGAGGTCACAGTGACAGACTAGCAAAATGTTTTAATTGGAAAATAGTAATACCAAACTAGGTAAAAATTGCCGAAGTTGTCTCAGTTATAAAGGACAGGGCCTATATTTTAAGGGGCTTCCTAGCGCCAACGACCTTAGATCTGATTCCCTTAGTTTTCTAATGATTTATATATAAATCATTAGAAAATAAGCTATAGCTTATCATATTATCAGTAACGGCTTTAAACAATATAGTATCCTATATTTACTTCAATATTCATTGTCTTCGAGATATTTGACATCAAAGTCGAACCGGTTTAGGCTAAAAAAGTGGTTTTATGGTCATAAATTTTGTTTTAATTAGTTAAAAATTAAAATCTCTCAACAGTTTTTAGAGACATCAAAGAGGAACCCTAATATGTAGATTACGTATATGTAAGATTCTTTACACCATTCGAATATCGATAAAAGAGTTTTTTTAGACCATATTTTAAAAATATCATAAAAAAATAACGGCTCATTTATTTCAAGATCCGGCTCAACAGAATGGAGATAAAAGATTAAAAAACCGATAGTCGTTTGCCTTATAATTTTATCTATAGTGAATATGTTGGAATATCGACTCAAAACTGGTCAAAAATCGATAAAAAAAAATCTTAGACCAAAAATATTGTGTATTATTACCATACATCGGGGTTTTCGGTGCGGGAATGTTTGACATTAGCCATAGAGTAGGCATTAACTTAAAAAACAGAATGTACTCTGACACGTTTCTACCTAATGAATAATTGATCGAAAAAATCATAGGTATATACAATTTATTTGTAATAGCTGACTATTATGTATATATATTGTAGGTACATATACCTACGATTTTTTCAAGTATTTTTTATTAATTCATGTAATGACTGATCATTGTCAACCTCTTCAGTTAATCAAATAGTTCATAAATATCGGACGTCAAGATTAATATTTGACACTTATTATACCGTGTCTTTGTCTTAGGTAGATCTAGTTAATAAATTTCGGATATGCAATTGCATTTTTAAAATACTAAGTATATAATAGTCAATACAAACATGCCTCTAAGAAAAAAAGCTCGTATCATAGTATGTAAGCTATTCACAGAGAGGTAGTTATTCATTAGGCATAATATGATATTTTCTCAGACTAACTCTCAACCTATCTGTTTATCTTTACTCTTTCTCAAATCGTTCCCGCACCGAAAACCCCGATGTATGATTATTACGGAAACAAAAACAGTAGGCGACAAACTATGGACTATATTTTATTATACATCGTTTGGCACTACTTTCTCCCAACATAAACTTTTGTATAATTTCTCTTAATATTGTATAGTATTTGTATAGTTTCTCATAATATTGCATCAAACCCAAATCTCTAGGATTTATTTTCTTGAAATGGTTTGCATTCTTTGACCTCCACCACTTTAAAGCTGCCAGATGTCCAGATCTAGAAATAAGCATAGTATACCAAACTGACTAGAGGGGTTTGGTTGCTCTCATTATTGTGTCATATCCGACGTGGCTAGCTCTCCATCTATATAGACCAACGCCATTTTGTAAATAATTTATAACCTAAAAATAAAATCATGCGGACCTATTTATACAAGTAAAATACCTATATGATAATGAAATTACTTAATTTAAGACTGCTCAACCAACACTATTATGTTAATAATGCAAAACTCGTTCTATACGAGGATTACACAATTGTTATGTTTATTTGACGCATATCTTTTTATAATATTTTATAGCAAAACCACAATAAATCAAAGGCGCGTGAAAATTTTCAATGAAACTTATATACACATTTACAGTAAACTACATTGCGCAGTACTATTTGAAGGATATAATAACGTAAAAGAGTCAAAAACTTTTATAAATTTTGTTAGGATGCAAACAAATATGACGTGTCACTCATTCAGTTTTTTGTACCGTCTTCGTCCATTTTATATTGCGAGACAAAGTAGTTAAATCACAACGTTCATTGTATTATAACATTTGTTGCGTCGGTGTTAGAGACGTTTTTGCATTGACGTAAGGTTTATTTTACTACACTCTTATGCTAGTATAATGCTTTTGTATTGCGATTGGCAAGTTAATCGAGAGTACTTATGCTTCTTTACTGCGATTAGCAAGTTTTTTGGCCGTATTAATGCTTCTTTAATGCAGTTGGCAACTTAATAGAGCGACCTAATGATTCTTTAATGCGATTGGCACTTTCCATGACAACGATAATGCTAATAGCGCAGACATATTGCGCCTGTAATGCTATTAAATGACCTGTATAGGATCTCAAGCTGGGTAATTCGTGCCCATTTAAGACCTATATCAGCACTATAAACGTTTATAATGCTACTATAAAACGAACTGAAAATGCTAAAAGCATACAGATATGCTGTAAGACGGCCGTTATACTGCTTTGATGTGTTACTTGGGCGGCCCAATTAACACAGGAAGCATTATAATATATGAATAGTTAACTTATTTCGAACTTAAGGACCGTATAAACTCTTATATACGTTCACCGAGCAACCTGTCGCATTATATGATGCTTTGAGCTGTATAACGGTTGTATAATGGCATATCTAAATGCTTTTGTAAAGCCTTAGTGCAGCAAACCACAACGCAACTGTACAGCTTTCGACTGTTTAAAAGCACTTAAGTGCTGTAGGTTCTACAATAGCATTATATAATGCTTTAAGCTGTATAACGGTTGTATAATGGCATGTATAAATGCTTTTTTAAAGCCTTTAGTTTTAGTGCAGTGAACGTTTTGGTTTGCTACACTAATGCTTCGGTGTGGTTTAGTGCCTTAGGTTCTACAATATCATAAATAAATGCTTAATGCTGTTTATAAGCATGAATATTAGCCATTATAATGCCACGTTAATCCGGTATATAGCTTTCAGCTGTTTTTAGTGCTTTAGGTTCTACAATAGCATTTTATGATGATTTACGCTGTATAACGGTTGTATAATGGCATATGTAAATGCTTTTGTTTAGCCATTAGTTTTAGTGCAGCGAACAACATGCAACTGTACAGCTGAATGCTGTACAGTTGCGTTTTGGTTTGCTACACTAATGCTTCGGTGTGGTTTAGTGCCTTAGGTTCTACAATAGCATAAATAAATGCTTAATGCTGTTTATAAGCATGAATATTAGCCATTATAATGCCACGTTAATCCGGTATATAGCTTTCAGCTGTTTTTAGTGCTTTAGGTTCTACAATAGCATTTTATGATGCTTTACGCTGTATAACGGTTGTATAATGGCATATGTAAATGCTTTTGTTTAGCCATTAGTTTTAGTGCAGCGAACAACATGCAACTGTACAGCTGAATGCTGTACAGTTGCGTTTTGGTTTGCTACACTAATGCTTCGGTTTGGTTTGGTGCCTTAGGTTCTACAATAGCATAAATAAATGCTTAATGCGTCACTTTATTTGGCAGGGGGAGGGTTGGATGATTTTAGGGGGGGGTAAAAATCATCAAAAATTGATGACGTAATTTATGAACAGCCCCTATACCGCTTTTAGCGGTTTTAGTGCCTTAGGTACTACAATAGCATAAATAAATGCTTAATGTTATTTAATAGCATAATTAGTCACGTGTAATGCTGTAGGCATAAATAAGGCATTTTTTAAGGGTCACTGAGCTGCTATTGGACTAAGAGCTAGCTACGTCAGATATGACACAATAATGAGAGCAACAAAACCCGTCTGGTTAGATGGCTATACTATTCTTATTGCTAGATCCTGGCATCTGGCAGCTTTTAATGGGTGGAGGGCATAGTGACAGACTAGCAAAATGTTTTAATTGGAAAATAGTAATACCAAACTAGGTAAAAATAGCCAAAGTTGTCTCAGTTATAAAGGACAGGGCCTATATTTTAAGGGGCTCCCTGGCGCCAACGACCTTAGATCTGATTCCCTTAGTTTTCTAATGATTTATATAGCTTATCATATTATCAGTAACGGCTTTAAGCAATATAGTATCCTATATTTACTTCAATATTCATTGTCTTCGAGATATTTGACATCAAAGTCGAACCGGTTTAGGCTAAAAAAAGTGGTTTTATGGTCATAAATTTTGTTTTAATTAGTTAAAAATTAAAATCTCTCTACAGTTTTTAGAGACATCAAAGAGGAACCCTTATATGTAGATTACGTATATGTAAGATTCTTAACACCATTCGAATATCGATAAAAGTGTTTTTTTAGACCATATATTAAAAATATCATAAAAAAATAACGGCTCATTTATTTGAAGATCCGGCTCAACAGAATGGAGATAAAAGATTCATAAACCGATAGTCGTTTGCCTTATAATTCTATCTATAGTGAATATGTTGGAATATCGACTCAAAACTGGTCAAAAATCGATAAAATAAACGTTAGACCAAAAAATATTGTGTATTATTACCATACATCGGGGTTTTCGGTGCGGGAATGTTTGACATTAGCCAAAGAGTAGGCATTAACTTAAAAAACAGAATGTACCTACTCTAGCACGTTTCTACCTAATGAATAATTGATCGAAAAAATCATAGGTATATACAATTTATATGTAATAGCTGATTATGATTTTTTCAAGTATTTTTTTTATTAATTCATGGAATGACTGATCATTGTCAACCTCTTCAGTTAATCAAATAGTTCATAAAATATCGGACGTCAAGATTAATATTTGACACTTATTATACCGTGTCTTTGTCTTAGGTAGATCTAGTTAATAAATTTCGGATATGCAATTGCATCTTTAAAATACTAAGTATACAGGGTGGAAAGATAAGTCGGGCCCTGGAGGGAAACTACCTTAAAACCTTGAGATAGCTTAATTCGCTCAAAGGAAACATTCTTTTATTTTTCCTAAAAACTGAAACTGCATTCACAGTTTTTTTCTTAATTTTCACTTTATTTCATACTAATTGTATGAAAAATATTATTATTATTATTTATGTGTTCTCTTGTGCCCTAAACTTGGTTGGTATTTAGAAGTTTTTACCCTCGTTGGAAACAGGATCGATTGGCATCAATTGTCATAAAAATTATTTATGGCAAAAATTACAAAATAAATACTTTTTTTTGAAAACTGTACTCTTTCCCAAAAATTTGTAAATGCAGTTATGTCCCTTTAAAGAAATTAAAGAATGTTTCCTTTCAGTGAATTGAGCTATCTCAACGTTTTAAGGTAGTTTTCCTCCAGGGCCCGATTTATCTTTCCAGCCTGTATAATAGTCAATACAAACATGCCTCTAAGAAAAAAAGCTCGTATCATAGTGTGTAAGCTATTCACAGAGAGGTAGTTATTCATTGGGCATAATATGATATTATCTCAGACTAACTCTCAACCTATCTGTTTATCTTTACTCTTTCTCAAATCGTTCCCGCACCGAAAACCCCGATGTATGATTATTACGGAAACAAAAACAGTAGGCGACAAACTATGAACTATATTTTATTATACATCGTTTGGCACTACTTTCTCCCAACATAAACTTTTGTATAATTTCTCTTAATATTGTATAGTATTTGTATAGTTTCTCATAATATTGCATCAAACCCAGATCTCTAGGATTTATTTTCTTGAAATGGTTTGCATTCTTTGACCTCCACCACTTTAAAGCTGCCAGATGTCCAGATCTAGAAATAAGCATAGTATACCAAACTGACTAGAGGGGTTTGGTTGCTCTCATTATTGTGTCATATCCGACGTGGCTAGCTCTCCATCTATATAGACCAACGCCATTTTGTAAATAATTTATAACCTAAAAATAAAATCATGCGGACCTATTTATACAAGTAAAATACCTATATGATAATGAAATTACTTAATTTAAGACTGCTCAACCAACACTATTATGTTAATAATGCAAAACTCGTTCTATACGAGGATTACACAATTGTTATGTTTATTTGACGCATATCTTTTTATAATATTTTATAGCAAAACCACAATAAATCAAAGGCGCGTGAAAATTTTCAATGAAACTTATATACACATTTACAGTAAACTACATTGCGCAGTACTATTTGAAGGATATAATAACGTAAAAGAGTCAAAAACTTTTATAAATTTTGTTAGGATGCAAACAAATATGACGTGTCACTCATTCAGTTTTTTGTACCGTCTTCGTCCATTTTATATTGCGAGACAAAGTAGTTAAATCACAACGTTCATTGTATTATAACATTTGTTGCGTCGGTGTTAGAGACGTTTTTGCATTGACGTAAGGTTTATTTTACTACACTCTTATGCTAGTATAATGCTTTTGTATTGCGATTGGCAAGTTAATCGAGAGTACTTATGCTTCTTTACTGCGATTAGCAAGTTTTTTGGCCGTATTAATGCTTCTTTAATGCAGTTGGCAACTTAATAGAGCGACCTAATGATTCTTTAATGCGATTGGCACTTTCCATGACAACGATAATGCTAATAGCGCAGACATATTGCGCCTGTAATGCTATTAAATGACCTGTATAGGATCTCAAGCTGGGTAATTCGTGCCCATTTAAGACCTATATCAGCACTATAAACGTTTATAATGCTACTATAAAACGAACTGAAAATGCTAAAAGCATACAGATATGCTGTAAGACGGCCGTTATACTGCTTTGATGTGTTACTTGGGCGGCCCAATTAACACAGGAAGCATTATAATATATGAATAGTTAACTTATTTCGAACTTAAGGACCGTATAAACTCTTATATACGTTCACCGAGCAACCTGTCGCATTATATGATGCTTTGAGCTGTATAACGGTTGTATAATGGCATATCTAAATGCTTTTGTAAAGCCTTAGTGCAGCAAACCACAACGCAACTGTACAGCTTTCGACTGTTTAAAAGCACTTAAGTGCTGTAGGTTCTACAATAGCATTATATAATGCTTTAAGCTGTATAACGGTTGTATAATGGCATGTATAAATGCTTTTTTAAAGCCTTTAGTTTTAGTGCAGTGAACGTTTTGGTTTGCTACACTAATGCTTCGGTGTGGTTTAGTGCCTTAGGTTCTACAATATCATAAATAAATGCTTAATGCTGTTTATAAGCATGAATATTAGCCATTATAATGCCACGTTAATCCGGTATATAGCTTTCAGCTGTTTTTAGTGCTTTAGGTTCTACAATAGCATTTTATGATGATTTACGCTGTATAACGGTTGTATAATGGCATATGTAAATGCTTTTGTTTAGCCATTAGTTTTAGTGCAGCGAACAACATGCAACTGTACAGCTGAATGCTGTACAGTTGCGTTTTGGTTTGCTACACTAATGCTTCGGTGTGGTTTAGTGCCTTAGGTTCTACAATAGCATAAATAAATGCTTAATGCTGTTTATAAGCATGAATATTAGCCATTATAATGCCACGTTAATCCGGTATATAGCTTTCAGCTGTTTTTAGTGCTTTAGGTTCTACAATAGCATTTTATGATGCTTTACGCTGTATAACGGTTGTATAATGGCATATGTAAATGCTTTTGTTTAGCCATTAGTTTTAGTGCAGCGAACAACATGCAACTGTACAGCTGAATGCTGTACAGTTGCGTTTTGGTTTGCTACACTAATGCTTCGGTTTGGTTTGGTGCCTTAGGTTCTACAATAGCATAAATAAATGCTTAATGCGTCACTTTATTTGGCAGGGGGAGGGTTGGATGATTTTAGGGGGGGGTAAAAATCATCAAAAATTGATGACGTAATTTATGAACAGCCCCTATACCGCTTTTAGCGGTTTTAGTGCCTTAGGTACTACAATAGCATAAATAAATGCTTAATGTTATTTAATAGCATAATTAGTCACGTGTAATGCTGTAGGCATAAATAAGGCATTTTTTAAGGGTCACTGAGCTGCTATTGGACTAAGAGCTAGCTACGTCAGATATGACACAATAATGAGAGCAACAAAACCCGTCTGGTTAGATGGCTATACTATTCTTATTGCTAGATCCTGGCATCTGGCAGCTTTTAATGGGTGGAGGGCATAGTGACAGACTAGCAAAATGTTTTAATTGGAAAATAGTAATACCAAACTAGGTAAAAATAGCCAAAGTTGTCTCAGTTATAAAGGACAGGGCCTATATTTTAAGGGGCTCCCTGGCGCCAACGACCTTAGATCTGATTCCCTTAGTTTTCTAATGATTTATATAGCTTATCATATTATCAGTAACGGCTTTAAGCAATATAGTATCCTATATTTACTTCAATATTCATTGTCTTCGAGATATTTGACATCAAAGTCGAACCGGTTTAGGCTAAAAAAAGTGGTTTTATGGTCATAAATTTTGTTTTAATTAGTTAAAAATTAAA
Source organism: Pammene aurita (assembly GCA_947086415.1). Classification (NCBI taxonomy): domain Eukaryota; kingdom Metazoa; phylum Arthropoda; class Insecta; order Lepidoptera; family Tortricidae; genus Pammene; species Pammene aurita. The sequence continues at coordinate 19,886,397 of OX352309.1, forward strand.
ATCTCTCTACAGTTTTTAGAGACATCAAAGAGGAACCCTTATATGTAGATTACGTATATGTAAGATTCTTAACACCATTCGAATATCGATAAAAGTGTTTTTTTAGACCATATATTAAAAATATCATAAAAAAATAACGGCTCATTTATTTGAAGATCCGGCTCAACAGAATGGAGATAAAAGATTCATAAACCGATAGTCGTTTGCCTTATAATTCTATCTATAGTGAATATGTTGGAATATCGACTCAAAACTGGTCAAAAATCGATAAAATAAACGTTAGACCAAAAAATATTGTGTATTATTACCATACATCGGGGTTTTCGGTGCGGGAATGTTTGACATTAGCCAAAGAGTAGGCATTAACTTAAAAAACAGAATGTACCTACTCTAGCACGTTTCTACCTAATGAATAATTGATCGAAAAAATCATAGGTATATACAATTTATATGTAATAGCTGATTATGATTTTTTCAAGTATTTTTTTTATTAATTCATGGAATGACTGATCATTGTCAACCTCTTCAGTTAATCAAATAGTTCATAAAATATCGGACGTCAAGATTAATATTTGACACTTATTATACCGTGTCTTTGTCTTAGGTAGATCTAGTTAATAAATTTCGGATATGCAATTGCATCTTTAAAATACTAAGTATACAGGGTGGAAAGATAAGTCGGGCCCTGGAGGGAAACTACCTTAAAACCTTGAGATAGCTTAATTCGCTCAAAGGAAACATTCTTTTATTTTTCCTAAAAACTGAAACTGCATTCACAGTTTTTTTCTTAATTTTCACTTTATTTCATACTAATTGTATGAAAAATATTATTATTATTATTTATGTGTTCTCTTGTGCCCTAAACTTGGTTGGTATTTAGAAGTTTTTACCCTCGTTGGAAACAGGATCGATTGGCATCAATTGTCATAAAAATTATTTATGGCAAAAATTACAAAATAAATACTTTTTTTTGAAAACTGTACTCTTTCCCAAAAATTTGTAAATGCAGTTATGTCCCTTTAAAGAAATTAAAGAATGTTTCCTTTCAGTGAATTGAGCTATCTCAACGTTTTAAGGTAGTTTTCCTCCAGGGCCCGATTTATCTTTCCAGCCTGTATAATAGTCAATACAAACATGCCTCTAAGAAAAAAAGCTCGTATCATAGTGTGTAAGCTATTCACAGAGAGGTAGTTATTCATTGGGCATAATATGATATTATCTCAGACTAACTCTCAACCTATCTGTTTATCTTTACTCTTTCTCAAATCGTTCCCGCACCGAAAACCCCGATGTATGATTATTACGGAAACAAAAACAGTAGGCGACAAACTATGAACTATATTTTATTATACATCGTTTGGCACTACTTTCTCCCAACATAAACTTTTGTATAATTTCTCTTAATATTGTATAGTATTTGTATAGTTTCTCATAATATTGCATCAAACCCAGATCTCTAGGATTTATTTTCTTGAAATGGTTTGCATTCTTTGACCTCCACCACTTTAAAGCTGCCAGATGTCCAGATCTAGAAATAAGCATAGTATACCAAACTGACTAGAGGGGTTTGGTTGCTCTCATTATTGTGTCATATCCGACGTGGCTAGCTCTCCGTCACCAACGCCATTTTGTAAATAATTTATAACCTAAAAATAAAATCATGCGGACCTATTTATACAAGGAAAATACCTATATGATAATGAAATTACTTAATTTAAGACTGCTCAACCAACACTATTATGTTAATAATGCAAAACTCGTTCTATACGAGGATTACACAATTGTTTTGTTTATTTCACGCATATCTTTTTATAATATTTTATAGCAAAACCACAATAAATCAAAGGCGCGTGAAAATTTTCAATGTAACTTATATACACATTTACAGTAAACTACATTGCGCAGTAATATTTGAAGGATATAATAACGTAAATGAGTCAAAAACTTTTATAAATTTTGTTAGGATGCAAACATTTGTTTATGACGTCATATTTATGACGTGTCACACATTCAGTTTTTTGTACCGTCTTCGTCCATTTTATATTGCGAGACAAAGTAGTTAAATCACAACGTTCATTGTATTATAACATTTGTTCCGTCGGTGTTAGAGACGTTTTTGCATTGACGTAAGGTTTATTTTACTACTCTTATGCTAGTATAATGCTTTTGTATTGCGATTGGCAAGTTAATCGAGAGTACTTATGCTTCTTTACTGCGATTAGCAAGTTTTTTGGCCGTATTAATGCTTCTTTAATGCAGTTGGCAACTTAATAGAGCGTACTAATGGTTCTTTAATGCGATTGGCACTTTCCATGACAACGATAATGCTAATAGCGCAGACATATTGCGCCTGTAATGCTATTAAATGACCTGTATAGGATCTCAAGCTGGGTAATTCGTGCCCATTTAAGACTTATATCAGCACTATAAACGTTTATAATGCTACTATAAAACGAACTGAAAATGCTAAAAGCATACAGATATGCTGTAAGACGGCCGTTATACTCGTACTGCTTTGATGTGTTACTTGGGGGTGGGGTGGCTGACTCAAGAGGTAATGGCGGGATGACCTGGACGCATTCCTGAACAACTGGCCAGAAATTACCGTTAATTGGGTGGATTGGAATTCGAGGGGCCTTTGCCCAGCAGTGGGACACTTTATGGGTGGTTTCCTCTATGATCAAAACAAAAACGATCGTACGCGGGACAACTACAAAAAGGATTTCCTAGGTTTAATGAGTAACGCATTAGTTTTTTAAAAGCTTTAAATCAATTTGCTTATAAATGCTCCTTTTAGCGATATAAATTGTTTATTAATGTTATGGTGTTTTGTGGCGGCAAGTGGGACACACGCAGGAGCAGCGGTAGATTTTTCTGTTTTAAACATATTTTTCTCGGAAACATAGAATTAGGTTCCCGTTTTTTTTTGTATAGATTATAGCAGAGAATATAATATACAGCCTGGAAGTCCACGATGGACCTTTGCGAAAATGGAAGGTAGTTTAGCCTTAGCACTATATTTCCCCCCTATGGGGGGAGTTACTATTAACTATGTAAATATCTGTTACCGTGTCCAACTTATAGCCTTTTAAACATTCACGCAAAAAACTACGTTGTGCTAACCCTTAAACAGGTGACTGGGTCAATGAACTTGTAAACAATATTTAGATGACAGGATAGTATGTTGTCATACATCCATTCTTAGATCCGCTTGCAATGCTGAAAAATAATTCCAGCATTTTCGAACGCGATTCTCTTTGTGGCTACGGCTACACTTGTTAAATTTCGGGTAAAGTTTTTATTTAATTCTTGAATATTATTTCTAACCACAAAAAAATATTTAATTCAAATGGTGACATTGACAACCCCTCAAAAGTAATCAGTCGTCAAGTCATCATAAACAATTAAAGATGATATCGTAAACTCATTATAAATATATCTGACTGATAAAAAGTTTTTAGCTTATGCTTAAGTTAACGTTTCACAAAATCATTTTAGAATAAATTGAAATTTTGTCCTAGTTGTGCAGGTATATTTTTTATGTGAATCCTCTGGGGTTGCAGGTGTCCATAGGCTACGGTAACTGCTTACCATCAGGCGGGCCGTATGCTTGTTTTCCACCGTCGTGGTATAAATATATATATATATATGTTTTACCTGTTGTTTAAAACGTGCAATATGTGCATGCGTTACTTCAAATACTTAGAACCTTAGAGAAATCAACCAACCGGAGTCGCCATTGACAGGCGTTCCCCTCTGCCGAAAACATAATTATAACCAGTGGTCATACACATGTATGGACTGACGTTTGTCTGACGTAGCTATTTGTACGTTACGTACGAGTAGCCATACATTTGACGTTCCCCTCCCCCGCAAAAATCGCAGACTTTTTTTGTATAGAAAATGACAGACATGACTACACCATCCCACGGATCAGAAGACAATCCGGATAGTACTTTTACTATATTTCCCTAACCACAGTTGAACCTTATTACCGAGCAAAACAGTCGTTCATAGGTCACTAGTAAAAAGTAATAAAAACGGTCCGATAGAGAGCATAATGTAGGGGGCGGTGTCTCACTCGCACAATGCTGCCAACTTATGAAACTTACCAATGTGGTTTTATTTATCTACATTTATTTTAGTAACACACTAGAAGTTACTTCCTACTTATAATAATTTATTGCAAGATTTGAATTAATGTATGTTGGACCCGGGGTATGTCCTTAAACTACGTCCGGACCTGGGTATGTCCTTAAACTACGCCAAAAAGAGAGGTATGGGCACTGCGAATGGCATCTCGCTGAGTGTGGTAGGGCACGTTCAGCGAATGTCATCGCTCAAATCTGGAGCAGAGCCCGACTGGGGAAGTACCTCCACCTTACAGAAAACCACAGCCAAATAGCACTAGACCCTACTCATAGTGTTGTGTTCCTGCTGGTGAGTAAGGTTGCCAAAGAGCTCAAAGAGGACCCAGTGTGTTGACGATGAGGGACATTCTTGTTCCTTTAGTCGTCAACACAGTGAATCCTCCTTTTTGTAAAGGGTCGGCAACGCGCATGTGACTCCTTTGGAGTTGCAGGCGTCCATAGGTTACGGTAGCTGCTTACCATCAGGCGGGCCGTATGCTTGTTTGCCACCGTCGTGGTATAAAAAAAAAAAAAATAATAATAATACTTTGTTCCCTTTTAGCTGCTTTGAATTTTTTTACGACGTAGGGGCGAGGGGGGCAGCCTGGTACATATTTTACACTCATTGACATATTTGAAAATATTACCCTTAAAAACCAGTTTTTAGCCTCTACACAACAACGTATGTTATTAACCTATGTAATTAATGCATTTGCACATGTCCAAAGCTAAAGACAAAGGTACAATTCAGAATTTTGCAACTCAAGGAATAATGTTCAATACTGCCCCAAGTGTGGGTAGCTTTGAATGGCAACAATATCGAGATATATGTGTTTTTTTTACCTGTACTTAGTACAGTTAGTCACTAGAAATAGTTGTATTGAGATTTTACTCGTATAATTTGCAGTTACAACTAAGAGGGGGTAGTTTTGTACAGAAATGTTTTTGTAGTGTTCAAAGATGCCTCAGGTGGTGTATCTTTGAAAAGTATTGAAATCATACTAAAGCCCCTTGGGGCAATTTTGCACACACTGTTGTTCAAAACTACCCCAACAATGGAACAGGGAATAATAATTAAGTATTTATTATGTTTTGGCTGTTGTTAAATAAAAATACATAAAATGTTCTAAAACGAATTTTTATTTTATCATATAAAACGAAAGAAAAACAAACAATAGAATCGACTACCCATTGAAAATCTTCTGGAATCATACGACTTTACAAAAATATAGCTCCAAAATTATTAATATGTAATGTAGCACTGTATTATTATGGCACATCCAACTCTTATACCTCTTGATGAACGATCTGTGCATAACAAAACATAAAGACTAAAATCAAATATAACTTCTAAAATAAAACAAAAATGAGATCGATTTCAATACTCTTGACTTTGTTTAATTCGGATTCTCTTTTTTTTGTAATTCCTTACCATTTTTACCTGCAAACAAATAAATCAATAAATTGAAACGATTTAATTATTTATAGTACCTACCTACACAAATTAAATTTATAGATCTAAATAGTAATATTGTAGATAAAACATTCTAATAAATATTATACCAAACAAGACTAAACGTAATAAGTACAAAACTAATTAATTCAGGTAAATGCATTATGAGCGTTTACTAAAATAACTAAGATATTATATTAGTTTACATACCTACATGTCAGTTTATATCGGGGCAGATATGAACATTTCTTATGGCCGGGGTAGTTTTGAACAGACTGCTAATCAAAACTGCCTCCTATTTTTTTTTACTATTACGTTAATAATGCAAAACTCGTTCTATACGAGGATTACACAATTGTTTTGTTTATTTCACGCATATCTTTTTATAATATTTTATAGCAAAACCACAATAAATCAAAGGCGCGTGAAAATTTTCAATGTAACTTATATACACATTTACAGTAAACTACATTGCGCAGTAATATTTGAAGGATATAATAACGTAAATGAGTCAAAAACTTTTATAAATTTTGTTAGGATGCAAACAAATATGACGTGTCACACATTCAGTTTTTTGTACCGTCTTCGTCCATTTTATATTGCGAGACAAAGTAGTTAAATCACAACGTTCATTGTATTATAACATTTGTTCCGTCGGTGTTAGAGACGTTTTTGCATTGACGTAAGGTTTATTTTACTACTCTTATGCTAGTATAATGCTTTTGTATTGCGATTGGCAAGTTAATCGAGAGTACTTATGCTTCTTTACTGCGATTAGCAAGTTTTTTGGCCGTATTAATGCTTCTTTAATGCAGTGCATGTCCAAAGCTAAAGACAAAGGTACAATTCAGAATTTTGCAACTCAAGGAATAATGTTCAATACTGCCCCAAGTGTGGGTAGCTTTGAATGGCAACAATATCGAGATATATGTGTTTTTTTTACCTGTACTTAGTACAGTTAGTCACTAGAAATAGTTGTATTGAGATTTTACTCGTATAATTTGCAGTTACAACTAAGAGGGGGTAGTTTTGTACAGAAATGTTTTTGTAGTGTTCAAAGATGCCTCAGGTGGTGTATCTTTGAAAAGTATTGAAATCATACTAAAGCCCCTTGGGGCAATTTTGCACACACTGTTGTTCAAAACTACCCCAACAATGGAACAGGGGATAATAATTAAGTATTTATTATGTTTTGGCTGTTGTTAAATAAAAATACATAAAATGTTCTAAAACGAATTTTTATTTTATCATATAAAACGAAAGAAAAACAAACAATAGAATCGACTACCCATTGAAAATCTTCTGGAATCATACGACTTTACAAAAATATAGCTCCAAAATTATTAATATGTAATGTAGCACTGTATTATTATGGCACATCCAACTCTTATACCTCTTGATGAACGATCTGTGCATAACAAAACATAAAGACTAAAATCAAATATAACTTCTAAAATAAAACAAAAATGAGATCGATTTCAATACTCTTGACTTTGTTTAATTCGGATTCTCTTTTTTTTGTAATTCCTTACCATTTTTACCTGCAAACAAATAAATCAATAAATTGAAACGATTTAATTATTTATAGTACCTACCTACACAAATTAAATTTATAGATCTAAATAGTAATATTGTAGATAAAACATTCTAATAAATATTATACCAAACAAGACTAAACGTAATAAGTACAAAACTAATTAATTCAGGTAAATGCATTATGAGCGTTTACTAAAATAACTAAGATATTATATTAGTTTACATACCTACATGTCAGTTTATATCGGGGCAGATATGAACATTTCTTATGGCCGGGGTAGTTTTGAACAGACTGCTAATCAAAACTGCCTCCTATTTTTTTTTACTATTACGTTAATAATGCAAAACTCGTTCTATACGAGGATTACACAATTGTTTTGTTTATTTCACGCATATCTTTTTATAATATTTTATAGCAAAACCACAATAAATCAAAGGCGCGTGAAAATTTTCAATGTAACTTATATACACATTTACAGTAAACTACATTGCGCAGTAATATTTGAAGGATATAATAACGTAAATGAGTCAAAAACTTTTATAAATTTTGTTAGGATGCAAACAAATATGACGTGTCACACATTCAGTTTTTTGTACCGTCTTCGTCCATTTTATATTGCGAGACAAAGTAGTTAAATCACAACGTTCATTGTATTATAACATTTGTTCCGTCGGTGTTAGAGACGTTTTTGCATTGACGTAAGGTTTATTTTACTACTCTTATGCTAGTATAATGCTTTTGTATTGCGATTGGCAAGTTAATCGAGAGTACTTATGCTTCTTTACTGCGATTAGCAAGTTTTTTGGCCGTATTAATGCTTCTTTAATGCAGTGCATGTCCAAAGCTAAAGACAAAGGTACAATTCAGAATTTTGCAACTCAAGGAATAATGTTCAATACTGCCCCAAGTGTGGGTAGCTTTGAATGGCAACAATATCGAGATATATGTGTTTTTTTTACCTGTACTTAGTACAGTTAGTCACTAGAAATAGTTGTATTGAGATTTTACTCGTATAATTTGCAGTTACAACTAAGAGGGGGTAGTTTTGTACAGAAATGTTTTTGTAGTGTTCAAAGATGCCTCAGGTGGTGTATCTTTGAAAAGTATTGAAATCATACTAAAGCCCCTTGGGGCAATTTTGCACACACTGTTGTTCAAAACTACCCCAACAATGGAACAGGGGATAATAATTAAGTATTTATTATGTTTTGGCTGTTGTTAAATAAAAATACATAAAATGTTCTAAAACGAATTTTTAGTTTTATCATATAAAACGAAAGAAAAACAAACAATAGAATCGACTACCCATTGAAAATCTTCTGGAATCATACGACTTTACAAAAATATAGCTCCAAAATTATTAATATGTAATGTAGCACTGTATTATTATGGCACATCCAACTCTTATACCTCTTGATGAACGATCTGTGCATAACAAAACATAAAGACTAAAATCAAATATAACTTCTAAAATAAAACAAAAATGAGATCGATTTCAATACTCTTGACTTTGTTTAATTCGGATTCTCTTTTTTTTGTAATTCCTTACCATTTTTACCTGCAAACAAATAAATCAATAAATTGAAACGATTTAATTATTTATAGTACCTACCTACACAAATTAAATTTATAGATCTAAATAGTAATATTGTAGATAAAACATTCTAATAAATATTATACCAAACAAGACTAAACGTAATAAGTACAAAACTAATTAATTCAGGTAAATGCATTATGAGCGTTTACTAAAATAACTAAGATATTATATTAGTTTACATACCTACATGTCAGTTTATATCGGGGCAGATATGAACATTTCTTATGGCCGGGGTAGTTTTGAACAGACTGCTAATCAAAACTGCCTCCTATTTTTTTTTCCAAAACTACCCCAACACCTATTAAAAAAATAAACATCGATATCTTCCAAAACAATAGCAAATTCTGATTGTTTATTCTTCGTTACTAAAGCTAATAGATTGTACTATCGAATAAATTAAGTTTTACTTACCGCTTCCTTCAAATACAGCCTGAAAATCCTTAGACACGGGGAGAGAAACCGCTAACGGATAACATCGAAATCAAAATATGCTACTGGTTCGTTCCATGAAGTTAAAGATTGTCTTCTGATCCGTGGTTCGTTCATGTTCTATCAAACGTCAAATCTGTCAAGTGACAGTTGTGTGGGTCAGTGTTGCGAGCCCAAAAAATGGATTCGGACCATAATCGCACTAAAAATACGTCTTTGAAGGCATTTGTTCTAAGCTGCCTCCAGTGATAGCTGCCCCACACCCCCTAAATATTATTCATTCATTAAATTAAAGAAAGAATTGCAATTAATATTGCAGACAGTAGTAAGTTTTGTAATATTTAAAATACGGTCTGGTATCCCCATCCCATCAGTCCCATCACTGACATAATATGTCACTGATATTATTTCAAATGACGCGGCTCAGCTCAACAACATTTCGTAATAACATTTTTAAGTAAAAATGGTCAAGATATGTTGCGTAAAAGGGTGCAGGGGTGAGACTTTACAATAAAGTAGACGTTCCTTTCACCGGTAATCCACAATCATTCAATTTTACGATTTTACAACAAGTTAAGATTGTCAAACAATGGGGTGACTATGATGTCGGCAAGCTGCGGGTCGGTTTTGTTGTTTTTACAGAAATGTGTACCTGATCTGTTCCTAAGTATTACTTACACAGGACAGGAGTGGCCCGCGGGTCTTTTTAGGCCCTTTCGAAAGGGTCGTAAAATGGCACATACAAAAAATGGTAGTAGTGGCAGTATAATAAATAAATAAATAAATATTAAATAAATATTATGGGACAATCTTACACAAATCAACCTAGTCCCACAGTAAGCTCAATAAGGCTTGGGTTGTGGGTACTAGACGACGATATATGTAATAGATATATACATATAAATACTTAAATACATAGAAAACATCCATAACTCAGGAACAAATATCCGTGATAACCACACAAATAAATGCCCTGACCAGGATTCGAACCCGGGACCTCCTGCTTCATAGGCAGGCTCACTACCGACTAGGCTAGGAGGACGTTAAAATATACTTTATTGTACAATATTTGTACAACAAAGAAAAATACAACAGGAAGAATAAACAATATTTGTACATGGAAGAGATCTCTTCCAGTCAACCATTGAGCAGTTTGATGTTATTGATGTTTTCTTTATTTACCTTTAAGTATATTACAGTCGGAGAACTGTCCACATCAGATATGACGCAATAGTGAGAACCACGAACCCTTACTTACTTAGTTTTAGTTTGCTACACTAACTATCCCCTATTTTAAGACGCGGACATCTGGCAATTGTTCATCGGTGTTATGCAAACGAGTTGTAAGAAATGAATATCTTACAGTTCTAGGTTTGATGCAGTGCAGTATCATGTAATTAATAAGATTATATCATTTTCAGGAGTTTCTGTTGGGGGAAAATAGTGCAAAATGACGTTACGTTAATGTATTGTTTGTCGCCTACCTACTATTTTCCGTAGCGATACGCAATGTTTTTACTTTTTTGTTATTATATTAGCGATAGGCTTCGACAGTTTTTACCTATTAACTAAAATATTTTGCTGGTCTGTCACTCTGACGTCCTCCGATAAATAGCTGCCAGATGCCTGGATCTAGCAATAAGTTTAAAATAGTAAACTAATTAGAGGGGTTCTCTGATCTCATTATTGCGTCAACGTATCTGAAGTGGCCAGCTCCTTAAGTCAGTAGAATGTATAAGTTCCCATATGAACTATGGGACTTATCTTTCTGGACAATACTTACTAGACGACAAGCATATTTAATTTTATATTTATCTTCATACTATCCCAATCCCACATACATCATAGTACATATGGTCACTCTACTTAGAATGAGATGCAGCCCCCTACATTACCCTCTCTTTCGGCCTCACTTTGTGGTCGAAGTATGACCTCCAGATTGTATTTAACTTCATGCACCATCCGGGTTGAATTCTCTAAGCTTAGAACCGAAACATTTTTAATAAATAGCGAACCTCTTTGCGTAGCTGGAAATCGACAAGAAGTCTGATGTTTGAAATGAAATTGTAGCCTGTCCAATTAGACGAAAAGAAATGAAATTGTCATTAAACTTACTTAATGTCATATGTCATATTCTTCAAATAAAAATGGTTTTGCTAGAAGCTCGTAATTACTTTAATTTGCTCTTTTTATAAATGAGATGCAACTACATTGCGGCTAAAAGTTTACGACGACAAAGATAAACAAATCCACCACCGCATCCAACTGGGCATAGGAGAATTATATGTGCTTTTTATCGTGTCACCAAAAATCAGCCCATTGTACATCTAACAGCTCAAAATGACCAACGTGGAGGATCCGTTGTTCAACTTGCGTTTAAACTAGAGAAAGAGTCCTGCAAGTTCGAGATCAGAGCGTCGATATCTCCGAATGAGTCACCACAGTACCTACTAAAAGTTCTTAAGCATGCGCCTTCACGCTTACAAAATACCTACAGAGGTTTAAAGTTTTACTTTTTTTTTTTTTTTTTTTTTTTTTAATACCACGACGGTGGCAAACAAGCATACGGCCCGCCTGATGGTAAGCAGCTACCGTAACCTATGGACGCCTGCAACTCCAAAGGCGTCACATGCGCGTTGCCGACCCTTTACAAAAAGGAGGATTCACTGTGTTGACGACTAAAGGAACAAGAAGGTCCCTCATCGTCAACACACTGGGTCCTCTTTGAGCTCTTTGGCAACCTTACTCACCAGCAGGAACACAACACTATGAGTAGGGTCTAGTGCTATTTGGCTGTGGTTTTCTGTAAGGTGGAGGTACTTCCCCAGTCGGGCTCTGCTCCAGATTTGAGCGATGACATTCGCTGAACGTGCCCTACCACACTTAGCGAGATGCCATTCGCAGTGCCCATACCTCTCTTTCTGGCGTAGTTTAAGGACATACCCAGGTCCGGACGTAGTTTAAGGACATACCCCGGGTCCAAATCTTACTGGCTCGAGATCGTCCTCAACGCGCAGCCTACTGCTAATGATTGTTATAAAAGATGTTATGTTATTGTTTAAATGCGTTGCAAAAATGTTGAAGAGCAGACACTATCTCATGTGCATCGACATCGTGTCTCGTGCACGGGCTGCAGCAGCGTAAGTACATTGTAAGACGCGGCGGAACATTAGAATGCCGTTTATGAAGATAGTGTAATTTATGGCGATTAGTAATAAAGTAATTGATTAATATTTTCGCATTTGATTTATTTGACATTTACGTGTCAATCATACATCAGTGCGATTACGTCAACGCTCGGTAATAAGCTTAAAGATATGAAATGCAGATGCAATAGGGTCATCACCACAGTGAAAAAGTAGTGACTTTGAATTTATAATTTTTACTTAATTAATGATTCTAACCATTACAAATCTACTGTATATCACTCAAACGATGCTATATTTCCGGGAAGGTTCAGCGTGGCAAACCACCCTGTATATGTAACAATACTCTATGTTCAATTTTCTTGGAATTATAGCCGTTTGACAGCAAAAGCGTTAGTTTGAAAATTGACCCGAGTAAAGTATGTACTAAAATTTAGTTATTTCATATGAAGCGTGGACGTTAACACCCTAGAGCAGTGGTCGGCAAACCGCGGCTCTTTAAAGGGTCAGTTGTGGCTCTTCAAGTTCCGCAATTTTTTTTAATCAAATATTACAGTGAAAAACAGAAAACTGCGGCTCTATGAGCTTCCAAACATTCCATATTTTCCGCCATCAGGCTCTTTGTCAAAAAAGTTTGCTGACCCCTGCTGCTGCGATTTTCAGAAAGTCATCGGCTTGCACAACTTTTCAGAAAGTTAAGTTTTTTCTTTATATAAAACGAATTTTCGTTAATCTATTCTCATCATCATCATCAAACACTTAAGAGCCATGCTCTTGTCGGTGCAACTCAAAGTGGGCTCTCCATTTGCTTCGGTCCCTTGCCTCCTCTTTGATCTTTTGGTACAACCTGACATTAACATTCTTTTTAATTTGGTCAATATAATTAATTCTAGGTCTTCCCCTTCCTCGCCTTCCTTCCATTTTTCCTTCAACTATCTTCTGTATGAAGTTGTCATGTCGTATGAGGTGGCCCATCATCCTCCCTCTTCTTGACTCTATGCAAATCTAATCTAATCTATTCTATTCAAACCATAAAGCATCGTAATAAGCAGTATGTTTGTCCTGTCGATAATGTCTGAAGCACATTAGGTACCTACTTATTTGCGCTGTACTTAATATCAACAGACAGCCGGTCAAAGATCACACCTTTCTCTTGGAAAAATTGTTGTCTAGGTATTTGTTACTTTCTACTGGATACTTTCTTTTGTAGGGTTCCGTAGCAAACGTTATAGTTTTGCCATGTCCGTCTGTCCGTCGCGTCGGTCCGTCTGTCTGCGGTCTAGCTCAGTGACCATTAGCACTAGAAAGCTGAAATTTAGTATGAGTATGTGCATTAATCACGCCTACAAAGTGGTAGAATAAAAACTGGAAAATATATTTTATTAGGGTACCTCCCGTACACATGAATTGGGGGTGATTTTTTTTTTCGCTCTAACCTTATCGTGTGGGGTATTGTTGGATAGGTCTTTTAAAAAGAATGAAGGTCTTGTAAAACTATTTTTAGGTAAAACTCATAGTTTCGTATATAATAGCTCTGAAAGTTCAAAATTCATGGAAGTAAGTACTTTCAATGAAAACTATATTGATTGATAGGACGTAAGTACCGCATAGTAAAATTATTCGTGAATAGAGGACCTTTTGGACGGATATATTTTAACAGGCCGACAACTACGGAACCCTACACTGAGCATGGCCCGACTTGCTTTTGGCCGGTTTTTTTTTTTACAGATTTGACCGCTCTTGATTACCAACATTTCTTTTAAATAGTTCAATGCAGTTCTTCTTATCTCCAAAATCGACAGTTCCCCAGAGCCCATTTAAACATATACTTTAACATTTCTTCTTTACTTCCCCGACACATGACATTTCCCCGACAAGACCCCTAACCCTGCATCAAACTAGTACCATAACCAATAACAGGTTTTGTGGGTAAACTGCTTGCCTGCTTTCTTCCTAGTCGCTTTCGGTTTCTAGCGGGCGAGTCCTAGCTGCTAGCGATTTTCTTTGATTGTAAGAAGATAATTTCGATCCAATAAGCCTTACGGCAGGTTTATATTTAATTAAGCTTTGTTTTAGTTCCAACTGTAACAGATCTAAAAGCTGTCAGGTATGATCTAAGTACGATTAAGTTTAGTTTAGGTCAATCAGATCGAAGGAAATTAAATTGAATAATAATAACTTTTAGAAAAAATAGGCAAAACCGCCGCCGCCGCTCTGCATTTCCATTATAAAAACACCTTTATCCTTGTATTAGATATACGAGTATATTGTATCTACTCATGGAACTTATAAAGTTGCATATATCTTATACCTCTCTTTTGTGTAGATAGACTGGAATGGGGCACTAAGCGGCATCATCTGTATCAGAAATAATTTAAGTAGGTACCTAAGTTTTGTACAATTCAGTTATATTTGGGACAGAAATTGTTAGTGGACATATGGCTAAAAATAAAGTCGATTAGCAATTTGCACAGGGCCGTCTTTTCCATACGGGGCACGTGCCCAGGGCCCCCATCTTCAGGGGGGGTCCCAGAAGTTTTTTTTACAGTCAACGTTGTCCCTAATTGAGCGCCTTAGGGCACCTGATTCTCAAAGTGCCCTAGGGCCCCGTCACGTATTAAGACTGCCTTGAATTTGCACCCCTTTCTATTTATGTTGTCCTGTAAGATGTGATGTAGGTAAACAGTAAACACGTAAGGGGATGAACAGTTAAATTCCCTTCCTCTCTTTTTAAGCGCGAGTGAAAGAGAAACACTGTGTATTAGATAGTATGGGACTCCTCGCAAAATCATAAAAATGATAAATAAATAAAAACATGGCATTAATTGTAAAATATAAAATAATGAAGTTTTTGGTATTAGTTTTCTATCGAGCCGAATTCGTCCAATCGTGTATCGTATTAACAAAGTTCTTCAAAATTTATTGAATATTGACATATATTTTATTTACTTTCCCAAAACATATAGTTATTGCTAAAAACTGTTTAAGGCTGCGTTTCCACCAGATATGAGCGAGGATGCGTTGCGAGGAATGTGTTTATTAAGAACCAATCCTAGAGCTACGCTGTGCGAGGATAAACAAATGAAGTGATTCTATTGGTGCTTAACAAACACATTCCTCGCAACGCATCCTGGCTCATCTCTGGTGGAAACGCAGCCTAAGTAAAGTCAATTTCAAGGTCATCGGCCGTTGTCAGCCTCTTAAAGAATATATTTAGATAGGGAAACGTGCTTCTAAAGACGTAATTTTAAATGTATTTCTATAAATATTCATTTAAAATAAATATTTAAATAAAGTAGTTACAGTGGCGCCCAACCTTTTATGCATTACACCTGCGGTGTGTTATGTCATGCTGCGTGGGTTTGCGCATCTGAGCAACGTGCTAATGTGCTCGCATTATACACTCGAATGCAGTGAAAACGGTCCCTTTTGTATAGCATGTTCTGTACAAATTGATCCGTTTTAATTGCTTTTGGCTGTAGCTGCAGTTCCTTGAATACCAAATGAACAAATAAATTACGTGAAGCATTCGTTCCGCTACGACAAACGAGGGTAAAGCGACATTATTTCATTTACAAATGCTAGTTTAGACAAGTTAACAATAGAGTCAGTTAATGACGTTAATGTGAGGAACTTATTGTGATGGCGAACAGGCTAAGACAGAAATATGGAAAAAATATCTGTGCATAACAAAACACACTTCGCGGAATTTAGCTATTATAAACATAGATATGTCTCTGGGCTCTATACTAAAATTCTACCATAGACAAATTTCCGACTTCCACTGATTTTTAGGGTTCCGTAGTCAACTAGGAACTAGTTTCGCCATGTCTGTCCGTCCGTCCGTCCGTCCGCGGATAATCTCAGTGACCGTTAGCACTAGAAAGCTGAAATATGGTATGTACTAATATGTATGTCAATCACGCCGATAAAGTGGTAAAATAAAAAGTGGATTTTTTTTTTTATTAGGGTACCTCCCCTATACGTAAAGTGGGGAGTGATTTTTTTTCATTTCAACCCTAACTTGTGATATATTGTTGGATAGGTATTTAAAAATGAATGGGGGTTTAGTAAAATCATTTTTTGATAATGTAAATATTTTCGGAAATAATCGCTCCAGAAGTAAAAAAAAAATTGTGTGTCCCCCTCTAACTTTTGAACCATAAGTTTTAAAAATATGAAAAAAATCTCAAAAGTAGAACATTATAAAAACTTTCAAGTAAAATTATTTTGAACTTGATAGGTTGAATAGTTTTGAAAAAAATACAAAATAATTTCTGAATTAAGTTTGTAATTTAACCGTATAAGCAGGTGTTTATTGTACCTGTAATTTCTAAAAAATCACAATGAAATGACGTGCTTTCAAATAAAGTAAAAAACCGGCCTAGAGCGTGTCGGGCCACGCTCAGTGTAGGGTTCCGTAGTTTTCCGTCCGTCACAGTAAGTGTCCCCACTTAAGAGTTAAAATAACACCGCCATGTAGGATATGAGCGTTCCACGTACAGCGACATCTATCGGCAAATTAAGTAAACTATTGCGCGCGAGCTTAAAGTATGGAAGATGATTTTTATGGGATAATTCTTTATTGCGTGAACCGATTTTCACCGTTTTTTAGGGTTCCGTAGTCAACTAGGAACCCTTATAGTTTCGCCATGTCTGCCCGTCCGTCCGTCCGTCCGTCCGTCCGCGGATAATCTCAGTGACCATTAGCACACTCACTCCTCCTATCACTAAATTAATAAACCAATCTTTTGACGAAAGTAGTTTTCCCGATAAATTAAAAATAGCCAAGATAAAGCCAATCCTAAAGGAAAAAGGACAATCTGATAACCCTGCTCTATTCAGAGCCATTGCGCTCCTCCCTGTATTGTCGAAAATGTTTGAGAAGTGCATGTCAAACCGCATATACCTACAGCTTTTTAGAAAAGTACAATTTATTAGATGAGAATCAATACGCATTCAGAAAAAACGCACCACTATTCATGCAGGCTACAATTATATACAAACAACACTAGAATACTTAAGAAATAAAAAACATGCAGTGGGGCTAACTGCTAGATATGTCGAAAGCGTATGACAGAGTCTCACATACTATCTTACAAAATAAACTAAATGAAATCGGCATACGCGGTAGAGCACTAAATTGGATGAGATCTTACCTAACATCTAGAAAACATTTCGTCGTAATAGAACATATGTGTAATCAAACTGGAAAATTAGAACATGTAAAATCCAAAATACTTAATATTGATAGCTCAATACCTCAAGGTAGCGTCCTAGGATGTGTACTATTCTTAATCTACATAAATGACCTTCCCAAAATCACAACCCACAAAATAGTAATGTTTGCTGATGACGTATCTTTATTATTTCAATGTAAAGACAATAACTTTAGCTCATATATAGAAGACACATTCAATTCTGTAACAATTTGGCTACATGACCACAACCTGCTAACTAATAATGACAAATCCAAAATAATTCAATTTGGGCCCTGGCAAAAAGAACCTCTTAACTTACACGCCGTATCCTCCAAATTAAAAATCGAAGAGGTTACCGACTGTACTTCACTAGGTCTTACGCTAGATAGCAATTTAAACTGGAAGGCACATATAGCACAATTGATAGCACGAGTAAAATGTCACGATTTATTTATGCACTGTGCGTATTAAAAAGTAATACCACCCTAGAGTGCGCATTGGCAGCGTACCATTCACAGGCGGTCGCGTGGATGCGCTATGGGATCCTACTGTGGGGCCATAGTAGCGAAGTTCGGCGCCTTTTTTTGAAGCAAATAAACTGTGTTAGAATCCTGGCTAATATCAACCTACCCCATAGCTCCAAACCTCACTTTAAAAAACTAAATCTTTAAACCCTTCCCTGTCTTAACATTCTAGAAATCTCCGTTTTTGTCCGTAAAAATATACACCTGTTTAAATTTAGCCGAAACGCACGACGTCAACAATATCTTGAATTACCCGAACCAAAATCAGAAATCTACAAAAACAGTCCCTATTATAGAGCTATAACAATATACAATCATATCCCTACCTATGTAAAAGACGCAAAAACAAACGCGATTTTCATAAATAGTTTTAAAAGTATGCTGGTCGATAAATGTTATTATTCCGGTACCTGGAAGACAAATTGTAACATGCAATTAACAAATGTAGTTTATAATTATAAGTATTAAGTGTTTTTTTACCAAACCGGCGGTGATTGAGCCGGTTTTAGAAATTTTATTTTGTTATACTATGTTTATAATTTCATGTCGTTATAAAGTTCTTGATTTATATGTTCCTGTATTATATAAAATTAGTTTTAAGAAATCTCATTATTTCTACTGTCACTGCACTTTTTGGTTTGCCAGACTATAAAACACTACTAACTACCTGTTACCTCTTCACGTTTAAACTGCTGAACCGATTTAAATGAAATTGTATACGGAGGTGGTTTGAGCCTCACTCAGCCGGAAATGTTTGCCATATCAATGAAGTCGCGGGCAAAGCTAGTAGTTTTTATTATTTACTTGTCTCTGTTCCCATATCACCTAGATGTTCATGCCTTATTTTATTTAATAAATCAAGTTTAAGCATACAAAGTAAGTCTGGACTGTTTATTCGTCATGCTTCTATAAACTGGCTACATGCGGAAACCGGCTCTGAATATTGGCTTAGAAATAACTTTTTAAGTCTACGAGTACACGGGTTTTTCATTATGAAGAGATAGAAAAACACAAAGTAATTTTGCATTGCTTTTTAAATAGGTGGGATTGAAACTGTGAAACAAAATTAATTCTTTTTCTGGAACTCCAGCTCAATCCACCTACAAAATTATTATATTTTTTATTAAATAGGTACAAATTATCTATGACAGCCATAGACGTATAAAATAAGAAGACGTAACGCCGTGAAGACAAAACTGTGCTTCCCTAATAAGCCAATTTCTTCGTGTTTACACGCGACACGCACACATCTACAACTCGTGGTGATTGGTTCAAACGTCAAAAGTGAGTGTGTGTGCACGAGATGGCGGCTCATTATGGAATCACAGTTTTATCTTCGTGGGATTACGTCTTCTTAATTTATATGTCTATGATGACAGCAATTATTTTTCGTGTCTATGTTATGTCTGTTAAATAATTCGAAATTAAGAGATAAACAAGCATTTTGAAAATTAAGCGAGATTACTAAACCATGGCAAACACGTCAACGAAACGACGAAACAAAAACAAAATTTAATTTATTTAGCAGGTAGGTAATAATTGACTAATAAAGGTAGAGCATATGTAGAGCGTATTGACCTTACTAAGAACTACAAATTATTTGCCGGGGGTTTTGTCACTGTCATCAATCTACACACTAAAAAAACTATGTAACGATATTATTTTCATTTTTGGCCACCCGCAAATAGAAGTTTGTCAATTTAGCCCTCGCACCCTCTCCCTCATTCACTCGTAATTCCGCTTTTCTGAACGATATTGAACGAACTAAAACAAACGTCATTTTTGGCACATTTAACTTTCATTCACTTAGCATGTTTTGACCAAAATCAGACAAATTATGTCGAAAATGACCAACGTAAATTCTAGTTTGGCTTACGAAATATTGTTGTACTTAAATAATTTTTATTTGGGCATGTTTTTTGTGTGTGAAGTGGCCATCGGGATCTTGAAGGCGATAAATGTATCGTATCCAGAGAATGCCTTGCTCACGGAGACTGGTATTTTCGGCGCCTTGTGTGTTGTTGAGGCATTTCGCATATTTTTGGGACAGAGAGGAAACTTGTCTAGTAAAAGTAAGTAGGCGCTTGTATTTTATAAGTTTTATAACTAGGTCAACCCTATTGCAAAACCCATTTAATGACGTCACCCTCTCGCAAAACATGACTACATTACATTATGAATAATATAATATGTTAGATCAATTTAAAAAAAATATTTTATTTTAAGCCTTTTTTTTGTGAAAACTTAAGAATTAAAAGAACCTGTAAACTTCTTTATAAATTCCAGTTCAATAATAAAATACTTTTAGTATGGAACTTTTGCCACACTTTTACAAGAAAAAAAAAACTAAACATGAAACACTAAGAGGATTATATGGACCACGCTTAAGAAAAAGAACAGAACGAGCGGTTCAACGAGTACAGAACTCGTGCGTGCGTTTCTGTCAAAATATCCCTCGCCGCTCTCACATAAGCCCTTACCTAAACCAATCAGGAAAACTAAATATGTCACACAGACGTAAGCTAAAGCTGGCGGCACTAGTCTTTTCTCTGAAAAAATCCGGTACCCCTCCATATCTCGCGCGCAAACTAGTGTGGAAGCGTAACCGAAGTGCACGGGGTTTGCGGGAGCAAAAAGAAATTACATTGCTTCCTCTAGTCCGGCTTCAGGCATTTAGAGGCAGTTTTCGCTATGCTGCCTCTAAATGTTGGAATAATCTGCCACCACCAGTAATGAATTGCAAGTCCCTGGCGGTTTTCAAAAAACAATGTAAGGCTTTCCTACTGGACCTCCAAAAGGAAGTTACTTTCACTTTTGGTTGACAGATTGCTAAACTTGAGTGATGTAACTGTTTTATTGTATCCCTATTAGTTAAATTAGATTAAGTTAGATTAAGTCCCGGGGGTGACAGAATAACAGCGTCCGTTGCTTGAAGGTGGTAGGGCCTTAGTGCCTTTAAGCCTACTCACACAGACATAAGCTGAGTCACTTTCCTTTTTAATAAGTTTAAGCATGATCTACTGTACTCTTATTATGTACTTATGCAATCTTATTAAATAAACGTCTCTTATTATTATTATTATTGAAACACTACACCCCATTGCAATATATACCCACTAAGTACCTACATACATATGGGAAAACATTTGAATTATAATTTATAATCATGTTATTTTCAGAAGTTCCCGTATTCTTCTCCGTATTACTCACAATCCCTTCAGCTGTCGGAGTCTGCTACTTCCTCATCTACCAAACCTACATAATCAGATTGGAGTACATCTGGTGTGCCGTGATGCTCATGTTCCATGCTCTGGAGATGGCCTTCGCAATCCTCTTCATGTTCACAGTTTGCAAAAACCAGCAGTACGATTAGAATAAGTTCCAAAGTACCTCAGTGCCAAAGAGATACTAAAAAATGCCAAAGTGTTGGACTGAAATACTAAACATTCCAATTTTGAAGTAGACAAGTGTTTTACTGTTTGTAAAGTAGAACTGGTTTTATATACAAGAACTTTGCAAGAGACATTTAAAGTTGTTTGTAGGATATATTTAATTTAGCTATAGTTTGACTAGTTAGGTAATATATTATTAAAGCCTAAAAGTATTAGAGTATATATGAAAATGTTTGTTGTTAGAAGCTTACTAGCTTAAAAGCGGCCGCAAACATGTTTACTTGAATTAGCCATTAGTAAAGAGTTAGTGGTCATATTTACTTGTCTTAAAGCACAATTTTGTATCCAAATGCACATAAACATAATTATTAGTTAAAATGCTCAGAAATAACATATAATTATTAGAAAAAAAGTTCAGACCACAGCCTAAAATATAATTAAACTTACAGACAATTAAAATGGGTCACCTTGTACGGAAATTTATATATGTTGTGTCCCATTTTCACTGTCCTTGTGTATATTTAATCAACTATTTTAACACTGACCGCCAAGCATCGGACGGAAAAATCGTGCCCTCAGCGCCACAGGGCAACTCGCTTACCTATATTTTGGACGTGATATCACGGGCTGGCGCTGAGGCTCGACTTTCCATGCGCGTGATTTGACGTCTTTGGCGGTCAAAGGGTTGAGGCTCAAAAATGAAAATTAAATGTAGTTGAAAAGGACAACTTGTCACTCTTGTCATAGATGGAGAGCTAGCCACATCAGATATGACACAATAATGAGAGCAACGTAACCCCTAGTCAGTTTGCTATACTATGCTTATTTCTAGATCCGGACATCTGGCAACTGTAAAGTGGTGGCCAACGAATGCAAACCACTTCAAGAAAACTAGAGTTCTGGGTTTGATGATATTATGATACATTATATAAATATCATTGCCAAAGTTTCTATAATACGCAATGATTTTTGTTCTAATATAATATAATATAATATAGGCCCTCCTTTATAACTGAGTCAACTTTGGCAGTTTTTACGTATTTTGGTATTACTATTTTCCAATTCAAACCTCCACCCATTAAAAGCTGCCAGATGCCCGGATCTAGCAATAAGGATAGTATAGCAATCCAACCAGACAGGTTTTGTAGCTCTCATTATTGTGTCATATTAGACGTAGCCAGCTCTTAGTCTATCAGTTTATGAGTGTAAAAATTAACTTCAAAAATATAATTGGACCTTCAAATAAAACTACTATAGTTTTGATCTAATACAGTGACAGTACTGTCACTGTTAGTACTAAAATGATTAGCTATGTTTAAAAATGACTACATGTACGGTTATTTTAAAAACAATGTACCAACTGCCTAATATAAATAAAGGAAATTCATACTTATTTAAATTTTTATTCTAAACTTTCTACAATATAATTACAACAACTATTCAGTAGGCGGAGTGATGTGTTCTGGTAGTTTCTGGCACTCAACTTTAGTGACTTTCAAAGCACAACCTTCCGGAAGATTCCGTTCGATGTACTCAAGGTATGTGTCGCAGGTGGACCCGGTTAGCCTCTGTAGATGGACGAATCGGAAGTATGTGCGGATCTCGTACTGGACTCTGTGCTTTTTGTAGATGTGGACGCACCTGAGAAGGGTGTGCCTCTCCTTTTCAGCTTTTCTGGGTGCAAAACTGCAAAATAATCTGGATTAGCAGGATTTTATGCCATGATTTTAGGTATCCTACTCATCCTATAATCGCCAAAAGAAACGTTAATATTTATTTGTCAAAATTAAGAATTCCAATACTATTTAATGGAAGGTCTCTGGGTGGCAGAATTTTATGTATCATTTTGTACATTACATAAGTATTTGTTAGAAACAGGACTGCTCTTAACTAGTTTCTGGTAAATATGTGTATGTATGTGATTAAGTGTGACGCGCCAACAAACCGGGTCACTCCAGTTTGGTGCAATATTGTAACTACCAAAACCTGTAATTGTTTTACATGAATAAATCATTTTAATAATAAATAGCCAGCCAAAAAAAAAATTTGGTCAACAGAAAAATTAGATGATCTGCATGGTTTATTTTTTTGCGGACCAGTTAATTATACCCAATATTTTATCAGAGGTAAACAGAACAGACCAAACTTAACATATCAGTACTATGTAAAATGAACATTATTTTCAATAACAATGAAATAAAACAAACCTTTTAGTCACCTCAATCCCTAAATGTGATGCCGCAGCCACACAGAACCAGGAGTAACTAAGAAGCACAGAAGGATCTATGCCTCTCATTTCCAACTCAACTTTTTTATATAACTTGTCCAACTCCACTGTGTTAGGGATGTCCTGAATCGTCTTTGGCGGTGAGGGTGTGACAGTGGAAAGAGGTCGCAGAGCGGCATAATTTGTGGCTATGGTGCTTCTAATTAATGGTGAGGACCTCCAAATACTCTGAAATAGTTATGCTACTATAAAATAACTTGCTAGTTAGTTTCAAAAAAAGAAGAAAACTAGCATTGCTATAGCATAGAAAAATATTTTCATATAAAAACAAATATAAAACGAAAATTTGAGGTTATAATTTATTTACCTTCAAAACGTTCATTTTGTGAATGAGTTACGTCTACCACTGATATTTTGAAGTATTATTTTACCGATTAGAGTATTCTCAAATAACTTTGTAACTGCAAAACAATCAAGTTTTGGTTAGAGCCCAGAAATCCGGAACTTTCGGAGGGCCCACTTTCAGTTATATATCCTTACTCTTTGGGGCCCACTCACGAACTTCACGAAGTTATGATTTTGATATCTGTCAGTGTTTGATAAGTGTCACTGTCAATAAATCAATGCTCCATTACGAAAAAGTTTATTTTGTAAGGCTGAGGTCACATCTGAGAGGCTACCTCTGTTTGGGCTTAATAAATATTTAATGTGGGTTGATAGAATGAAAGAAGACATTATTATCTTTTTTGCCTGAACAGCAGCCATATCACAAATTTAAAAATAACCTGTATGACACAATAACTAGTAATAACCAAATGTGTAGCCGTAGCTTTACACATGTGTGCTATTTTACTGTAGTAACATTTTTAATAAAACGTCAAAAATAAGAAAACAAATGGCTGAAGGCAATACAGTAATTTTCTATCAAATTCAATTTGAATTAGTCTGAAATTTACTCAGAAAATTCACGAAAGAGTCGCACTTAGCTGCAGATATGGTTGGTCCATTAGTTCTTATGAAACTGCTACATTGCAGACGTCTACGCCACGGTAGATGCAAGGACAGGAACACCGAAGACCACGAAACTGCTCATCAGTCTAAAGTAAAGAAGGAGCCAAATCAGTTCGAAGACTACACGTGCCGAGTGTGCCTTAAGGAAGGTAATATTCCTCTCTGTGGCGAGAACGCCCGTAAAGACATTTTAGAAGACTTAAATCAGTTTGGAGGCATAGAAGTTCAAACAGACGATATGTTTCCGAAATACTTATGTGAACCGTGTCATTCTCTGTTGGAAGGTGCGATTTTGTTCAGGAAAACTGCTCAACAATCTGAACAAACACTTAAAGACGCTACGGAACACCATTTTGATTTTAACAATGATAATAGTGACCATGACTATGCTGAAACGGAACCGAAAGTTGAAATGAAGCATAACTACCATTGTCGACGATGCAATTTAGATTTTAACCTATTTCAAGATTACAATGAACACAAAGCATCCATGGAACATGAGAATATGAAGATAAGATGTCCAATATGCTGCAATTTATATTCCGAATCATATTTGAAAAAACATCTACTGTTGCATAAACCAGATGATGTGCCGTACGTATGTGACATTTGTGGTAAAAAGTTCATAATACAGGGACAGTTTACGAGGCATCGGTTGACACATTTCTATGATTTACCATTCAAATGTGACCTATGCCCATACAGAGGTAGATTTACAGAGTCGTTGAAAATGCACATGAGAACTCATTCCGGGGAAAAACCATATCAATGCTCGCAGTGTGCTAAATGCTTTATAAGTAAAAGTAATCTTAACAAACACATGCATGTACATAAAGCAGAACATGATTTTAAATGCGAGACTTGCGGGAGAGGGTTTAACACGAAACGGGCTTTAGACTTGCATTTCAAAGTCGATCACACTGGCATTAAAGACCATTTGTGTAACATTTGTGGGAAAGCGTTTGGATATCGAAAACAGATGATGAAGCATCAGCTAAAGGTTCATAAAAGAGAGAAGATGAGAACTGGCAGAATGCCATTGTATTTGCAAGTTGAGAGTATTGAAAAGAATGGAGGAAAAGCAGCGACTTCAGATAGAGTTCCTTCGTAAAAATCTGATAATTTTACAGGAAAAAATGTTTTAATTAAGGGATGCCACTGGTTTTTATTTTGTACGGAAAATAACCAGTTAAAATATGGGTTTCCTCGTACAAAACAATAACTAGTAATTTCTCTTTTTATGATAGGCCCAGTTATAAATTGTTTCTTTTAAATAATTAAAAAACTCACCACAACAGTATTTTAATATACCTGATATTCCCCTGCCTAACATTTTACATGAATGACTATACTCGTATTGTCATGTTTTGGATTT
This sequence comes from Pammene aurita, assembly GCA_947086415.1. Taxonomy (NCBI): domain Eukaryota; kingdom Metazoa; phylum Arthropoda; class Insecta; order Lepidoptera; family Tortricidae; genus Pammene; species Pammene aurita. The sequence goes on from OX352309.1 coordinate 19,912,419, forward strand.
GCCGAACTTGTTCATGTAGCAAAAACATGCTGAAAAGATGGATATACCTCGGCCACACTATGCCCCTCGCGCTGCCGCGATGTTGCCCTCTCCGGCCACACACTGCCCTACTCGCGCGAATATGATATGCGGCCTTTGACTCGCGGCAAAAAACCGACAAAATAGGGAGCGGTGGGCATGACGAGTAGCGCGGCCACACTATGTCTCTGCCTACTTCCCACGCCGCTCGTCGAGTGTGTGGCGAGGTAAGATTCTGGATATGCGTGGCCCTGAGATTTGCTTAAAACTTACTATGTACTTATATTTTTTTTATGTCAATTACATGACGCATTATTGTGCATCTTTAAGATATAATATAATATTATATCTTAAAAATACACAATAATGCGTCATGTAATTGACATAAAAAAAAACAGTAATATTATTAATATTACTGTTTTGAAAAAATAAAGTCCCGCCGAGTTTCTTGCCGGTCATAATACTTCTCGGGTCAAAGGTGCAGGGTTAGACCCGGTGGTAGTTTTTAGGGTTCCGTAGCCAAATGGCAAAAAACGGAACCCTTATGGATTCGTCATGTCTGTCTGTCTGTCTGTCCGTCCGTATGTCACAGCCATTTTACTCGGAAACTATACGACGTATCTGAATAAAATTTACACATAAGGTGTATTTTGTATGCAGCTACTTAGTTATGTAGTTAAATTTGAAAAAAAAAATATTTTTAGGGGGCGCTCCATACAGGTAACTAAATTAAAAAAATAAATAAATAACTAAATATCAACATGTGACACATCAATCGATAGGTCTTTCAAAATAACATTGAGGTTTCTTTGACTATTTTGTGATTAAGTGAATATTTTCTGAAATAATCGCTTCGAAAGTCAGAAAAGTTGTGTAGCCCCCCCCCCCGTAACTTTTGAACCGTAAGTTCAAAAAATTTGAAAAGATGCGCCTTATCATATACTTTCTACGAAAATTGTTTTGAACATTATCGGTTCAGCCATTTTTGAGTTATCTCCAAAAAACTTCTTCCATAGGCATCAGATACGACCTTTTGGTATTAGTTTGGTTCTTATTCCATTGCAGGTACGGAACCCTCCTATGCGTGGTCCGACACGCACTTGGCCGGTTTTTTTTTCTCTGACTTTCATAAGTGTAACATGTCTGCATAAGTACCTAAATTGAAGAATAAATATCTTTTTAGGGTTCCGTAGTCAACTAGGAACCCTTATAGTTTCGCCATGTCTGCCCGTCCGTCCGTCCGCGGATAATCTCAGTGACCGTTAGCACTAGAAAGCTGAAATTTGGTACTAATATGTATATCAATCACGCCGACAAAGTGGTAAAATAAAAAGTGGAAAAAAATGTTTTATTAGGGTACCTCCCCTATACGTAAAGTGGGGAGTGATTTTTTTTTTCATTTCAACCCTAACGTGTGATATATTGTTGGATAGGTATTTAAAAATGAATAGGGGTTTACTAAACTCATTTTTCGATAATGTAAATATTTTCGGAAATAATCGCTCCAGAAGTAAAAAAAAATGTGTCCCCCCTCCTCTAACTTTTGAACCATAAGTTTTAAAAATATGAAAAAAATCTCAAAAGTAGAACTTTATAAAAACTTTCTAGGAAAATTATTTTGAACTTGAAAGGTTGAATAGTTTTTGGAAAAAAAATGAATGATGGTGAAAATCGTTTCACGCAATAAATAATTATCCCATAAAAATCATCTTCCATACTTTAAGCTCGCGCGCAATAGTTTACTTAATTTGCCGATAGATGTCGCTGTACGTGGAATTCTCATATCATATCTTACATGGTGGTGTTATTTTAACTCTTAAGTGGGGACACTTACTGTGACGGACGGAAAACTACGGAACCCTACACTGAGCGTGGCCCGACACGCTCTTGGCCGGTTTTTTTTATAAAGTGTGTTATATTATAATCTTGTGGTTTGTTATTTGTTGTCACGTTTGGGAAAAATATTACGATTTTTCATTCTTTTTATATAAATCGTTGATAAAACTATCAAAAGGAATCGCGTCAGTTACTTATTAATCTTATTATTGTGATTTATAAGTATAAAGAAAAATAATACTAGCAGAAAGTGATGGATACAAATTTAACGAACTTAAGAAAGGCATCATATATAGTCTGGCAGGCCAACGAACGCAGTAGCAATCATAGCCTAATAATTAGGCTATGGTAGCAATGTACAGCGAACTAAAGTATGACAACACTAAGAATCAGTGAAAAAAGCATGATCATCAAATTTTAGGTGGTATTTCCGCCCCTTTCATTCGTTGACATTTACGATGTGTAAAAAGGAGACGGATATATTTCGTCGGATATGTCATCATCAAGTCAAGCAGTCACTCCCAAATATAAAATCTAATTTTAATTTTTTTTTACCATTTGAGCCATAAAAAGTGCCTTTTTAACATTCTTTACACGTAAAATCACAGATGGAATAAATTTACGTCCCAAAGGATTCCAATTACCTCAAGTTTTGAAAGAAATTGCGCAGAGATTTCTCCTGTCATTCGTGCGACCATATACTTTTACACCGTAACGTGCAAACGACGCTGGACATAATAACCCCAGCGACAGCCTGCAGGACTTATCGGCCCCCACGGCCCGCGCGCGCATGGCTTAATTCACCACGAAGGCCCCGAATGCGTCCAAAGACTGCGCCCCAAGCACTGACATGCCGCTGTCAATCAAACTTCAATTCCGTAAACATCGGACTATTTTCTTTACTCTAAAATGTTTTAATGTGTTGGACACTGCAGGATTGTTTTAAAAACGATTGCAAAAAACGAAACTGGATCTTAGCATGCATGCAGTCTAATATAAGTGATTTTCAGAGTTACGTCCAAGAGAAATAAGTGGCATTTACTTTAATTTATCGTGCCTGTTCGCCTTGTTACCTTGATATTTTTCCTATCTTATATCCTTTTATTTATAGTATGTACCTATAAGTTTTTCTTTGTATTGTATAAGTAGTTGTTAGAACCTGTATGTCCCTATTAGCAAACAATGTCGCCGCTACTGTGTCGCTGGACATTGATGTACGCTGCCCACATTGTCCCCAGCTCCGTTATTTCAAAGGTAAAAAAGGTATAAATATCCATATCGCAAAAAAACATAAACACCAGGTCTCATGTTCGGGACCTATAATTTCCGCCCCTCCTTCGACAACCGTTCTGCAATCACAATCCACACTTTCCGACCCACCTTTTTGGCAAACTATAAGTAGCTTAAAAAATACCCTACCGACTCTTAAACGTATACCCCGGGGCGCCCGCGTCACAGTTTCAAAATTTTTAGCAGAAATTATAAAAACTGCCGTAAGTGAAAACTCAAAGCGCGCCTGGGAAGAACTTTTGACTTTTTCGTTCAAAATTCTCCATGTCAACGATGATGATAATACTCGAAGGTCCCTTGCTACTAAAATAAAACAAAACTGTATTAACAATTCTCCTGTTTGTCCCACTACTCCCCAGCAATACACTACGAAACGAAACATCAGTAAAATAGTAGAAAATAAGGTAGCCGATGGGGACATTAGGGGTGCCGCCCGCATCATTTTTTCTAGCGACACAGTAGCTCCTGAAAACTCAAATACACTTTCGGCCCTTACTAATAAGCACCCACTTCCAGCAGCAAACTTCGTCCTGCCCGGCCCTCCACTAACCACTGACGCGCCGCTTATGGCTACACCGGAAGATGTTTTGGGGGCCGTCATGTCGTTCCCAAACGGCTCAGCTGGCGGCTTAGATGGCCTTACACCACAACACCTCAAAGACCTTTTAAGCAGCGACTGCAACGGAACGCGTGACGAGCTCCTAAAGCATCTAACCGCATTGGTGAACCTGATGCTGGCAGGTGAAGTACCCACAGACGTTATTGATATACTGTATGGCGCAAATTTATGCGCGCTAGTAAAAAAAAGGCGGCGGCATACGACCGATTGCCGTTGGCACCACTTTGCGTCGTCTCACGGCTAAAGTAGCCTGCCGAGCCGTCCGACAAAAATTAACCCAAGAATTTAGACCTTTCCAACTGGGCTTTGGCTCAAAAAGTGGCTGCGAAGCCGCCGTCCACGCTGTGCGTACATTTGTGGAACGTCGGGCTGGCGAGGTGCTGCTGAAAGTTGATGTGACGAATGCCTTCAACTCTGTAGATCGAGGCACCCTGTTGACCCAAATAAAAGAAAATATCCCCGAAACCTATCATTTTTTATGGCAATGTTACAGCTCCCCGACAAAACTTGTACATAAATCGAACCTTTTGGCCTCCTCTGTTGGGTGTCAGCAGGGTGATCCCTTAGGCCCAGCCATCTTTAGCCTTGCCATCCATCCATTCATACAATCTCTAAATTCGAAATTAAATGTCTGGTACCTAGACGATGGTACACTAGGTGGTGACGCAGATACAGTCTTAGACGATCTACAAAAACTATCAGCTAATCTAAAGACTATTGGTTTATCTCTCAATTATTCTAATTGCGAACTATTTGTTTCCGATTCTTCTACTGATAAAGACCGAATAATACAAAATTTCGAAAATATAGCCCCTGGAATAAAAATAGTCAACGAAAACCTGCTTCACCTCCTTGGCTGCCCCATTTTGGACCAATCCTTCGACAAATACATCCACGATAAAATTCAAAATTTTAAATGTGTTTCCGACCGTCTATTAAACATCAACATGCATACCGCCTACACAATCATTCGACACTGTCTTTTCGTTCCTAAATTTACATATATTCTTCGTGGTAGCCATCTCTGGAAGCACCCGTCCCTACTCATAAAACTAGATTCCCTTATTCAAGAAACTCTATCATCAGTCCTTAACATACCTTTTGACGAGAGATCCTGGACCCAGGCCACTTTACCTATTCGGCACGGTGGCCTGGGGATCCGCAAAATTTCCAGTGTTTCACTGCCTGCCTTCTTGGCGTCAGTGCATAGCGCCCAGAACCTAATAGAGAGTATCTTAAGCCCTTCTCTCGGGGCGATGGAAGCTGCTCATTGCACTGAGGCCAAGAATGTTTGGTCATTAACCAGTCCCAACACTGACCCGCCTGCCAATCCTTGTTCTCAGAGACAATGGGACGAGCCGCTCTGCCGACTAGTACGGAATAAACTAATTGATACGTCAACTGGTCCGGCAGATCGAGCTCGTCTCCTTGCCACTGTGGAGTGGGAGTCGGGTCTGTGGCTACAGGCTCTACCTTCACCATCTATAGGCACTCTCCTTGATAATTCCACCTTTAGACTGGCGACTAGTTTGCGAATTGGGGCATCAACAAACGCCCCACATCGGTGCCAATGCGGTGCGATGGTTGACAACCTGGGTCACCATGGCCTCTCCTGCGGTGGAAGTACTGGGCGCATACCCCGTCATGCCAGTATAAACGATGTCATCCGAAGGGCCCTTGTCAGTGTCAAAGTTCCAGCCACCTTGGAACCCGTTGGCTTGGCAAGGGACGACGGCAAGAGGCCCGACGGCATGACGCTGGTGCCTTGGAGGATGGGACGGCCTCTGGTCTGGGACGCTACAAGTGTAGACACTCTTGCCCCGTCCCATCTTCCACGTACCAGTAAAAATGCTGGCAATGCCGCGTCCGCAGCAGAAGACCTCAAACGCCGCAAATACGCCACCCTCGGTAGTGGTTATATATTTGAGGCGTTTGGGGTCGAAACGTTGGGGCCATGGGGGCCGAGCGCGCACCGCATCTACAAAGAAGACTTAGCGGCGCGTTTAATTGAAACGACGGGTGACCAGAGGGCTGGCCAATACTTTGCACAACGTATAAGCATCGCTATACAACGTGGCAATGCGGCCAGCCTTCTGGGCACCCTGCCCATTGGCAGCGATTTGGAGGATATTTTTTATTTGTAGGTAGTCTCTAGTTTATAGTTATTTATAATATTTTATATTTTTTATTGTATTGTCGCCTGTTAGTTCCTTGTTGGTAATTAATTGATAGAACAATCAAAAATATTATTCCATGGAAGTTGTGACAGATTGCTACTACTGAAATTCCAACTACTGTTTTTTTATTTATACTGCAACAGATAATCTGGTTGAGGCAATTGACATATGGCTTAAAATGAATTTAAATTTAATTGGGAACGTTGCAGGAGTTCTATCTCACTCGCGCTTAAGATGAGAGCTTGAAATGCACAAGAAACAAATTCAATGTGAATTGAAATGTTCGTCATGAAATACGGTGTCTCATCCAGGGATTGCACAACCGGTTTTATTAAATACTTGTAAACAAACTGTCAAACTAATAGCGGTTTAAATTTTATACCTGTATTCAAATTAGAGGTATTATTTTAATATTGCTAATATCATTATGACAATTCAAGTCCTAATTTCAGTATTCTTTACCGGTATTCAATACCTATATTCAATGAATGACAATTTTATTACTAGTGCGAGTGAGACATCTGTATCTAAGTTACGGTCTCTATCGGGCCGAATTTATACCTAACCGACTAGTTCGACGACAGACGACAGACGCTAAGGCGTTCCTATTTAAAATTTTCTAGAAATAAACCAACTAAATAAAGTAGTAGTACAAAGTGTCGTATTTCACAAATTAATTTCTGACTTTTCGAGTCTTATGCCTTTTAGGCGCTTGTCTTTTGACTTCTTATACCGATAATAAAATCGATTACAGGTAAACATGTCATTTGCAAACACCGATAATGATTTTGAATACCGGTAATACTTTAACGCTATTCATGGTTTTAGCAATATAAATAGTGAAATTCAAGTATAACCGGTTAAACCCAAATTACAACCGGTTTTGAGAATACCGGTAACGATCCCTGGTCTCATCACAAAGGGTTGCCACATGTACGTATTTTGAATTTGCCGCGCGTTTCTACTGACAGAAATGGTTTGCCAGACTTGTACAAGTACACTGTGATAATTCTGATATTTGATATCCAACATAAAGCAAAAAAGAATGCATGAAATTAGCACGAGAGGGCTCTCTTTGTCAGTTATAATTATACTACTCTTTAACATAAAGTAACACTGTACTCTTATTATGTACAAATGCAATCTTATAAACGTCTCTTATTATTATTATATGTATGTGTAACATATACAAGATATCTCTATACTCCGCTTAGCGCGTTATTTATTTGAAACCTAAGCTGCCAAAAAGAAGGGGTGCGGGGAACACGCAATGCTAGACGTGCGATTATTCCATGAGAGATAATGGTTGCCATGGAGACGTATATACTAAGTTTAATGTCACTTCCAATAATTAGTATCTTACTTCGAGTGTGGCAGCGGGGGTCGCCCGGCTATGCGGGGTCTTGGGTTAATTATTCTATGATGTGTAACTACGCTACGTTGCACGGTGGGCTGAAAATCGGCCTCCATAGAAATAGAAACCGAAGTCTTAAATTTGAACTTTTGACGTGATAACGTCTTTAAAATCATTTTAGTCGGGTGACATGTTCAGAAACTTGTGTCACACCAAAACCTCACGAGCGCGATCGCAGGTATAACGAGAGAGAGACGGACCGATCTCCCGTCTCATCTCGAGCGCTGCCAGTCATTCCGTGAAACTTGTCACGCGGAATCCTCACGAGCGGAGGCTGGCATAGCGTTCGAGTGAGTGGACCGATCTTCCGTCTCTCTCACTCTAGCGGCATACAAACGAATGGAGATTTTCTCGTGCGGTTAAGTTTTCGTTGAATGTTTAACAGTGAAACAAAATGTGAAGTGCAAGTGAAGTGTTACAACAATTGCAACAAAAAAAGGTGAATAAAATAGCCTACTTACTAACAATTAACATTCTTGAATAAACTTGTAAAAGTAATGAAAGATGGAAAAAAGACACGTGTAAACAAACGAAATTTAGAGGTTATGTTATGATAAAAATGAATTGTGGTAGTGTTAAATAAAAACATAGTTGGACTCATACCCTAAATAATTATAATACGGAAAAAATAGATAAAGGAGCGCGTCGCGTCGTGTGAATGATTAGAATATCGAATTAAAATCGTAAACTTGTCATTTTACACCCGAAATTTATCATCAAAAGTGTGAATAAAACGATAGATGTAATTTAAAATTTGAAAAAATTGTTATCTTCATTAATTCCTTACTTCCCAAAAACTTATATCACCAATAAGACGTTATCACGTAAACATCTCGATCGTAAACCTACTTTACAAACAACCAATTTTATAACTAGAGAACAAATCAAATCCTTTTTAATAAATATTCTTATTTGTATTATTCTATTCACACTACTATAAATATAAATTATAAACTTAAATTTATGTTATGTCATATACAAAGGAAATAGTGACCAAGGCCTGCGGTGCCCAGAACTTGGATCGAACCAGCATCTTCTGCATTTGAGGCAGATATTTTTTTTTATTGGAATAGCTATGGTTAGGTGTTATTATGTCTCAAAATTAATCTTAGCTTATTTGGTTAGAAAAATAATTAATTATAATTTTTTTTCTAAATCTTTGTATGGCGCGTATCAGAAAAATCGAGTTTTCTCCGAAAATAAAAAGTTAACCGTAATATCCTGACAGATGATTTTAAACATAATTATTCTTAATTTTTCCACATAATTAGAATTTTCCTACAGGGTGCACTTTTTTTTTTAAAAATCGAAATATATTTTTTATTTTTTTTATTTTGTTTTTTTTTTTATTTTAATATAGTTAAACTCGTTATTTTGACTACAAAAAATGAATTTGAGTTTAATCGAACCAATAACTTACGCGTAGTGAATTTTTGTTCTAAGCAAATGTATGGAGCGTACGAGTAAAACGGATTTTTTTTTCAAAAATTAAAGGTATACCGTAATATCCTTGCAGATGATGTAAGAACCAATTATTAAGGATATTTTCACATAACGCGAACTTTTCTACCGTGTGCACTTATTTAATAAAAAATAAAAAACTTATTTTTTCATGCTGAAATAGCTTTTTCTCATTGTTTTAATAAACATACAAGAGTTACAAGTAGAAAATTGAAGAAAAAACCATTACATCCTTTACATTATTATCCTTGTATCCTCTTTGTTACATTATCTTTAACAGTATTTAACAAATGACACATTGACAATTGATGAGTCTAAAATTAATGATCGTTAATGAGGTCCGGTTACAATCATTAGTAGATACTACGAATTTACTTAATTAAATAAATATCAGTAACATTATTAATAATTGGTTTACATAAAAACAGAAATAAGTATGTGTAATGCTATCCTAATTATAAGTATTCTAATGCTAATATAGGAATCCAGAAAGTTTAGTTTTCCTGGTCGCTTACTTCCGAATCCGTGTCCATTTCAGAATCAGGGTACACATTTGAGGTATCTGTCACTTCTTGTTCTTGAGGTTCCAGACAAACGAATAATTCTAAAGTTTCAGGGAAGAAAGCCTGTTTCTTTTTTCCACGTATTGTTGGCCTCATCGAAGAAAGGACAGGATCGGAAGACAAAAGCAACATATTAAATACATCTCTGTTCGAAGCTTGTCTCGTTTTTTTTTGTGAGTGATGCTCTCTGAACATTCTGAAGTCTTTGTTGCGTGCCTCGGATGCTTCTTCAGAGAGATGACCAATCGGTACAATATCATTTCGTGCAATGATATCTGTGCCATGGATCAGCAATTTATGCACTGTTGGGGGCATCTTATACCAACTGTAAAATTTTATATAGTCGTCCGCTGTAGCTTTGCAATAGGCTTTAAACTTTTCAGTGTCAATTACTTCACCTGATGTGACAGCTTGCAGAATTACAGCAAATCTCCGAATCATTTGTTCGTCCAGTCCAGTGATATTAGCTGTTTTTTCGGGATCTTCGAAAAATTTACGTGCTGTGTTTCCGTCATTCGTTGTTCCAGAACCTTGTTTTACTACATCGAAAGATGTAGTTCGTCTTTGAAGCGATCTTGAATAATCTTCTTCCGTAGTTCCAGCTTCTGTTTAAGGCCCCTCTTTTCAGTTGCATAAAATTCTTTAAAGTCCAATCGATATGCTATATGAAGAAGGCATTCCATGGTATTGATCCGGGCATGTAAAGATGATAGTCCAAATTCATATAAGGTAGTATCAGGCACTGTTTTTTTCGAAACTTTGTTCATTTCATTAGGCCTAGCTAAACATAAAATGCATGTTGCACTTGACTTAGCCTGTGAAAGATATGTGCAGATTTTGCCATCTACCATCGTCATCTTCAACTCATGTGTCACTTTGTTGTTTCTATGTTCTGTGGGCACTAGGTCTTTGATTTCATCGTCCATTTTTTTCTTTTGAGCTAGAACAAAGTTTTTGTTCTCTTTAGTAAATGTAAATTGCTTTGGACGACAATATGAAGCAGAACATGGTTTTGGATTTGTCCAAATTGTTTTGTCGCCAGAGATAAGCTTTAGTGGCACTAAAGTCGTCATAAAAATGCTTGAGTCATCTTGTTCACTGCCACCAATTTTCTGCTTGTACCGGCTTTGACTGGAAGCACCGTCAAATCCCCATTTAGAGATTAAACTTAACTGCATGTCTTCTACTTGTTCCTGTAAACTATTCAAAATTCGTGTAACTGTTAAATCCAGCAAAGCTTGCAATGTTATCTCACACGAAAAGTCCGTTACAATAACAGATTGCGTTGGTGGATAACAATCTAATTTAGCCTTCTGGACTTTATAATACGATGGATATAAGGTTGAAGCACCCTCTCTGATGGCTGTCTCTCGTAAAGTTATGTATTGCCGTTTAGATAACTTCAATGAAATCAGTAGACCTAATGCCTTCTCTGCTGTAAGTGACGCGGTAGAACCAGGCTTCTTGATCATTGCAGTGAATTTCTGGACTGCTTCTGGGTTCTTTAACATGTATTCTATCACTGATGCAATTTCACCTCCACCATCTTCTTTTAAAAGTTTTACAGCTGAAAATACAACTTCGTCTGTGTTTTCAATGCTTAGATCGCTGCATCTGTTTTTTTTCTGCTTCGTTCCAAGGTCTTCGAATGGTTTACGTTTTAATCGCGTCATAGTTCCAGTTGACGATGTGCTTAAAGTATGAGGAATGAGATCACTGCTGGTTGATCCGTGGGCTAACTGAAGATCCAACTGAAGATAAAAGCAACTTGGCCAGTCAATATTTGCTTCTAACCAAGATCCATACAATGCTCTAAATTTTTCTGTGTTCCGTTGGCTTTTCTTCCATCTGCTAGTAGCGGCTCTTGTAAATCTTCGGCAAAATTCTTTCAAGGTGTCACGATCTTCTTCTGACAGGTTAAGGTTTGATTTAGTAAGCACTATTTCAAACAAAGCTTCGTGATTTAAACTAGATCCTTGAGATTTTAGGATAACAAACAAGTCCAAGTTCGTAATAAGACTGTGCATGGTTTATGGTTGTATGTTAGCGGTTGAGAAGCTCAAGATTAACTAAAATATAAAATGTGCCCCTTACCTATTTATTGCAAGTACTAATGAACACCACCATTCTATATCATTGTTATTGTAATTAGTTTTACGTCTAATTATAAGCATAATGATTAAAACCTTAATGATTAAACTGCATTCATATTATCTAACAATTGTAACCGGACCTCATTAACGATCATTAATTTTAGACTTATCAGTTTTCAATGTGTCATTTGTTAAATACTATTTCATTAAGTACAAAGATAATGTAATAAAGAGGATGCAAGGGTATTAATGTACCTAATGGTTTTATTTTCAATTTTATACTTGTAACTCTTGTATGTTTCTTATTTATTTGATTAAAACAATGAGAAATTGCTATTTCAGCATGAAAAAATAAGTTTTTTCTTTTTTATTAAATAAGTGCACACGGTAGAAAAGTTCGCGTTATGTGAAAATATCCTTAATAATTGGTTCTTACGTCATCTGCAAGGATATTACGGTATACCTTTAATTTTTGAAAAAAAAAATCCGTTTTACTCGTACGCTCCATACATTTGCTTAGAACAAAAATTCACTACGCGTAAGTTATTGGTTCGATTAAACTCAAATTCATTTTTTGTAGTCAAAATAACGAGTTTAACTATATTAAAATAAAATAAAAAATAAAAAAAATATTTCGATTTTTAAAAAAAAAAGTGCACCCCGTAGGAAAATTCTAATTATGTGGAAAAATTAAGAATAATTGTGTTTAAAATCATCTGTCAGGATATTACGGTTAACTTTTTATTTTCGGAGAAAACTCGATTTTTCTGATACGCGCCATACAAAGATTTAGAAAAAAAATTATAATTAATTATTTTTCCAACCAAATAAGCTAAGATTAATTTTGGGACATAATAACACCTAACTATAGCTATTCCAATAAAAAAAAGTTCAAATTTAAGACTTCGGTTTCTATTTCTATGGAGGCCGATTTTCAGCCCACTGTGCGTTGTAAGAAAAACATGTAATTGTTGAAGTATCATTATTGTTTTTCGCCTTATACACGGTGTTGCAACACGCAGATATTTTAAAGCCTGACCAGAAATATATGATTATTGTCAAGAGGGCGCCCTCTTTTTTCTCTCTTATAATTCTCATTTATATGCCAACAGTTCAATATGGTCAAAAAGTACATTATTCTCTATGGTATGGTGATATCTTGATTTGTTTACCTGTCAACTCTGATGTTTATTTGTAAATGTTTCATAGCGAAATAGTTTTATTTTCCGACCATTTTATTTCGCGCAGTTTATTATATACATTATTTACAATGTTTCGCTCTTGACTATGAAGAGATTTGAACATTTTTTGTCATTTATTACTCAATATTCAACACGTTACGTTGAAGTAAACCGTCGCAATGACACTGACTGACACAGTGCCAACATGGTGTCAACCTATCATTAAAATTATTGCCAGTGTAAGAAATTAGTTCCAATGAAATTCCGCAACATGGCGCATGATCATATATTTCTGGTCAGGCTTTAAATTTGCCGCCTTTTCTCAGGGCCACGATAGCGTAGCCAGAGTGTCCTCTAGGATTCATTTTAAAGCAACGTTAGCATTTCATAGGCGCTAACTCATAAATATCGGATTTGTACACTTTATACCACGGTGGCATACAAGCATAACCCACACGGACGGGCCACACCCTCCATCACTGATCAACCGGGATATTCTAGTCATCAATATGTAGATACTTTTTGCATTGTTTCCCAAACAAATGTCCATTTATATTAACAAAAAAAAATCTTATGAAATGTCAAACTGACTTAATTCACAACACTTCAAAACTCAGTTTCAAAAGCATCTCAACATGGCAAACGAAGCCGAAGAAACTATTCGGAAGCTTGCCACACACAAAGGCGTAGCCGGCGTAATAGTCATCAATGGCGAAGGAATACCCATCAAGACGACTCTAGAAAACCACGTCTCAGTGCAATACGCTGGTCTCATGGGTGCTCTCATAGATAAGGCTAAGGCGGTAGTAAGAGACTTGGATCCGAGCAATGAGTTGACGTTCTTGAGAATTCGGAGCAAGAAAAGCGAGATTATGGTAGCGCCGGATAAAGATTTCATTTTAATTGTTGTGCAGAATCCTGTTGACTGACGAAGGCATTGGCTTTACAGCCAATTTTGTATTTCAATTTATAATGCTAATGTTTATGGTAGTTACGAGTAGATTTTAACAGAAAGTGTTTATTTAGTTATAGCTTCTTTTCGTTATTATCATTATGTGACTATGATTGTAATCATGATTCTTGATTTACATATACTTACCTAGGTACCTTATTTATTTTCTTTAATTCTGTTTTTATACCATTAATAAATGTTGCGGACAAAATGATTAGTCGCTTTAACGGTTACAAATTGAACGTTAACTTAAAAATTAATTTGCAGCGTGTGATTATATAATGATCATTAAATGGTTTACTATCGAAATTCAGATACTTTTATTAATAGAAAAACACAGTTTAGACATCAATGTATTTATTTCACTAATCTTACACAAAAAGTCACACCTAACTTAATACGGAATGGTATCTCTTCACCATTGGCCCCTTCCTCTGAAACCACCACGAAACCCTCCTCTGCCTCTAAACCCGCCCCCACCAAATCCACCTCTATTTCCAAATCCTCCTTGGTTGTTTCCAAATCCTCCTTGGTTGTTTCCGAATCCTCCTCGGCCTCCGAAGGGGGGCCCGCTGAAGCCCGCTCGAGGGCCGCTGGTGCCCCAGCCGCGGGTGCCCCGCTTAGCCCCGTCCGGCCTGAACACGGGGGTGCCTTGTTCGCGTTGGATGTTGTAGTCCCCGGCTTCAACCACGCATAAGGCCTTGATGCAGTTCACGAGCTGTAAAAGATAATATGCCAATGAAATCATTACAATTTAGTTATTATAGTAACGGAAAAACTTACCATTTCCGTCATAAACCCGAGGCGCTATTACATTTTATAGTGATAATCTTTTTGCCTTTTTAGCGAGAAATAAGTTTTTTTTAGGGTTCCGTACCTCGAAAGGAAAAAACGGAACCCTTATAGGATCACTTTGTTGTCCGTCTGTCTGTCTGTCTGTCTGTCTGTCTGTCTGTCAAGATCATTTTTCTCAGGAACGCGTGGAGGTATCAAGCTGAAATTTATATCAAATACTCAGGTCTACTGTCCCTTGAAGCTGTGAAAAAATCAGACTTCTAAGCCAACGCAATCAAAAGATACAGCCGTTTATGTCGCAAATTTCCGCAAATTTTCGCTCGCAAGGGAATCAAAACCTACAGGGTACTTCCCGTGTACTCAGAATCTTTAAATTTGGTACGAAGCAACGTCTTATAGCACAGATAAAGGAAAAATTGCGAAAGCGGTATATTTTTAGTTACATCATATAATAAAAATATTTTAAAGTTACTACCCCTACATACCTACAGGTAGTAGGGAACCCTCGGTGCGCGAGTCCGACTCGCACTTGGCCGGTTTTTTATTTTCAAAAATGTAATTATTGAGACAAGCTTTTATTGCTAACTGTATTTTGCTCCATGTCATGCACACGCATGCAAATTTGAGCTCAATTGGAAAACTGAAAGTGGGTCAAAATTAATATGCAAGATTTGTCTTCAGACAACGGAACAGATGAAACAAAATAAAAGGGGTTAGTCCGCCTAGTTATACTACTAGTTATACGATATCACAAAATGAACAAAAAAAATCCGAATAGTTATACTGAGCAGTATAACTAAACGGATTCGATTATTTGATCGTCCAATTAGTTATATTCTTAAATACACAAGCGTCTAATAAAATGTATCGATATTTTACGTTTTTATTACACATTTTTTTAACCCCCGACGCAAAAAGAAAGGGGTCTTATAAGTTTAACGTGTCTGTCTGTGGTATCGTAGCTCCCAAACGGATGAACCGATTTTCGTTTAGTTTTTTTTTGCGTCATAGATAATTTTACCCCTTGTGTTCTTAGCCATGTTTCATGAAAATCTGTTCAGCCTTTTGAAGATCATCAGCTCTTTTCTAGTTGATGAGGGGATCTGACTAACTTCCTTATGTCCGATCGATTCGAAATTTGGTACCGTGTTACTTCAATGATATTGAAAGTTAAAAATGTGGTAAGGTCAACTCTGTCTCTCAAAATGTAGGTAATACCTACTTTAAAAAGGACAAAATAAAAGTAAAATTAAAAATTTTAAAAACTCCACCGACACAAAAAATCTTGTAGCTGTTGTTGGAAAAATACTACACCTGTTTTTCTCACTTAGCGGTCCCCCGACGCGATGACGCTTGGAAAATAAAAATACTTGAACTTACATAATTACAGATTTTCATGAAACATGGCTAAGAACACTCGGGGTAAAATTACCTATGAGTCATAGACAATAGACTATGTGTAAAAAAATAAACGAAAATCGGTTCATCCGTTTGGGAGCTACGGTACCACAGACAGACACGTTAAACTTATAACACCCCTCTCTTTTTGCGTCGGGGGTTAAAAAAATGTGTAAAAACGTAAAATATCGATACATTTTATTACACGCTTGTGTATTTAAGAATATAACTAATTGGACGAACTCGATCCAAAATAATCGAATCCGTTTAGTTATACTGCTCAGTATAAATAACTATTCGGATTTTTTTTGTTCATTTTGTTATATCGTATAACTAGTAGTATAACTAGGCGGACTAACCCAATAAAAGCTTGTAATTGTAAAATGGATTTATTAGATGTCCTGATATGTTACTTAACAACTCTTCCTAACATTCGGCCGTATACACTTATATGTTTAACATTCTTTATAACAAAATACCAGGCAAATAAACAGGCACAGAGTTTATTAATTCGTAAAAGACACACCCGGGCGCCTAGACCATGCAGCTAGTCTAACTCACCTTTTGCTCTGACGGAGAGAACTGCAGTGCAGCATCAGGCTCGGCCGCCGCTCGTTCCACCAGTTTCTCTATAGCTGGACGAAGTGCTGTAACCATGGCGGCGACACGTGGCGACATATCGAAGTTAAGCCAGTTATCCAACCGTACCATGTCATCAATCTGTAATTTTAAAATCATTTTGTACGTCCTCATTAAGGTAATTGTTAGAGAAGTTGTGGAAACTATATTCAATTGTATTTAAGTAGTTTTTTTTTCTTGTAAGTTAACTTTTCAATGCTTTTCATAGCGAAATGTTTTTAATTTATTTACTGTTAAGAAATACAGGAAACTATAGGTCTATATAGTAAAAATAGCTTTTAGATAATTTACAAATATGTTTTTATAAGACTTTGTTTCTTAATATATAAAAAAATAAAAAAGTAAGTTCGGCTATGAAGGAGGCTTTATAAAAGAAAGGACATTTTGGAAATACCCAGGGCGGCTCTGAAAGTGACAAAGGAGGTTTTGGAAACAACCAAGGAGGTTTTCAAAACAAACAACAATTAGGGTTTATAAGATGCAACTAGGGTGACTTTAGAAATGAGATTGACTTAGTGCATATCTCACCAAAGGAACTTCAGCTGAGAGTGATAGTACTAGGGTCACAGAAATCTGCAGAGTTCACTCACCCATTCAACCTTCCTGCATGCGAACAACAGTAAATGCAGTGGCGCCACCATAGTGGTTTGCTTGCAACTGATAGCTCTGGTGCGCACTTTCTCGCCGAACACGAAGAGTGGCGACGGGAATTTCTGTTCGAAGTTGCTGCAGTTGACTGAGGTCTTGTGGATGAGGGCTGGCTTGCCTTCCGTTGTTAACACCTGCGGGAAAACATTAAAATGGTAGAAATACATTCAAGTACCATATCGAGAAGCACAATCAGCGGCGCAGTAAAAGGCGTCACGCAGGCTGATTTGCTGTAGACAGTCAATCGTCCTAAAGAAATTACTAATCGGATATATGAAGCACATTGAAAATCCTATTTTTTTAAAATGAGCATGACAGCTAACGTTTTCGTCTCTGTAGCTAAATGTCAAATTCATGCTATGGTCTCTTAGAACTTTGACAGGAGCGTTGATATTTTTATACTTTCTGCGCCATCTACAAACTGCGAGCTACTTGTGATTTTGGTTTTTCTAAAGTACGCTAGATAGCGCTGTGCGGCTTGTGACGGCTGTGTTGCTGTTTGAAAAACATAAAGTTTTAAATATTCTGGGTTTAAGTTTTGTTAAATTAGTTTATTATTGAAACATGCGTTTTTTTATGCATTTTGTTATTTAATTACGGTTAAATAGTGCAATAGTTTGTTTCTTCAAGATTTACATAGATTTTTAAAACACTAGTAGAAAGCAGTAGATATTGTGGCAACATTTGTGCTAAATAAAAAAATCGGGATCATGATGGCGGCGAAGTCAAATTTTCTTTCTTTCTTTTAGCGCAAGCTTTGAAGATAGTGACAGTTGTCTAAAATAATTAAATAGTTTTTGGGTGCAGGGTAATTATTATATGAATTATCATATAAAAATGTCGACTCCAAAGTGCTGCGTGCCCTTGTGCAATAATCAACGAGGACAGGGCTAGTATAATATTATTTTTCTATAATCAATCTGCCAAGAGCGTGGACCGGATCAACTAACGAAAAATGATGCTTGTTTCAGGAATTCAAATGCATGCATTCCCAAATCCCACCAATCTCAGGAACCCTTCAGAACTTGAAAGGTTCCGAACGTGGGTAATAAGGATCGGTGGAAATATTGTGGGCAAGGCGGACACGGCGATCTACAATAATGCGCGGGTATGCCATCGCCATTTTGAGGCCAAATATATTTACCCCAATGGGCGCCTCAACCGCTTGGCTATACCAACGCTTCATTTATCAGGTTAGTTTTAACGCTATAATGTAATCAGCTTAATTAGAATCACCATCATCATAATTCTTCTAGCGTTCGTCTTGTTGCGGTTTTTTTTGCTACGGCTCTGAGCCTGGGAACCGTCGGCAACCAAAACCTATGAACTAGTGCGACTGATAGTTTTTACCCAGAAGGAGGTCCGATTTCCTCACGATATTTTCCTCCAGAAAAAAGCGACGGGTAAATCAACATTTTGTACAAACTACATTTTGTACAAAAATTCATAAAAACGCAGTCGAGTCGGGGTTTGAACCCGAAAGCTCTGGATTGAAAGTCAGACATCTTACCGTCAGGCTACCAGCGCTTCAGTGTTCGCTATAAGGATGTGCATGACTAAATTAGAGAAACTAGAATTGTTCCCATTAGTGTCAAAGCTATTGAGGCTATGGGATCAGGTATCATTGTGTTTATACTAGTTATACTTCGTTTTTTTTGAGATTAGAAATTGAGTAAACATAGAAACAGTAGTTGCCAACCTGTTCTAAATGTTCAATTTAAACACACTGCAAACACACCAACAAACGATTAGTTAACATGATTAAGAGTTCACATTTGTGAATAAATAATAACAATTTGCAGATTAAATAATCCAACACAACAATAAAAACACAATTTCGTTTTGATTATCACGTAAGAGATACTTACGTGAAAATTTAAAAACAGACAGTGAAGCATGTACGTTCTAAAACGGAAACTTAACGTCTAGTTCTTTATCAGTATTCACGAAAATTATTTAATTGACAATCATAATATGCACTTATTAATAAAATTTCGTAAACAAAAGTTCTTTTAAACGATATTTAATCGTTTTATTATATAATACTAAATAATAAAACAATTATCTTAGGTGATGGTAAAAGATTTGTTGGACTACGAGGTGGCTTTTGTTGTTGTATGCCACTCGGACCTGCCTCTGATTGCTCCATAACCCTCCAACCAATCGCACAATAATAGAACAAGCAAATACCTTTACTTCAATAAGAATCACAATAAGCTTTAACATTTAAAACTATCCAGATATGTCTGAGAGATACGAATGACAGATGACGCGAGAAAATATTTAAAAATCTAACCATCCGTCTCGAACCTCTTCTTCTATAGGTTTTTTATTGTGCAACATTTACAAGAACATTAAAAGTATTAAAAATAAAATAATTCCAACAAATAATTACTATCAAACTATTGTTAAATACTCAATATAACATGGCTTTACTATAAATACAAATATATTTATGGCCTATTTCACAATCTCCAGTTAAAGCATATCTGTCAGATAAATGTTTGCTGTCCTTTTCTTTTGTATGACTGGCGAAAAGGATAGCAATAATTTTCACTGGCAGATAAGTTTATCTGGAGATTGTGAAACAGGCCCTTAGTATGTTTAATGACGGCGTAGGCACTCTGACAGATGTGACATGTATCTTGCCTGATAAAGAAACCTGTACAACGTTCTGTCAACTTTTTTCTAATCTCAAATAAAATGAACAATAGGAATAAGTAAACTGTTTGAACCAAGGTTGATAAAGGTGGGAGTTCAGCACAAAATAAAGTATAGTCTCTGTATGTATGTCCTTTTTAGGGTTCCTATAGGAACTACTACAGGAACCCTTATAGTTTCGCCATGTCCGTCTGTCCGCGTTAGTGCGAAAATCAAAAAAGTCAAAAAAGTAAAAAAAGGCAAAAAAGGAAAAAAAGGCAAAAAAAGGGCAAAAAAGGCAAAAAAAAGGCAAAAAGGCAAAAAAAAGTCAAAAAAAGTCAAAAAAGTCGAAAAAGTCGTATACAAGTCACGATATAAAATCGGAATAGCGAGTTATTTCATTTTTATAGGTTAAAAAGGCGTTCCCGTACTGAACTTTTAAGTCCTGTTACTCGCGTGTTCTGAGTATGTTCTATAAATATCTTGCAGATGTGCCACTGCCAATGGAAGTGGCCGTAGCAGGAGTCAGTAACGTTGTTCCCGTGTCTACTGTATCTTCTGCAAAGCCTACGCCTGTTCAAGGTAAGACATGAAACGAAATTTTTATTTAAAAATAAACAAGTTTTAAAATTAAGCCTAAATCTAAACTATATCACAATTAAAGTCTCCATGCTTATGGAAAAAGTAGCTTGTTAAAAGTTGGATTGTTTTAAAAGTTTATCCTCCATAAACTCTTGGATGGAATAGTAAGCTTTTTTTAATAGAAGAGACTTCAGCTTAGTTTTGAAAAGGTGTGTTTCTTCAACACAATTTCATTTGGAATTTGGTAGCATCATAATTTAATTTAAAAATATAAACAACTGTCAAATTATACCTATTTATAATAATATTGTTTCAGGTTTTTGGAATCCGAAGCTCCAGTATCTACGGGTTAGCGGGGAAATAACTCCAATGACTTTAGGTATTGTTGCGTAAACATTTTAATTTTATTATCTCATTTAGATATACATATATTAGGATCAACACACACGACCACACTCAGATTTGTATAGGTAACGAGTGCTGATAACAGGTCTTGATATTATGGTGATTATATGTGTCATTTTCAACTAAAAGGTCATTGTTGGTTGTCAATAAGGCGTTACTGCTATAAAAATTCATTCATATAAAATGACCTTTTGCTATAGTAAAGGAGGTTTTTGGCAATCTATCCTCAAGACTAACCTTTTGCAAAAGCGATTGCCATCTGGACTTTAAACTAGTTCAAACCCAGAGCTTAACTAGACCTTATTGTGAGAAGTTTGGTTTCCTAACGATGTTTATTTTTACTGAATTCCTAGTAACTAGCGAATTATCCGGAATACGCTGCCGCTGGTTTAATTTTAATACTGCATTTACATTCAGCCGAATTGAGCAGGCAAGTGGGCAGGGAAATGGGAAGGACGAGTGTGTAAACATGATACTTCCAATGCCACTGCTATTGCCACTCGCGCTGCCCGGCGCTCCCCTAAATGGCGGTTTTTTTGTGCGAAGTCAAAGGACCGGCAGCGCGAGCGGCAGTACGTGTTTACAATTACATTCTCCTCCGTCGCTCAGTACTCGTCGAGCACCTGGAGGATCGCAAAAGACACAACGCGGCCGCTGTAATTATTTCAACGTCTGCCATTGCCGAGACTTGAAAGCGAAGTGAGTGGTAGGGCAGTATGTAAACACACACTCTTCTCGATCCTGCTGCAGCAGTATTTAGGGAATTAATGCCGGCAGCGCGAGGGGCAGCGACAGGGGCTGAATGTAAATGTCGGATAACGAAGCGCTTTGTTGGTTCTTTGTGACTATCAATTCCATTAGTATGATCGAATGTCTACGGCAAAAGCCGGCTTGAGCGACGCCTTTTACTGTGCCTCTTTTTGTGTACTGACTTTAATGATTAATCTCATAAAATAACACTATGGTCGTGCACACATAGTTTGGTACAAAAATCGACTAGATTTGTTAGATCGTATGTACAATAATTCTCCACTTTTATGTTCTAGGTATACCTAAGTCGGCTTATGAACTCACCAGAATACGGTGATGTAGCAACATAAAAGGCTGGAGCCCTATCACTTCAAGAAGAATGTATATTGTACACTTACTTTCTGTAAATTACGGTATATATGTATGATTGTACCTTCCTACGCATCGTTATTATTGTCAACACCAATAAGACTTAAACTTTCACGGCTTTTACATATTATGATTATTAACTAAAACGGAATTAAATTGCGTATATTAACTTAATAGTTACCTCCGATGTTTCGAGATCAATTATTGTTTCTGTGGTACCGGAAAAAATACCATAAATAGGTATATCAGATTTGCGTAAATAAATTTTTGTCGCCACAATTAGGTAACATACTAGTAAAGTAAAATTTCCCTGTACCGAGATTTATGTCAATTGTTAATTGTGACTGAAGGCACATTTCCACCAAGTATTGTGGGATAGGTCACGTCAAATAATAGAAGAAAAAAAAATCCTCGTAATAATTTTCTTTCTGTCTGTATGTCTGCTTACTAGTTAAGTGATATATTGTTAGTATAAGAAAGCTCAAAAGACCCCGCAGCAAACATAGGGAAAAAGTGGTTTCAGTCAAATCTCACGAAATTTGAGTACAATGTAGATTCGAGTCTCTTGATTATTTTTTTATAAGGGCGCAACTCACTCAGAAGTATACTTTCAGAAATAATCAATAAGTATTGTTTCATACAAAACATATGTAACATACCAATTTTTCGTAAAATCTTTCTCTTTGCTTTTGCATAATATAAATAACTAACAACATGCGATTTCAACGTGACAGAAACGTTATTAAGATCATATTTAACGCCAGTAAATATCATTGTGGGTCATTTCAAAGTATCGATTTTAAGAAACACGTCATAGAAAAATAATAATATAAACTTGATTATTTCTGACAGTGTACTTCTGAGGGAGTTGAGCCCTTATAAAAAAATAATAAGGAGACCTGAATCTACATCATACTAAAATTTCATGCGATTTGACTGAAACCACTTTTTCCCTATGTTTGCTGCGGGGTCCTTTGGTGTGAGTGTATGTATTATTAATCACACCGACAAAGTTGTAAAACAAAGTGGTTTTGTTTGGGTAGGTACCTCCCGTACACAAACGTATTTCACACTGGGGGTGAATTTATTCAGTTCAACAAGTATTGTGTGAGATCTTTCAAAAAGAATATCGTCTAAGATAGGTTCATTTTATAACTGCTATCAGGAAATGCCTAATTTCTAGGCACCACCACACCATGTCTGTCATTACATTAAGGTTAATATTTAAATTAGCTTTTCAAATTAATATATTTAGGTATAATATAGTATTTACGAAACTTATGGCCCAACAGACTCTTGGCCGGTTTTTAGGTTTTTGTCAGATATTAAGTTATATGTGGGTATAACAATTGTGCATAGTATGTACCTAATGAAATATAATGATATGTACAATAAATATTGTACGCATTTGACATAAACTTAGTTTTATTTACAGGACGTCCAAACTTAGATTTCCCGCCAAACGGCTGTCAGGAAGGGGCGAGGGGGACGAGGTCTACCCCCCCCCCCCCCCCCCCTCCCCCCATACCCTGTAAACCCCTTCTCCCGTTCCCCTGTAACGTGATCAAATGTAGCACTATGAAACTAGATGGTGGCACTAGCTGCTGCAAGTACGAGCCGTAGAGTTGCCTATCTATCTCAGTTATATACATATTCATCTATGGTCAAATTCAGATAGTATCTACTGTACTTGTACTAGTGAGAGTTCAACATCACAGCTATCACCTACATTACGTAGCGCGTCTCTCTGGATACTAGGGCGTCACATATCGGCGCGTCGATCTATTTCGCGCTGCGTTTTGTCACCGCCATCGCTCGATTGCGCTCGGGTGTTAATGATGAAATGTTATTTCGAGTGATGTTTGGTATTATGCTTGATTTCTCGGAGTGATGAGTAATTGCCAACACTACACAGGTCTATTTAATTTTTTAGACCACGACGGTGGCAAACAAGCATACGGCCCGCCTGATCGTAAGCAACTACCGTAACCTATGGATGCCCGCAACTCCAAAGGAGTCACATGCGCGTTGCCGACCCTTTACTAAAAGGAGGATTCACTGTGTTGATGGCTAAATGAACAAGAAGGTCCATCATCGTCAACACACTGGATCCTCTTTGAGCTCTATTTTCTTTCGATTCAACTTACCTTCCGTTTGCCCTGATACAAGCACACGTTGGGATTTTAAAAATGCCTATGGAATGGACTTTAGAAAGTTTTGCTTTAAATGAATGAATGAATGAATGAAAGGTTTATTCATGACAATTACAAAAAACATAATAAACAATAACATATACAACCCGAAACATGAATTGCCACGAAATGGTCGCAACTCAGCGTTAAATGCCGGCAGGGCCAGCGCTGGTCTTCCGTTGCAACCATTTGACGACACGGCGCACCTTTACTCACCTTCCATTTGACTTGATGAAAGCACAGGATACCTTTTGTGTCCCTGGAATGAAATCACTGGACAAACGCCTAAGTCACACTTTGCATTGTTAACATTCTTTAATATTGCCTATGGGACTGACAACAGCTCCTTTCGTTTCGACTCACCTTCCGTTTGCCCTGGTACAAGCACACGTTGGGGTACAGCCCCATGCACATGAGCGCGATGACGTTGTCCAGCGCGGGGTCCGGCACGGTGGGGTTCCAGCGCTGCGGCACGCAGCACTCTTCGGGGAACCCGATGGATGTGGTCAGGATATCTGGAAGGGATCAATTGATCACATAAATAAGTTCCTAATGGTATAAGGCCAAGATAGGAAGACGACCCGCGTGGCTTGTGATATGTAGTCCCCGTTATCGGAGGTGCAATTTAGTAGCTTGACATTACAAAGGATGGGTAAAAATATTTATGATGTCGCTATCGATACTTTAGTCTTAGTTTTTTATACCATTTTTTTTATTGAATTTAAAATGTTTTTTTTTGTAATCCATGATAATTATTGTCATCAGAAGTAGAAACCATTATCAGTACAACAAAAACACTATGGTTGCTATTTTACGTTTCTAATGTTTCGGGTTGCAGCGCAATGCCTGAACGCTTTTGAGAGAAACCATAGAGGTACAGTCGAGGACAAAGAGATGTATACACTTTTGGACCTTATTGCGTTGTATAATAATATAATACTTGCCACCTATACTGATAATAAATGATTTACGTCAATAGATAATCAATGTCATCTCACAACAATATTTCCGTATATTTAGTGGTGTTTACGAGCATATTTTATTCGTATAAAATATTTTATAAAATTGAAAATGTAGACACTTCTTGTAGGATACCCTGAACTACAAAAATTAAAGATTGAATATTTTTATTTATAAAAATGATCATACTCATTTGTAACTAGTACTGTCTTACAAAATAAACATGTTTAATTAAAGTCTTAGACTCTCATTATGGTAAAGAAACATTATCGACATATAGCTAGTATTTCAAAATAATTTTTACCCATCCCTAAGAACGTCATGCTACCATATTGCACTTCCGATAACGGGGACTAGTGATATGTCACAAGGCAAGCGTCGTTGTCGTCCCATCTTTTGTATTCTTTCCCGGAAATCAACACCATTTTCTAGTTACATTAAGTACGAAACAATATATGCGTTTGTTTAACTTCTAAACTAAAACGCAAAGGATGTTAGGATCACAAAATGCCAGTACAGTCACCGGCAATAGCATCTTCCTACACGAAGGCCGTAAAAATATGTGACACGCTCTTATTTGTAGGGCCATAAGAGCGTGAGCGTGTCACATATTTTTGCGGCCTTCGTGTAGGAAGCTACTATTGCCGGTGACTATACCATGCCACAGAGAATAGAAGTAATAGAGGCGAAAATCTGGAAATAATGGCTGAGTTTTAAAGTAATACTCGATGGCGCTTAAGAAGCGTCATAGATATCATTTTGTAATTTTTGCCAGTAAACATATGAGTCATACATATGTCAGTCATATGTCGATACTATACTTAGAAAATTCAACCAACCGGAGCGGCCATGTCTGTCATTTTCTATACAAAAAAAGCCTGCCGATGTTTACGCCGTACGTAACGTACAATTCAGATAAACGTCAGTGTATACAATAAATATGACCACTAGTATATGTTTTCGGCAGAGGGGAACGCCTGTCAATGGCCGCTTCGGTTGGTTGAATTCTCTAGGATACTATACTTAGAGTTTTCTACGAAAATATTATTACGTACTTATGAGCTGGTACTTGGCCTCCGAGGTGACCCGCA
The DNA here is from genome assembly GCA_947086415.1 of Pammene aurita. NCBI lineage: Eukaryota > Metazoa > Arthropoda > Insecta > Lepidoptera > Tortricidae > Pammene > Pammene aurita. The sequence continues at coordinate 19,938,492 of OX352309.1, forward strand.
GCGTGGTCTGCTGCAGCCCCTTCCACTCGCACCACGCCGTCTCCGCCTCCTCGCCCTTGGCGCGCTCTCGCTCCCACATCTGAAACAAATAACAGTGTCAATTAAGGAATCAAAGACAAAATGAAGAGAAAGAGTTCATTATACGTTAGAAATATTTTATTTTATTTATTTAATAATAGCGACTATACCCAACAAACATTTTAGTCGTATATGGAGGATTTATGCGACTCAAAAAGCTATAAACATCGTAAAGAACTATTTTTAGCATTTTATACGACTCTATTATTCAACTCTCAGTGGTATAAACAAAATGGTCGTCATAGTAACGTCTATACGACTTTTACACCGAGATTAGTCTTAATAGAGTCGCGAACTATTTTTACCCTACTTCTATGTGACCGGACGTTTAAGAGTAATAAATATTACTCTTATACGATTTTAAGTCTTTTACAACACTTTTTTACGACTTTGCGACTTACGAAGTGGTGGCGCTTACTACTTTAAGTCGCCTAAAGGTAATTGTTAAAACATTTGTTAATTTTATAAGTAAATATATTATTTATTTTAAATAATTTATGAAGCGCATTTATTATATTGAGAAAATAAACATATATTAGTCGATAAAATTACTTTCCCAATAGATTTGGGACCCTAAATACATTGTATACGTGTTTCGAATATGTAACACTAAGTTGAAGTATGTTATATTAATAAAATGGTTGTACCTTATAAGCTCTTATTCCGATGTCAATGTTAAACTTAAAACATATAAATCGAAACGGTACTAATTATCACGGCATTACATCAAAATTCCGTATAAGGGTCGTGATAAACCTTGATAAACACTTTTATACAACAAAATGTCGTATAGCAGCGGTAATAGATGAATGTTACGACATTTATACAACCACTATACGACCAATTAATGTCTTATACGACCGCTGTGTGACTTTATTACGACGCTGAATCGTATAAAATGGGCCCATTTTCGGTCGTTTCGACGTCATGGCGACGTTATGGCGACCAAGCTAGGAACTAAAAGTTACCATCGGTACGTCCTGGCGACCTAAAAAATGTTTGTTGGGTATAGTTTGGTTAGGTAGCAGTATCTTAGTCACTAATATATAATAACACTTTCGCAACCGGGCAAAATTTGGAACAATACCCCAGAAACCGACAGAACCCGCCAGGCGGGCTACGACGTGCAACGCAATGCCGCACGCCGCGTGCTCGGCATCTGAGCAAACATTACGAGTGCCTACCAGGCGGGTTCTCGGTAGTCAAAGTGATAATATATAATATAGGTAGTCAGAATGAGCTGCGAAAATATGACTTGAGCTTTAGCAGGCGCGACGCACTGTGTGATTCCGTCGCGTCGCTGCAAGTACAGTCGTCACAAATATTGGAACAACGCCTTTATTGACAAGGCGATAAAGTGCAAATTCCGATATGTTTTAGTAGGTACCTTGGCCGCTCCGATATACTTTATGGCAACTGTACGTGCCGACGCCACGGCTCGTAAGTTTAAATAGAGAGACGGCCACGTTGGTGCGGCCGAGAGAAAGCTGTTGGTCTCGCAATGTATAGAGGTGAATGTGACGAATGGACAATGACACGTATATACGGCGCCGGCCCTCCACGGCGAACACCTCGGGGAACGTGGTGGAGTTGGTAGTGCGGGACCACCAACACCATGATGATGAAGGGACCACGGACCTGGAAGGCGTTGAGCATGGCCACGTGGTCGGAGGCGCGGTCGCCGGCCAGCGCGCGCTGGTGCGGCAGCAGGCGGCGCCGGCCCTCCACGGCGAACACCTCGGGGAACGTGGTGGAGTTGGTAGTGCGGGACCACCAACACCATGATGATGAAGGGACCACGGACCTGGAAGGCGTTGAGCATGGCCACGTGGTCGGAGGCGCGGTCGCCGGCCAGCGCGCGCTGGTGCGGCAGCAGGCGGCGCCGGCCCTCCACGGCGAACACCTCGGGGAACGTGGTGGAGTTGGTAGTGCGGGACCACCAACACCATGATGATGAAGGGACCACGGACCTGGAAGGCGTTGAGCATGGCCACGTGGTCGGAGGCGCGGTCGCCGGGCAGCGCGCGCTGGTGCGGCAGCAGGCGGCGCCGGCCCTCCACGGCGAACACCTCGGGGAACGTGGTGGAGTTGGTAGTGCGGGACCACCAACACCATGATGATGAAGGGACCACGGACCTGGAAGGCGTTGAGCATGGCCACGTGGTCGGAGGCGCGGTCGCCGGCCAGCGCGCGCTGGTGCGGCAGCAGGCGGCGCCGGCCCTCCACGGCGAACACCTCGGGGAACGTGGTGGAGTTGGTAGTGCGGGACCACCAACACCATGATGATGAAGGGACCACGGACCTGGAAGGCGTTGAGCATGGCCACGTGGTCGGAGGCGCGGTCGCCGGCCAGCGCGCGCTGGTGCGGCAGCAGGCGGCGCCGGCCCTCCACGGCGAACACCTCGGGGAACGTGGTGGAGTTGGTAGTGCGGGACCACCAACACCATGATGATGAAGGGACCACGGACCTGGAAGGCGTTGAGCATGGCCACGTGGTCGGAGGCGCGGTCGCCGGGCAGCGCGCGCTGGTGCGGCAGCAGGCGGCGCCGGCCCTCCACGGCGAACACCTCGGGGAACGTGGTGGAGTTGGTAGTGCGGGACCACCAACACCATGATGATGAAGGGACCACGGACCTGGAAGGCGTTGAGCATGGCCACGTGGTCGGAGGCGCGGTCGCCGGGCAGCGCGCGCTGGTGCGGCAGCAGGCGGCGCCGGCCCTCCACGGCGAACACCTCGGGGAACGTGGTGGAGTTGGTAGTGCGGGACCACCAACACCATGATGATGAAGGGACCACGGACCTGGAAGGCGTTGAGCATGGCCACGTGGTCGGAGGCGCGGTCGCCGGCCAGCGCGCGCTGGTGCGGCAGCAGGCGGCGCCGGCCCTCCACGGCGAACACCTCGGGGAACGTGGTGGAGTTGGTAGTGCGGGACCACCAACACCATGATGATGAAGGGACCACGGACCTGGAAGGCGTTGAGCATGGCCACGTGGTCGGAGGCGCGGTCGCCGGGCAGCGCGCGCTGGTGCGGCAGCAGGCGGCGCCGGCCCTCCACGGCGAACACCTCGGGGAACGTGGTGGAGTTGGTAGTGCGGGACCACCAACACCATGATGATGAAGGGACCACGGACCTGGAAGGCGTTGAGCATGGCCACGTGGTCGGAGGCGCGGTCGCCGGGCAGCGCGCGCTGGTGCGGCAGCAGGCGGCGCCGGCCCTCCACGGCGAACACCTCGGGGAACGTGGTGGAGTTGGTAGTGCGGGACCACCAACACCATGATGATGAAGGGACCACGGACCTGGAAGGCGTTGAGCATGGCCACGTGGTCGGAGGCGCGGTCGCCGGGCAGCGCGCGCTGGTGCGGCAGCAGGCGGCGCCGGCCCTCCACGGCGAACACCTCGGGGAACGTGGTGGAGTTGGTAGTGCGGGACCACCAACACCATGATGATGAAGGGACCACGGACCTGGAAGGCGTTGAGCATGGCCACGTGGTCGGAGGCGCGGTCGCCGGCCAGCGCGCGCTGGTGCGGCAGCAGGCGGCGCCGGCCCTCCACGGCGAACACCTCGGGGAACGTGGTGGAGTTGGCCGCCATCGTGGTCAGCGCGTCGCCCACGCCCAGCACGAAGCCTAGCACCATCATCTTGCCAAGGCGAGGCTCTGGAAAATAATACAGTTATGGTATGGCTGAGCCCCAAGGAGATTCCTCTCGAGATCATAAAGATCCTGCAGCTGTTTGAAGTTGCAAGGTTAGACCGAGAGTTGTTGTTGGTAACGTTCACAATAGATCAAGAATTTGTGGTTGCCCGTACACTTACATGCTTGTTCCTAACAAGAAGAAAGCTGGCTAAAGCCATGTCCAGACATGCCCCACTTGACACCTATGCTGCGTTTTGTATAACTATATCTTTTTGTTCACTCACATTACATGTCACAAATAAAGATTAGGCGAGGAAATTGCCACGCGAGGCAACGAGGCTAATGTGCACGTGCCTCGGCCGAGGCAAACGCACGGACGGCCGCAATGGCTCGGGCGAGACACGTCCATACGAGCAGAGCCGCCTTGTGCGGCAATTTCCTCGCGAGGCGGTGCGTCACTTGTGGACCCGCACATTTTAAAGACGTTTGCGAATGGGGCATTAGATGTCAACTGTCCAGCCTACCAGTCGTTTTCTTGCATGGGTTGTCTATAGTAATCCAACCTTTGTAACCTTTGCACCAGTACCGCCAGAGTGCAACTTTGAGAGAAATCTAGGCCAGAAAATCAAAGCAGCAACTGAAAATATTCGCGTCCCATCTGCCCATTCAATTCCTTAGTACCCCATTCTACGGTATACTGTAATTTTTAAGAAAAGAATTAGTTTGCCAAAAGCGTATCCCACACTCACCGATCGGCAACTTAGCCAGGATGGTGCCGAACAATTAGTTTGCCAAAAGCGTATCCCACACTCACCGATGGGCAACTAGGCCAGGTTAGTGCCGAACAATTAGTTTGCCGAAAGCGTATCCCACACTCACAGATCGGCAACTTGGCCAGGATGGTGCCGAACAATTAGTTTGCCAAAAGCGTATCCCACACTCACCGATGGGCAACTAGGCCAGGTTAGTGCCGAACAATTAGATTGCCGAAAGCGTATCCCACACTCACAGATCGGCAACTTGGCCAGGATGGTGCCGAACAATTAGTTTGCCAAAAGCGTATCCCACACTCACCGATGGGCAACTAGGCCAGGTTAGTGCCGAACAATTAGTTTGCCGAAAGCGTATCCCACACTCACAGATCGGCAACTTGGCCAGGATGGTGCCGAACAATCAGTTTGCCGAAAGCGTATCCCACACTCACAGATCGGCAACTTGGCCAGGATGGTGCCGAACAATCAGTTTGCCGAAAGCGTATCCCACACTCACAGATCGGCAACTTGGCCAGGATGGTGCCGAACAATCAGTTTGCCGAAAGCGTATCCCACACTCACAGATCGGCAACTTGGCCAGGATGGTGCCGAACAATCAGTTTGCCGAAAGCGTATCCCACACTCACAGATCGGCAACTTGGCCAGGATGGTGCCGAACAATCAGTTTGCCGAAAGCGTATCCCACACTCACAGATCGGCAACTTGGCCAGGATGGTGACGAACAATTAGTTTGGCTAAAGCGTGTCCCACACTAACCGATGGGCAACTTGGCGAGGATGGTGCCGCACGGCGTGAGCGCGTCGTGGGCGTCGAGGCAGCCCAGCTCGCGCAGCATGGCCTCCGCCTCGATCACGGCGTCCAGCGGCGGCGGCTCCGGGGCCTTGGACAGGAAGTGACCGATGCTGCCCAGACGCAGGAGCTTGATGCTGCAAATAAAATAGTACATTACTTACCAAGGACCGTAAAAGAAAGAAAGCCTGAAATCGCAGGTATTTGGAACCCGAGCCGCAGGCGAGGGTTGTAAATATGCGATAGAGGGCTTTCTTTTTTACTGCCCGTGGTGAGTACACAATTTTACGTCTCCATCTGGCCATAATGTGAGTTAAAACTAACATTATGGCAAGGTGTGACGTAATAGTACATTATTGACGAGGAGGTGAAGTAGCACATTGATGGCTGAGTATTACGTTTAATTTAATACGAAGCCAGCAATGGCCCTTCGCGCCGAGTCCAATATAGTGCTTTATTCAAAAATAATGCAAAACAGCCAACGTTGATGAACAACAAACAATATTGACATAAATAATATATTGAGGATAACTTCTAAGTTAAAAGAATGACCACTACCGCGATCATCAAATTTCGATTCGAATCCTATAATTATCTCCATCTCCATCGCTTCTCATTTTGAGTGAGAGAGACAGATTTATTCGAAACTACAATTGTCTATGTTCGCGGTACACGCTCAGCTTTACCGCCTTTATATCTTTTTATTAAGAAGTTTGAAGTGTATTTTTCTTCTGAATTTACCGTAAGCTATTTGAGATAACTAAAAAGTCGCGGTACCAACATTATAAGTAACAAATACCGATGTTATGTTTTGGCTGTTTAGGACCTTTGCCTTTATTTTTGTATGGCTATTGAACTTTTCAAAAAGTTTGTACCTCGACAAAAATTGAATTTGTATGCAACATTTATGTCGCGAAATCGAGCCTGCAATTTCCGTAACTTTTTAATTTTTATTTGACCATAAACTAGGCACTTCGCCGCTTAGTTTTTAACCGAAAAAGTCAACCTTGCCGGACATTTTTGAATAAATGTACATTATCTTCTGCATGCAATTAGTTAAGTGGATAAGGTTATATTTCTTCAGTTTTCTTTTCTCAATGCACCGATATCTTTGTTGTTGTTTTTTTTCATCAGACTTCAAGATTTTCGAAGGAGGAGGTTCTCAATTCGTCGATCTATGTTATTGCTATTTTTTTCTTTGTTTTTTTTTGTATATTCACTGATTACTCGAAGATGGCTAGACCGATTTGGAAAATTCTTTTTTTGTTTGAAAGTGTTATTATACTTCACAGTTGGTCCCATTGTAACCAGGTCAGGATCTGATGATGGGATCCTGGAGAAATCGAGGCAACTCTTCAAATATTATACGTACACCTATAGTGACTTAAATATTTTTTTACAGTAGCTCGGGCATTTCCTTTTGGAGTCTAAGTGAAGTCGGTTCTTTTTTGCTTGAAATTATATGCTATTGAGGGAAGGGTTGACATATTGCTTATCACCATAGCTGGGCATTAACTCGTTAATCCGTTAATCGTTAATTAACGAAGTTAACATTTTGATTAACGGATTAACTTTTAAGTTAACTTTTAAAAATGTTAACGGACACGTTAACTTCCGTTAATATGCAGAAGTCCGTTAATCGTTAATCCAATGCCTATTTTTTACCGCACGGCACCGCGGCGCGGCGCGAAAAACAGGTTCAGACAAGTATGAAACGAACGACAACTGCCGGGCGGCGCGTGGCAGCGAGTGAAACAAAAACAAAACTAGATATATTTTGCCGGCGCGTGCGAGTGAGAAAACTGCGAAGAGATTTGTTTCGTTTGATCATTTCATTACTTAGCGCCGGTGCTTAGAGTGACGAGTGTTTTGTTTGTTGTTCTTATAAATTACTGTCAGTGATACTGATTTTACACATATTAACGGATTAACGTTAACTTGCGTTAATTCTTCCGAAATGTAACGCTTTAACGTTTAACGAAGCTAACTTTTTTTGTAGCGGATTAACGATTAATGAAGTTAACTATTTGATTAACGGTGCCCAGCTATGCTTATCACCTTATGGGTGCGTTAGAAAATAATATCAATTCAGCCAGTGTTTATGATATGCGTATGATATATCTTAAACACGGCACGCATATATGAAGTACGTTCTAAACTCAATTTTTTTTAGCTTTACTATTAGTTGAACGCGCGGAGCGTAAGCGAAATGAGTTCTTAACCAACAACTTCTACTACTGGGACGTCTCGGTGTTTCGATTGAGATGACTTTTTGATTATGAGGGTTTATTCCGCGATAACTTTAGTAACGTTTTTCTGATCTTTATGAAATTTGTTGGGGTTGTAGCAGATATACACATAATTTAACGGCCTCCTAGCCTAGTCGGTATTGACTCTGCCTATGAAGCAGGGTTTGTGTGTTTATCACGGATATTTGTTCCTGAGTTATGGATGTTTTCTATGTATTTAAGTATTTATCTATATTTATATCCATTATACACGGTGCTCGTGAGCATTGCGAGAGATTTTAACCACGAATTCCTGAGGTCATAAGGAGTAATAAATGTTATATGAATTTAGGTCTGTTTTTCAAAAAAATATTTTTTTTTTGCTTTTGTTTCGATTTTTTAAATGCTTTTGAACATAAAAACATAAATGTTATTGGTGAAACTGTCGATTAAAATAAAATAGTACATTTTTTCGTAAAAAAAAGTTTACGTAAAGTATTCCTTGGCACTTTGATATCTGTCAATAAGAGTGTCTAGACTAGACCCCACAAAGGGTGAAATCGCCATCAAAAAAGTGTTTTGCACTGAGTCAAAATAAAAATGTTTTTTTTTTTATTTAATTGGTAGTAACTCTGAAACTAGGCGATATCCAAAAAAGTTTATACGACCATTCAGTCTCCAATTATGATCAGGAATACGCTGTTAAAATTATTCGGTTTCCTCATGTTACATACTGTATATATCGTCGTCTAGTACCCACAACACAATTACTGACCTTACTGTGGGACTAGGTTGATTTGTGTAAGATTGTCGGTTATTTTTATTATTAATTTATTATTTATTATTAATTTGAGAGTTCGTATATGAGCAGGTTCGATCAAGGGGTTGTTGAGCTAGAACGCGAAGAAAAATCTTCAGAAGGGTCTTGTTAAATTGGTCATCTCGTTTGCAAGTAAATCGCGAGTTCTCAGTTCGAGGCCGACTACTCCTATACTAGTAGCAAGGATGATTAAGACATGGATGGACAATGCGTATACAAAATCGCGTTCCTGGAACCTTCAGGCTATAGGTCTGTTTTCGGTACTGAGTCCCACAGCGCCATCTGTTGAGTCTCCAGACTCGTCGAGTTATTCTGTCAGCGTTAATCGCCGAACAAAATATTAGAAACTAGAATTTATTTATTTAATCTTAATTGCACAAAATAAGATGGTACAAATGGCGGACTTAATGCCATAAGGCATTCTCTATCGGTCAACCAATGGGCTTAACAGAAAGGTTAAGTAGGAGTTTAGTGTTTGTAGTGACCGATAGATGACGCTAGTGCTTTAGCCTGAAATAAGGGAACGCGATTTTGTATAGGCATTGTCAATCCATGTCTTAATCATCCTTGACTAGTAGTTATTCCGCGATAGTATGTACTAGGCATGTTACGGTGGTGGTTTTATCGGAACCGAAGCCGAAACCGGAGTTTTTAAATTTGTTTTAACGAAACCGAAACCGAATCCGAAACCTAACCCAAAAGCAAAACCGAAACCGAAACCGGAGCCGGAGGTGAAGGTGGAAGGTGGAGGAACAATAAACGAATGAGTAAACAATCGTCGTAAAACAGGTGGGGCGATTCCCGGAGAGACAAGTCAAAACCTGTTTGTACTCCTAGGCACACGCCGCGCGCCGCGGCTGCTGACTTTCGGCTCCGTTAAAACCTCCGCTTAAAATTAGACGAAACCGAAGCCGGAGCCGGAGGTGTGAATTCAGCCGAAAGTTTCGGTATATCGGAGCCGAAGCCGAACCTCCGTAACGTCCCTAGTATGTACATACCTGAGGGCCAGCTCGTGCAGGGGAGTGCGGAACATCTCGGCAGCCAGGTGCTCCTCGAGGCGCTCGTAGCGCGCGCGGCAGCACAGCGTGAAGCACACGCCGGCGCGCACGCGCCCTGCGCGCCCCTTGCGCTGGAAACAACAGTACATTACCGCACAGGCCGGGAAAATAGGGATTTCCGGCCAAGTAGGTATCTACGGCCGATAGTGACCGGCAGCGCCCGCCCGGCCACGGCCACGGCGGGTGAATAGTAGATTGTTAACCAAGGGTTGAAAGTGACCCATTTCACCTGAGATATTTCTAGCGCTCGTACGAAGTGAGAGCGCCAATAGTTCGAGGGCGAAATGGGTAATTTCACCAGAGTTAAACACTCTGCTTTTCATTTCGGCTGTGAGGAAAGTAAAACAGGTATATAAAGAATAATCTATAAAAATGTTGTGTAAAATTTTAACAATTTGAAAAAGACAAATCAAATGTTTAGCCGGTGGTCAGAGAGGAGGTCATCCGGGTGGGCACCGGCTCAATCCACAATTAACACAGCTAATTACTTTCCACCCTAGGGATGAACAAGCAATTTTTCACCCGGCTATCTACCCAGGAAAATAAAACTTTCCGAGCACGAGATATGAAAAATCCTTTTCACCTCAGCAGCTCGAACAAGCCTACTTCCCTGCGAATACACAGTGACGAAAGTCGCACTTTCGTCACTCCTTGGAGTGATGAAAGTGCGACTTTCGTCACTCCAGGGAGTGAGACAAAGTAGTTTTTTAATTTAGTGAAGGCCATGAACTGCCACTTCATATTTCGGGGTCTATTACAAATTCGAAATACATATTTTTATCTATACACACACACCATAAACCCGCTAAAATGCGTTCAAAAACTGGCCGTAAGGACCAGCATTATATCAATCAGATTTATAATAATAATTATCTAATCTGTGCCCGTAGATAATATTGTACGTATTTTCATTACGTTATCTAATCGGTTGGAAATCTTCTTCTTCTCCTTCACCATCATCATCATCGTCATCATCATCATCATCATATTCTTCTTCTTCATCATATTCATCTCCATCTTCATCTTCATCATAACCGTCTTCTTCATCACCATCACCACCAAACGGCCTCCTAGCCTAGTTGGTAGTGACCCTGCCTATGAAGCAGGAGGTCCCGGGTTCGAATCCTGGTCAGGGCATTTATTTGTGTGTTTATCACGGATATTTGTTCCTGAGTTATGGATGTTTTCTATGTATTTAAGTATTTATCTATTATATATATCGTCGCCTAGTACCCACAACACAAGCCTTATTGAGCTTACCGTGGGATTAGGTTGATTTGTGTAAGATTGTCCCATAATATTTATTTATTTATCTACTTTTTCTTCATCATCATCTTCAGCTTCATGTCCTTTTTATTCACCACCTTCCTCGTCTTCTTCATTTCCTTCTTCTTCTTCTCCATCATCATCATCTTCATCAACTCCCATCTTCTTCATCGTCTTCTTCTTTACCTTCTTCATCAACTTCTTGACCTTCTTCGTCATCTTCATCGTCTTTTTCTTCTTCTCCATCACCATCAAAATCTTCATTATCATCAGCATCATCATCTTCTTCTTCTTCTTTATCATGTTCATCTCAATCTTCTTCTTCATCATAACCTTCTTCATCATCATAACCTTCTTCATCATCATAACCTTCTTCTTCATCATCATCTACTTTTTCTTCATCATCATCTTCATGTCCTTTTTCTTCACCACCTTCTTCGTCTGCTTCTTCTCCATCATCTTCTTCTTCATCATTATCTTCTTCATCATTAACATCATCTTCTTCTTCATCATCAACATCATATTCTTCTTCTTTACCCTCTTCATCATCATCTTCTTCGTCTTCTTCTTCATCTTCTTTATCTTCTTCTTCATCATCATCTCCTTCTACATCTTCATCTGCTTCTTCGTTCTTCTTTTTCTTATTATTCATCTTCTTCCTCGTCTACAGCATCATCTTATTTTTCATCGTTCTTCTTTTTCTTATACTTCATCTTCTTCCTCGTCTACAGCATCATCTTCTTTTTCTTATTCTTCTATAGGATAGAATCTTTCGCTTATGGGTATGTTAGTTGTTGCCCTGTTATCAATGCATGTCATTACCTACAGTTTCTCAACCATTTTATAGGGTTTATAGTATGTGTGTAGATAAAGTAATGTATGCAACTGTACGTAATTATGCCTTAAAACACTCGTGTGATCTTATTATGAAGCAAACTCGTATTTTAGGGACCCTAATTTCGTAACAGTTACATAAACTACGCATCGCCTGGACGAGACTCGCCACTGATAGAGACGCGTGGCACATGATGGAGGAGGCCTATGTCCACAAATGGACATCCCAATAAATAAACAAAATAAATTATATAATTAACCAAATGATTTACATAGGCTGCTATTTATATATCCGGAAACCGGGATTACAATCTTCTTAAATAGCATATTTGACCTCCATGGTAAAATTTGAACTTTTTTAAGTACTGGCCGGTATATCTTTTCTTTCTTATTAACGCTCGTGTTTTGTTTTTGACGGGTTTTAAATGTCATCTCGCAGCAAGAATGGAACTCACTCGTGAAAATATTCGTGCTATGATTTATTATGATTTTCGGCGTGGTTTAACGCAACAACAGTGCATAGATCAACTAACTTCAACTTTTGGTGATGAAGCCCCATCTAAAACTACTGTGTATCACTGGTTTAGTGAGTTCAATCGTGGACGTAGTATGCTTACGGACGAAGTTAAGGCAGGTCGCCCGAAATCGGTCGTTGTACCACAAAATATCGAGGCTGTGCGAAAACTTATAATGGACGACCGACATGTTACGTACCGCGAGATAGAGGCGACTCTGGGTATTTCTATGACCAGCATTAATAGCATATTACATAATTATTTGGCTGTAAAAAAAATTTGTTCGCGTTGGATACCCCACAACTTAACAAAAGAGCAAAAAGATGCTCGCGTCGAATGGTGCAATAAAATGTTAAAAAAATATAACCGTGGTGACTCAAAAGCCGTTTATAACATCTATACAGGTGACGAATCCTGGATCTATGCATACGATCCCGAAACGAAGCAACAATCAACGGTATGGGTGTTTCAAAATGAGCCGAACCCTACGAAAGTTACTCGTGCAAAAAGTACATTGAAACAAATGGTGGCCTGCTTCTTCGGTATTAATGGCCATGTAGCTACAGTGCCACTAGAAAACCGTAGAACGGTTAATTCAGAGTGGTACACGACCATTTGCTTACCGGAAGTATTTGAACAAATTCGTAAAACTAACCAGCGACGAAGAATCATTCTTCATCATGACAATGCCAGCTGTCATACGTCACGCGAAACAACTCTATTTTTGGAGGGTCAAAATGTGGAATTAACGGGTCATCCGCCGTACAGCCCTGACTTGGCACCCAACGATTTTTATTTATTTCCAAATATAAAGAATAAATTACGCGGTCAACGATTTTCGACCGCTGAAGATGCTGTCGACGCACTCAAACAACACGTTATGGAGGTACCTCAGGCGGAGTGGCAGAAGTGCTTTAAAAATTGGTTCACGCGAATGCAAAAGTGCATAGATCATCAAGGGGAATACTTTGAAAAACAATAAAACCATTTTCAGCCGTGTACGTTTGTTTGTTTTTTTGTTTCCGGATATATAAGTAGCAACCCTCGTAGAAAGACTAAAATCTACATGCACGCAAAATATTTTAAATGAAATCAAATATTATGAAATGTAATATTTATTGGAATAAATGGCTATATTATTATTACATAAACTACTATTAACCTTTAATATGTTCTCACTACTGAGGTGAAAAGTTGTATGTGTCACACGAGAGCAAAGTTATTTTACATCTCGTGTTTTTGAGTCCCTCGCTACGCTCAAGATTCTAACTTAGAATCACTCGCTTCGCTCGTGATTCAATTATAGACTCTTTCGCTTACTCGGGACTCAAAATCAACACTCGCAAGAAAAACCAACTTTCCTCTCTTGTTGCACAAATAACTATTTCATATCAAGTGTCATTAAGGCACCCGAAACGTGATACTTCCGAGTCTATTTTCGCGAACGTAACGACAACATTTCCGCGCATGTTTGAAAATAGTACATTACAGCAGAGGCCGGGAAAATAGATATTACCCGTTTTCACGCGGAGGCATGTTAAGAGCTTTTCTCAAAAAAAATGCGCGGAAATAAGACCGAAAATCCAATACTTAAAGTTCAGTCTCGCGGCCCCGCCGAAACAAGACCGCCCGGCTAGGCCGGCAAAGTAGTATGAAAATTCATTCCATATCAAGTGCCTCAAAGAACATTAAAACGTATGTCAAATCCATGCCTTATAAATCCATACCTTAGAAAGATAGTCTGTAAGAAAAATAATCTTATAAATACCAGTCGCTTTTCGGTGGAGGAAAACATCGTGAGGAAACCGGGTTTAATCCCACCAAGGCATAGTTTCCATTCATAGAAGTACAAAGGGCAGTCGCTTTCGTTAAAACTAGAGCCTAGGCCAATACATGGGATTAGGTTGCCAAGCGGACCTCAAGCTCAAATCGAGCCGTGAAAAAAAGCCGAGACAAACGCTAGAAGGATGATGAATAAGTACCTGTTCTAGATTAGTCCGGCTGGCCCACACAGTGGCGTATGACGTCATGTTGTTGTGTGACGTGAACAGCTTCATCTTGGCTTTGCACGAATCAATGACGTAGACCACGTCGTTGATCGTGATTGAGGTTTCGGCGATGTTCGTTGAGAGGATCACCTGATGGTAATGATAGGATAATAGTACATTACTTACCAAGGACTGTAAAAGAAAGAAAGCCCGAAATCGCAGGTATTTGTTTGTAAATATGCGATAGAGGGCTTTCTTTTTTACTGCCCGTGGTGAATACAAAATTTTACGTCTCCACCTGGCCATAATGCGAGTTTTACCGTCCGCGTAGCGTGCGGTAAAACTCACATTATGGCCAGGTGTGACGTAAAATCAATTACAAGCACGGACAAAGAATAATTAAAACGTGTAAAGTTATGCAACATATTATAGTTCTGCAAATAAGACGGCGCTGTATGATACTGTGGTCACAGAATAAATAATAGTATTTCATACAGAATGGCTACGCTACACCCCGCCCCGAACGGAATTACCTCACCCCGCGGCGGCCGATTGGTAGGGAACTAGTAGGCTAATCCGTCAGGTTGGCAGCGCATCGATAAAAAGCAAAATGTCGGTGTATGGTCAAACGTCATTTACGACAGCAGAAAGGATATTGCCGATTTTAACATGGAGGCTGGCCCCGACCAGGAGGTCGTAGTACAAAAAATACACCATAGATTGTTTTATCGACGCGCTGCCAACCTGACTGATTTAACCTACTAGTCTCCTACCAATCGGCCGCCACGGGGTAAGGTAATTCCAACCGGAGCGTAGCGTGGCCATTCTGTATGATTTCTCAATCGTGTTCTAAAATATATAGTCTGGCTGGCCAAAAAGTGTAGTAACAGTGGAAGTATTTATCCCTTTTTCAGTAGCGAGAGTACTAGCGTAAAAAAGAAACGATATAATTATCTCTATCTATGCTTGAAGTAAAACAGACCCTGGCCAAACTATAGATACAATTTATTGGACAAAAATATATGAACTCAACCTTATTCGTATGGGTTCAAGGTCATGTACATTTTTTTTAATTAATCGCATTGATATTCTCGAACTCGTGAACTCTTTTGGTCAAAGTTATCGTATCGTCTTTTTAGGGTTCCTTAGCCAAAATAGCAAAAACGGAACCCGTCTGTCCGTCCGTATGTCAGTGGCGGTACTTCCATACAAGCCCAAAAGCCGGGCTTGCCCTAGTTGCCTCACCGAAATTACGTATTTTAATCGTCGCGCTAAATAACCCGTATTAATTATTTCGAGTGAGCTGTTTATAAATTTTGCCACACGCAACAAAGTGTCACCACTGCCGCGCAAACGACTGAGGCAAACGAAACTAAACGTAGCGCATGCTATCCCGCTCGCACTCACCGCCGCCGCCGCCTTGCAAGCGGCATGTAAGCGGGCATTCATTTCGCCTATACAAATCGCCCTATTGGTGTCTGTACAACGAGCAACAATTTTTGCCCGGTGTACCTATAGCAAAATACGGCGATTTAAAACCAGCTTTTTGGTGTGAAGTTGGCCGCATGCCGTAAGATCGCGCGACGCAAGTGAGCGTTAACGGACAACTTCAAGTGTATTATATTACAAAAGTCGAATTTGACATGCAAATTAATTGTTTGAGCACGTAAATGTGAATTGAATGGTATTGTGGTGAGGTGAGGTTACGAGTTAGTAAAAGTGCTTAATTTTTTTGTAAAACTTGTAAAAGTGTTAAAATTACTTATTAATAATGGATGAAGCCGTTCCTTGTGACTGTTTGAGGTACGTCCAAGTGTTGATCATGATCAACAAAGGCAAGGTAAAATCTCTGAAGTTTGTTCAAAATCAATGTGTCGTTAAACCTAATACCCGGCTTGTGTTATTTGTAGGCATGTCTCAGATAAACCAGTTGCATAAGCGAAAATTTAGTAGGGCTGCTTACAAAATACACTAAGCTAGATTGTTACTTGTTTTCATTCTAAATAACTTATATTGCTGTTGCAGCATATTTTTTTCGAAAGATGATGACATTTTGAGTATATAAAGATTGAATAGTTAGTACGAAATCATGTCTTTAGGCTTGCCCTACTCCAAACCTCTGGGCACGCTACTGCCGTATGTCACAGCCAAAAATGGAGTAAAAACTCTGAAACTATTCATAAAATTTAGACATAATGTGTATTTTGTATGCCGCTACTTAGTTATGTAGTCAAATTGCAGAAAAAATATTTTTAGGAGGATTTCTTTTTTTTTTCATTTTGTAATATCAACTCACCTTAATAATCCCAGGCGGAGGCGTAACGAACACCTTTTTCTGATCCTCCCTAGGTATCTGACTGTGTAGCGGCAGAATGACATATTTGGACTGGTCTCCGAAGATCCTGTTCTGCATCAAGTGCTTCATCAGGGCGAAGATCAGGTTCCAACCGGGGAGGAACACGAGGACCGCGCCGTCGCTGTTGAGCGAGCTGATGTAGACGAGGAGGGCTTCGATTAGTTCGAAGCTTAGCTGGAAAATAATTTCATGGTTACTGACGTGCCTAGGGTTGTTGGCGTGTACAAAACATTGCCCTAGATTCATTTTTTGCCTCGAAAAGGGCTTTAAATATGGGAAAATCACAAAATTTATTTGTACAGATGCTTTGCACCTAAAACGCTCTTTCGTAAACGTGTGACGTCACAACTCACGCTTTGACACATGCACACGCATTACATACGTAACACACACATAGAAGATTTGAATTGTCAACTGCTATTGAATAAGTGCGTTTTGTTATAACCAGATACTCATGAAAATATCCTAGCACCGTTTCTTCTAAATCACTATATGATATATCTGATTGCCTAAAACTATTTTCTTCTTGTTAATCTTGGTTAGTCTAGTTAATTAAAACAATTTTTCGTTGTCTACAAGTCACTGTAGGTAAACATCAGCTTACTCCTATCCTGTAGAAAACTACGTGGTTATAACGAAACGCAACTATTGTATGTCATTGTCTTAACTGTCAACAGTGTCAAACCGTGAATTGTAACGTCATCAGAATCTTCAATGGCGTTTCGACTTAGGGCACGGGACGCTTGTCAAAATATATTTTAAATTTGTAATTTTCAAAAATATGCTCATGAAAGCAAAAGGTAGTTACATGTTCTTATACTTAATCAAAAATAATTTTATGCAAAACATTATGTTCTTATACTTAATCCAAAAGAATTTTATGCAAAAATTATAAAACGGTGGATTTTCCAAATGGGTCAGTGAGGGCAGCTACCAGATCCCATGGTGCTACCCGAAAATGGTCTTAAGATTAGAAGACCTTCCCTAACTTTTTAATTAACGACGATTCATATTTAAAGATTTTTGTAAATAGTCAGTAAAATATACCTTAGTTTTAAAAAATTGAAAAAATTTGTCATGAGAAAATTTGTCAAGTTCCGCCGTGACCGGGTGGTCTAGTGGTCAGGACGTCAGCCGCGAAAGCTGAAGACGCCAGTTCAAATCTGGCCTCGGACACCGGAGGGTTTGGTCACTTTTTCTGAAGTATATGACATCTATTTTCAGTTTATATATAGTAGTGTAACTACTTAAAAATTGCAAATCAAAAAATATTGAACAAAATAATTTGATTTGCTTCAAGATTCATAGATGGCAGCACCATCTCTCTCGCTATACCAGAATCACGTAAAAGAGATTCGGATAGGAGGTGCAAGCACGTACTGCGCATGCCCTTAGAGTATGGTCAACGGCGCCTAGCCGTTTCAAATTCAGAGATTGCATATACATGAGAAAATTTGTCAAGTTCCGCCGTGACCGGGTGGTCTAGTGGTCAGGACGTCAGCCGCGAAAGCTGAAGACGCCAGTTCAAATCTGGCCTCGGACACCGGAGGGTTTGGTCACTTTTTCTGAAGTATATGACATCTATTTTCAGTTTATATATAGTAGTGTAACTACTTAAAAATTGCAAATCAAAAAATATTGAACAAAATAATTTGATTTGCTTCAAGATTCATAGATGGCAGCACCATCTCTCTCGCTATACCAGAATCACGTAAAAGAGATTCGGATAGGAGGTGCAAGCACGTACTGCGCATGCCCTTAGAGTATGGTCAACGGCGCCTAGCCGTTTCAAATTCAGAGATTGCATATACATGAGAAAATTTGTCAAGTTCCGCCGTGACCGGGTGGTCTAGTGGTCAGGACGTCAGCCGCGAAAGCTGAAGACGCCAGTTCAAATCTGGCCTCGGACACCGGAGGGTTTGGTCACTTTTTCTGAAGTATATGACATCTATTTTCAGTTTATATATAGTAGTGTAACTACTTAAAAATTGCAAATCAAAAAATATTGAACAAAATAATTTGATTTGCTTCAAGATTCATAGATGGCAGCACCATCTCTCTCGCTATACCAGAATCACGTAAAAGAGATTCGGATAGGAGGTGCAAGCACGTACTGCGCATGCCCTTAGAGTATGGTCAACGGCGCCTAGCCGTTTCAAATTCAGAGATTGCATATACATGAGAAAATTTGTCAAGTTCCGCCGTGACCGGGTGGTCTAGTGGTCAGGACGTCAGCCGCGAAAGCTGAAGACGCCAGTTCAAATCTGGCCTCGGACACCGGAGGGTTTGGTCACTTTTTCTGAAGTATATGACATCTATTTTCAGTTTATATATAGTAGTGTAACTACTTAAAAATTGCAAATCAAAAAATATTGAACAAAATAATTTGATTTGCTTCAAGATTCATAGATGGCAGCACCATCTCTCTCGCTATACCAGAATCACGTAAAAGAGATTCGGATAGGAGGTGCAAGCACGTACTGCGCATGCCCTTAGAGTATGGTCAACGGCGCCTAGCCGTTTCAAATTCAGAGATTGCATATACATGAGAAAATTTGTCAAGTTCCGCCGTGACCGGGTGGTCTAGTGGTCAGGACGTCAGCCGCGAAAGCTGAAGACGCCAGTTCAAATCTGGCCTCGGACACCGGAGGGTTTGGTCACTTTTTCTGAAGTATATGACATCTATTTTCAGTTTATATATAGTAGTGTAACTACTTAAAAATTGCAAATCAAAAAATATTGAACAAAATAATTTGATTTGCTTCAAGATTCATAGATGGCAGCACCATCTCTCTCGCTATACCAGAATCACGTAAAAGAGATTCGGATAGGAGGTGCAAGCACGTACTGCGCATGCCCTTAGAGTATGGTCAACGGCGCCTAGCCGTTTCAAATTCAGAGATTGCATATACATGAGAAAATTTGTCAAGTTCCGCCGTGACCGGGTGGTCTAGTGGTCAGGACGTCAGCCGCGAAAGCTGAAGACGCCAGTTCAAATCTGGCCTCGGACACCGGAGGGTTTGGTCACTTTTTCTGAAGTATATGACATCTATTTTCAGTTTATATATAGTAGTGTAACTACTTAAAAATTGCAAATCAAAAAATATTGAACAAAATAATTTGATTTGCTTCAAGATTCATAGATGGCAGCACCATCTCTCTCGCTATACCAGAATCACGTAAAAGAGATTCGGATAGGAGGTGCAAGCACGTACTGCGCATGCCCTTAGAGTATGGTCAACGGCGCCTAGCCGTTTCAAATTCAGAGATTGCATATACATGAGAAAATTTGTCAAGTTCCGCCGTGACCGGGTGGTCTAGTGGTCAGGACGTCAGCCGCGAAAGCTGAAGACGCCAGTTCAAATCTGGCCTCGGACACCGGAGGGTTTGGTCACTTTTTCTGAAGTATATGACATCTATTTTCAGTACCTTAGTTTTAGTTTAGTCTTATTTTAGAGTTAATTATTTTGTTTATAAGTATTTCAGTTTTAGTTTATAGTCGTTTGTAATTATTTGTATGTTTGTTATTTAATAAATGAATTTGTCAGTAAGAACATTGTTGCTAATAGATTCCAAATGTTACCATTATCTTGATTATTTTACATTGCTACTGACACTTGCCACTAGCCAATAGGCCTATCCATAACTGACGCACCGCCTCGCGAGGAAATTGTCGCGCGAGGCAGCTCGGCTAGTGTGAACGTGCCTCGCCCGAGGCAAATGCAGGCGCGGCCGTAATGCCTCAGCCGAGGCATACCACAAACTCAAACTCATAGGTTATATAACTTCGTTTTTTTTGAGATTAGAAAAACGTTGACAGAACGATGTACAGGGTTCTTTATTAGGCACGATAAATGTCACAACTGTCAAAGTGCCTGCGCCGTCATCAAACATACTTAAATATATTTGTATTTATAGTAAAGCCATGCCTATGTATTTGTAAATGTTATATTGAGTATTTAACAATATTTTGGTAGTTGTTATATGCACTAAATATTTTATTTTTTATCATTGTTAATGTTCTTGTGAATGTTGCACAATAAAATACCTTGAGAAGAAGTGGTTCGCAAAGGATGGTTCGATTTTTAAATATTTTCTCGCGTCATCTGTCATTAGTATCTCTCAGCCATACCTGGATAGTTTTTAATGTTTAAAGCTTATTGTGATTCTTATTTAACCGATTCGTTGCGTCTTCCATTTTCGAAAACTTTTGGCTGTGGCGGCGAACAATTATTTCATGACACGACAGGCGTGCCATACGCCATAGAATATGATGGCACGCCTATCGTGTCATCAGCCATGCGTAAAAAAATATTTACTTTTTTGGTTTTTTTCACTGATTTAGACTTGATTGAGTTCATTTGAAATCAAACCAAGGAAGTAAACTGATTAAAACGTTGTTTTAAATTTTTAGTAGCATTTAAACTACCTGTTTTACTTGAAATGGATGGTAAGTGACTTTAAAGATTCAGGTATCACAAACATTTTCTACTATGTACAATTTTTATACATATATGTATAGTAGGCTAAGTTAGCCCGGCTAACGGAATGGGTAAATATAAAATTTTTACAGTGCGACGCGATTTAAAACTATGCATTCAATATTTTCATGATTTCTCTTTGAATTATTTATTCGAGCCATATAGATAACAAATAATTTGTCTTGAATCACAAAAAGTAAAATCTTCATTCTAATATTTTTGATATATCCCTTGCAGCACCGACTGATACGATCGTGCGTTCAACTTTAAAAAAATCTAGTTTGAAAAATAATCATCATCATTATAATGCATTCGATTATTATTCATTTTAAACCCGCGTGCGTTTAGTTAGGGGGCCAGTCGTCGGCGCGGTGAGCGTCAAGCAGGTACTATCGGGTTCAGAATTGCATGACCAATTTATGAATGAATTCATTGATAAATTGACCATGCAATTTTGAACCCGATGGTACGTGTACGAGACGGACGACCAGGTCAGAAGTAGGTATTCACAATTTTTTTTAATTAGTGATTTTTAAATGTGTTAAATTCGTTTTTTATTAAATTAAACGTTCTTCTGTCGTATAATGTAGATAATTAAAAGTTTAACCAGAAATTTTAGTCATTTTTTTGTGCCTAAAGTTATAACGCACGATCGTGCGGGTCAGGACGCAAGTCGACAAATTTAAATTGTGTTGACTATGATAAATTGAAAATATGATCAATCAAAAGCGTTTTTTTTTAATCATTTTATGTAAAACATGTTGGAAATCTAAAATTTTATTAATAAATATTTATTAACTCCTTTGAACTCTGTAATTTACCCTTATATTTAAAAAAAAAAACAACTTTACTAGGGGTCGCAACGAAATGAAACGATCGTGCGAGTGGGTTTTCACAAAATTTTTGGGGGGGAGAATGTTTTTTTATTTTATGTCTTTTTATGGGCCTTAAATGCACCGAAAAATGCAACTTCAAACCAAAAATCCAAAAAAAAAATTTCGTGCTGTAAGGAGTATACTAGGTATACATTTTTATTTTATAATAAAATATTTAAAGAGGGTAAATAGGTAAATAGTTCTGTTGTCTATGACATTAGGCCGTATTCGCAAGCTAAGAGATAGAATGATACATACAACCAATGTTTATATCTCCGTTTGCCCTACAGTTTAGAATGACCATTCCATATCGGACAATGTACACTACACACGGCTTTAATAATTGCCATTGGCTGTTTGCATTGATATTTCGTAGTCAAAAGGAATATTTAAAAGGTAAAAAACAATACATTAATGGATTGTAGTACAGTTTGTGCGTAAAAAGAAGTGTTATGGTTTATATGAGAATTCATACGAACTATGTCACTTCACTTTCCGCATAGATTTCAACTTTGCGTCCGTTAAAACGGTACAACAATGAAAATCATTTTAAGGGTTCCATACCAAATCGGTAAAAACGAACTCTGTCTGTCTGCCTGCCACAAAGCCAATTTTCTCAGAAACTACTAGATCGATTGAGCAAAAATTTTGTACACATATGTAAGTCAGGTTGCTGACTTACATATGTATGTATGGGTTACCAACGCCAGTCTATAAATATTAAATATGGGGGGGCATTTGTGGGGGTAAATGAGAAATAAATAAAAATTTGCAAAACTACATCTTAAAATTAATACACTACACCTTATAATGTATGACATATCAAATAAAACGGCTTAATATGAGGATCTCAAATATATTTGTTGTATAATTTTAACGTATGTAGTTTTGAAGTAATTTAAAAAAACCGGCCAAGTGCGCGTCGGACTACGCATAATGGGGAGTTCCGTACCTTCAATGGAATAAAAACCAAACGAATACCAAAGGGTCGTATCTGATGCCTATGGAAGAAGTTTTTTGAAGATAACTCAAAAATACCTGAACCTATTATGTTCAAAATATTTTTTGTAGGAAGTATGTGAAAAGACGCATCATTTTCCATTTTTTTCATATTTTTTGGATTTACGGTTCAAAAGTTACAGGGGGGAGGACACAATTTTTCTGACTTTCGAAGCGATTATTTCTGAAAATATTCACTTAATAACAAAATGTTAAACCTCGATGTAATTTTTAAAGACCTATCGATTGATGTGCAACATGTTGATACTGAGCGTTGGGCGCCCTCCCAATTTTTTTTTCTGCAATTTATCTACATAACTAAATAGCGGCATAAAAAGACACCTTATGTCTAAATTTCATTAAGATACGTCTTATAGTTTCAGAGTATAAAGGCTGTGACATACGGACGGACGGACAGACGGAGATGACGAAACTGTAAAATTGACCGACCCCGTCCCCCTTTATATCTGAAACTGCTGGACCGAAAATATTGAAAAAAAAATACTGACATTCGTTATTTACGTATTACAGATACAGATTACAGGAAAAATAATAGGATTCTACACCGTGAGTCGGACTTAAGAAAAAAAATCGAGGCGCGAGTCCGACTCGCACTCGGCCACCCTATAAGATTCTCATGAAATCATGCTGAAACCGTCTTTTTTCACATAATCTATTAAAAATCGGTTGATGTGATAAATAAGTATCCGTCAAATACCAACTTTCGTACGCTAGGTAGTAAAAACTAGTGACACAACTTTCCAAAAGATGACGATGCACCCTGTACGGGAGGGTGGTGTTCGACGTGCGGATTTTCAAATATCATAAGATTGTCATAAAAAAATGAGTTTTATAAGAATGTTTATTTTTCTTTGAAACAACGCGGTAATGCAGATTTTTTTATTTTATACAAGCATTTATGCGACCAATTTCGGAGCGGAAATTGTAGCCCCTCTTTGGGGCAAGTTGTGCCACCAGTGGGGCAAATTGTTCCGGATAGATTATGCTAAAAGATTGTCATAAATGTCTATGCTCTACACCACAAAGTGCTACCTATGCTTTTTCGGGCGTCATGTTAAAAATAATATTTTTTCTAGTCACCCGTTTTCATTTGATTCTACTCCTTTAGCTAAATTTTTTAAATATTTTACATCTTTTAGTCCTATTTTAGTAGTTTCGCATCGTATCTAATGATCGACCAAAAATTTTTTTTTTGTACAATTGAGGTCGATCGAGGTGAGCTGTTTTTGGGAAAAACTTGCCCTTTCAAAAGGGAACATTGAGCCCCAAGTTGGGGATACGGACTAACGCTGGCGTACTGGGTACCGTGTCGATCAATTTAAAAAATAACTAAACAAGAAGATACCCAAAAAATATCATTATAATTTAGGAAAACAACGCTTGAATCGATTCAAAGTGCGCAGATACAGGCCAAATAGGTCAAGCACGAAAAAATGTACAAGTGTATTTTGATAGCTTCTGAATGTTTGCGCACCCATCCACTCAACCGTCAGGATTAGTGGAAATAAAATTGTTGCCAATATGGCGTGTTATCTGAGGCTATAATTGCGCATTTTGACCGAATCGCTATCTTTATGTAAAAAGTTATTGAGGTCGGCACAATAAACCCCCGGCACTTCCAACCCCACTCTCCCCTACGTTCGTTTTCTACTTCGCGGTGTTAAGATTTTTCCTGGAATAATGGGAGAAAAAACGATGTATATGAAGAATACCCGCGAATACTTGCAAGCGTTTATGGAACGTTCGTACGGAACCCTCGGTGCGCGAGTCAGACTCGTACTTGCCCGACTTTAAAAAATTTGTGTTCTGAAGTTTGTCGATAGTGTGGAACTTCACGTATGGACTTTGCTACAGTACGGCAAACATTTCCGAGCATACTCGAGAAAAAAATATAATTTTATTTCATTAACGTATATTATGTATTTTGGCTGTTTGTATCCTTGCCTTGGTCTAAGAACACTACCGAAACGAGATAAAATAAGGAGTTTATTCTGTCGTTTCCGTCTATTTGTTTATAATTTACGTCTCGAAGTAATTGTTAACGGATAAAACACGCAAAATGATTGTTACGTTTTTATTAATTTGACTAATTTGATATAAGTATAGATAAAGAGTTTTTGAAAATCATATAATTTGAAGTTAAATTTAAATCTTGTTGTAAGATGTTATTATGATTAGTTATTCAATGAATAATAATATTTAATAAGTAATGTTTAGGCCGTAAAAATAATGCAACTTGAAAAGGTTGTTAACAACTGATTTTGAAAAATTCAAACAATATCTAGAATATTCCAGAAACGAAGGCTACAAGCTTGTTCTACGTGACAAACAATAATAATTTTGTTCGGGGTGAACCCTTCTGAAATGTAATTTGAAGAAGTTTTAATCGATTTTAAAATGACACTCCTCTCGTGTCATACGCCACACGTTAAAAACATTGATGACACGCCTGTCGTGTCATCCGCACCCAATCGGTAAGTAATGTTTAAGTCGTAAAAATAGTGCAACTTGAAAAGGTTGTGAACAACTGATTTTGAAATTTTTTATCAATATTTAGAATATTCCAGAAACGAAGGGTACAAGCTTGTTCTACGTGACAAACAATAATAATTTTGTTCGGGGTGAACCCTTCTGAAACTTAATTTGAAGAAGTTTTATTCGATTTTAAAATGACACTCCTCTCGTGTCATACGCCACACGTTAAAAACATTGATGACACGCCTGTCGTGCCATCCGCACTGAATCGGTTAAGTAAAGGTATTTGCTTGCTCTATTATTATGCGTTTGGTTGGAGGGTTATGGAGCAATCAAAGGCGGGCCGAGTGGCATACAACAAGAAAAGCCACCTCGTAGTCCACCAAATCTTTTACCATCATCTAAAACAGTTGCTTTATTATTTAGTATTATATAATAAAACTATTAAATAACGTTAAGACGCATTTTTATTTACGAAAATTGATTAAGTGCATATTATGATTTGTCAATTAAATAATTTTCGTGAACACTAATAAAAAAAAACTAGATCTTAAGTTTTCGTTTTAGAACGTACGTGCGTCACTGTCAGGTGTCAGTTTTTCATTTTTCACGTGTCTCTAACGTTGGCATACAAAATCTAAAACGAAATTGTGTATTTATTGTTTATTTAATCTGCAAATTGTTATTATTTATTCACAAATGTGAACTCTTAATCATGTTAACTAATCCTCTGTTGGTGTGCTTGCAGTGTGTTTAAATTGAACATTTAGAACAGGTTGGCAACTACTGTTTCTATGTTTACTCAATTTCTAATCTCAAAAAAAACGAAGTATAGTTTAAGAAAAATACCAAAGAAAAAAGATGAGTCCAAATCTGACTATTGAAAATGAATTACATACAAGTTTGATATACTTTCTTACCTGAACTGTGTCTTCTAAATAAATTTCCAAATTATAATAATCCATCATCAACAGTTAGAAACAAAATAATTTTGAATTTAAATAAAAAAAGTAAGTGATTCTAGTATACAATAAACATACTATTTCTAAATTATCCTTAGAGATGTATAAGGTCTCCAAGTGTCTTGATCTATATATTCTATATAATAATAAAAATATGGATAATCAAGCACCGAATGTTGTGTCTAAAGCCAATTAAATTAAAATTAAATATGATCAATAAAAAGTTACGTAAATGTGTTGCCCCAGTTAGCCTAAACAGACCTGTCTCCACAAACAGCACCCGTTAACGAGTATGACGCATATCTCAGCCATCGCCTCCCTCAACCTTTCTTCGGGAAAGTGGCGACCCGATCAACGACGCCACCATAAGCAGAGCCTTTTAAGCGAGCATGACATGTTCAAGCTGGCGGGCTTTATTAATTAATAAAAACTAGCCATGTTTAGTCTGGTGAGAAACAATATTCTGTGCTCGTATTTTACATGCGTGAACTAAATTACAATATAAAAGTGACATAGAGATGTTATTCTGTGCTCGTATTTTACATGCGTGAACTAAATTACAATATAAAAGTGACAGAGATGTACATGTCTCTAAGCGTCAGGATCATTAAATATATATCTATACATATAAATATTTGCGAATGCAAGACTTAGAGATGGGTCTCTATCGGTTCCCATAAATTTTTACTTCCGTTTTTTTCAGTCCATAACGTTTTCCATCATAATTTTTATTAGTCATATTGTCAATAGTCATAAAATTTAACAATCTAAACTGTTGGTCCGATTTTTGCAGGTCATCATTATTGTTAGTCATAAAATCTGTTACTCATAATATTCAAAGTCCAGATGGTATCTATTACATAATGTTGAAGGCAATAAACTTGCTTATAATAATTGTTTTAAGTTCTTTAATCGCAGATTATAATGATAACTAGGGGTTTATATTGGTTTCCACAAATTTTAAGTTCCGATTTTTTATAGTCCACGTTAGCCATCATAAGTTTTATTAGTCATATTGTCAATAGTTATATAATTAAACAACATAAATTACATTTCCGATAACTCATTGCGTCGAGGACACGATACTAGGTAATTGAACAGAGGTATTTTAATTGTTAGTTGACTTATTTCAATAAAATTCATGTTACGGCTTTTATTAAGGGTTTTTTTACTTCATTTTTTTACATGTAATAATATTTATTCCGCATATAATTATTTTTCTTAGTGGTCGCAGTTCTAACCTAACCTAACCCACTTCTGGCAACAGTTCGATTTCTTGGGGGACGCAGTTCTAACCTAACCCACTTCTGGCAACAGTTCGTTTTCTTGGGGGTCGCAGTTCTAACCTAACCTAACCCACTTCTGACAACAGGTCGTTTTCTTGGAGGTCGCAGTTCTAACCTAACCTACTTCTAGCAACAGTTCGTTTTCTTGAGGGTTGCATTTAGTAAACGTTATACTTGAAAAAAATTATGACTCTTGATGTTTATGATAAATCATAATGGATATCATTTTATGACTATCGAAATTCGCAACAATAAGTTTATGGCAAACAAAGGGATGACATTAAAACGATATAATTAACGACTATTAGTCCGATAAAATATATGCCTTAAAATATTTCTGAATAATTATTGATAGACCTTCGAATGTTATACTCATCAATGTTATGCCTTTTGCGATTATAGTGTTTAACATTATAGATCTTCATTATTAGAACTATGAAACGTTATGCTTTACAAAAATTATGACTATTGATGTTTATGCCCATAAATTATATGGATATCAATTTCTGACTATCGAAATTCGAAACAATAAGTTTATGGGAAACAAAGGGATCCCCTTAGAGATGTATAACGTCTCTAAGTGTCCAAATACTAAATAAAAACAAAAAAAATAAAAACGAAAAACAGGTAATACTGGACACTAGTAAAGCTGCTTCATAGAGTAATGTACCTAATAATTTCTAAATCTCACACTAGCCGAGCAGCCTCGCGCGGCAATTTCTTCGCGAAGCAGTGCGTCAATCAATCAATCAATCAATCAAATCATTTATTTTGCAAGAAAAAGGGTATATATACAGATGTTTTAACAAAAAAATTATAATATGTGCACACCTTAATCGGCTATAGTTTATAGCCTGCAAAATATTTATAAAAGACTTAAACCTAGTTATTTACATATATACATGCATTGATACTTAATTCAAAAATCTTATTATGTATGGTTAACAAGTCAACTAATTTTCTAATACAGTTCTAGAAAGTCATTTACTTTATAAAATCGTTTTTCTATGAGCCACTCGCGTAGTTTTTTATTTAAATGGTTTTGTGGCACTTCTTTAAAAATTTTAAGTATTTTATTATAGATATTAACACACATAACGGTACAATTTTTTTTAAATCGAGCTGTTCTTTGTTGTTTGTCGACAACAAGCCGATCACAGTCCCTTGTATTGCGTGGAAACATATCTTTCGCAGTTTTAAAGAGGTCACTGTGCTTTCTTACAAATTTAAAGACTTCGTCAATATATAGGCATGGAAGAGGTAGTACGCCCAATTTCAGGAACAATGGTTTGCACGGTTCATAAGGGCCAACCCCGCAAATCGCACGAACGCAATTTTTTTGGGCAACAAAAGCACTTTGTATATCACCACCATTCCCCCAAATGATTAAACCGTATCTTAACACAGATTCAACATAACCATAATAGGCTGCCATAACTGTTCTGTGATCAGTCGTTTTTCTTAACCTACGGAGGGCATTTTCAAACCTTGCAATTTTGTTACAAACATTATTTATTTGATCATTCCAATTTAGATTACTATCAACTAATATTCCTAAAAATCTAGAGGTGTCATTTTCTTTTAATTTATGTCCGTCATAGTGTATGTCTAATTGTTGATCATTATTGTTAAAATTAATGAAATTAGTTTTTTCTAAGTTAGTCTTTAAATTGTTACATTCAAGCCAATTTATTACACGTTTTACCGTCTCAGTGACCTGCAACTCATGATGGTTTATACCCATAGACAGATCATTGGTGACTACGATGGAAATGTCATCTGCGAATAGGACACTTTTGTAATCAATTTTGTCTACAAGATCATTAATATATATTAAGAAAAGTAGTGGTCCCAGAATACTTCCCTGTGGAACACCAAATCTGTTTATTCTGAACCTTGATCTATGACACATGCTAGTATTTTTAGTACTGACACTATTTACTTCCACACATTGTGACCTGTCTTCCAGGTATGTTTTAATCCACTGTAATGGTGGTCCTCTGATACCATAAAACTCGAGCTTTCTTAGTAGTTTATCGTGAACTACGAAGTCAAATGCCTTTGACATATCAAACAAAATAGCAGTAGTGAAGTTTTTATCATCATACTTTGTTGCAATCTCATGGATTAGATTAAATGCTGCCAAGGTGGTTGATTTATTTATCTGTCAGGTGTGGACACGCCGAATTAGAAATTAGATGGATTTTTTATTCACAACCCGCAAAGGTCTATTCAATTTTACCCCATTTGACAAAGTTTAGAAGTTATTTAACTGTGATATAAGTAATCTACTTACATCTTTTTCAGAAAGCTTGGCCATGGACTGTGCAGTCTGCGGGGAATAGTCGTTACCAAGTTGAGCGATCTTGTTCATGTCCTCCTCCTGTTCGTCCACACCAACACCTATTGATATAAAAAAAAAAGGTTTTAGCAATAAATGAATACAAAATAAATTTATTACAATTAAACTATATATAAAAAATTAAACACGGGGAAAGCCCTACATCCCTAGGCTAGACTCTCCACATTTCTCAAGTTCGGAATACTTTTCAGGTAAAAATCACATAAATGCTAGACTATTTAGTATTAAAAAAGTTAATTAAATAAAGCTCACCACTATCAGCATACCTGTGCTAACTCAGGGCAAGTTCTAGGGATCGGATATCGATCAAAAAGATGTCGATATATATTAATACAAGTGGTCATTGAAAATCCTCGATTACTAAATGTAAAAAGGTTTGATATTATCGATATCATGTCTGATATCGAGCCTCTTAACCTTTGGTATGCCGGAACGTGGTTTCACGGAATCCCGTTATACTGCAGGAACGCGGATCCACTTACAAATGACCCCACGCGATTTTTTTCGTTTTCCTACAGTTTTGATTGGTCAATAGAGTCGAGAATAGAGCTTACTATAATTCTTATTGAGTGAAGTTATCTTCCAATCATAACCAAGTCATTCATTTTCGTTCACAACTCGTCTGAGCAGGTTCGAAAGGAACGAGGATCCGCGTCGGCACACATCCATATTGTCACTCCAGCAGTTGCGGCATACCAAAGGTTAAGATAATAAAATTATGCGGATGTCGTTTCAATCAAAATGAGGCAATTTATCTCAGTGATGGCACTCATACTCATATGCTAGAGTAAGAATAATATGTGAGGTAATATTCCGCTATGATTGTTACTGTCAAATAAATAACATTTATTTGACAGTAACATCGATATATTTTTCTTTCGATATAGTTGACAGTAACATCGATATATTTTTTGTCGATAAATTATTGTGCTACATCGCTTTAGTATTGGTGCCCCGAGTTATCACACATATGCATCAGTCACAAACTACACATCATTAAGCTTTTACAAGGAGCACGGGGTCACCACACATCAGCGAAATTTTATTCGTAAATTTCTACGATTCGAACAGCACATCTCAATAGTATCCTACACCATTTTGTAGTATAACAATCCAAGTTAGTCCCTATAACTTGATTTTTGTGGATACTTATAATTCACATGAGTAATGATCAAATCGTTAACTCAACTGCATACTAAATTACTACGGGAGCGCTGGGCTGGGCTGAGCGATTCGACATGCTAAACTGCGAGACGTGGCTCTCATACTTGTCTCGCTAGGTGATAAAGTGAAATCCATCTGTCCACACGTGTCCACACCTAACTGTCAATCTGTCAGTAGGTCTCGCTAGAGCGTTTTGTCTATGGCTATGGCCACCATTTTAGATGTCACTAAGCTCTTGAGTGATTCCACCCCAAATTTCAACTGTCACAAAAGTGTGATCTCATAGTTGTCTCGCTAGCTACTGTCAGTTATGCCATGTCGAATTGGGGCCCTAATGTGTGGTGACCTCGAGTTGTACTTATGATCTATCCAGTGGTTGAGGTTATCTGTGGCATCAATGTTCTACTCCTACAAGCCCTACCTTCATCCTCGTCGTCATCACCATCCTCTTTATTGGCCTTCTTCCCTGACGCCTTGCGCTTTCTGGAGTCGACGGGCGGCACGAACTTGGTCAGCTCGATGCAGTCTTCTAGGAAGTACTGACGGACTGGGAACGTGCGACCGGGGACCTGTGGGTATAGACAGAGAAATAAGTAAGCTTAGATTTGGACCCGGGGTATGTCCTTAAACTACGTCCGGCCCTGGGTATGTCCTTAAACTACGTCCGGACCTGGGTATGTCCTTAAACTACGCCAAAAAGAGAGGTATGGGCACTGCGAATGGCATCTCGCTAAGTGTGGTAGGGCACGTTCAGCAAATGTCATCTCGCTCAAATCTGGAGCAGAGCCAGACTGGGGAAGTACCTCCACCTTACAGAAAACCACAGCCAAATAGCACTAGACCCTACTCATAGTGTTGTGTTCCTGCTGGTGAGTAAGGTTGCCAAAGAGCTCAAAGAGGACCCAGTGTGTTGACGATGAGGGACCTTCTTGTTCCTCTAGTCGTCAACACAGTGAATCCTTTTTTTTGTAAAGGGTCGGCAACGCGCATGTGACTCCTTTGGAGTTGCAGGCGTCCATAGGTTACGGTAGCTGCTTACCATCAGGCGGGCCGTATGCTTGTTTGCTTGTTGTGGTATAAAAAAAAAAATGCTACGTTCATACAACTGTTTATTTTTTTTATACAACGACGGTGGCAAACAAGCATACGGCCCGCCTGATGGTAAGCCGCTACCGCAGACTATGGACGCCTGCAACTCCAGAGGTATCACATGCGCGTTACCGACCCCTTACAAAAAGGAGGATTCACAGTGTCGACTACTAAAGGAACAAGAGGTTCCCTCGTCGTCAACACACTGGGTCCTCTTTGAGCTTTTTGGCAATGTTACTCACCAGCAGGAACACAACACTATGAGTAGGGTCTAGTGCTATTTGGCCGTGGTTTTCTATAAGGAGGAAGTACTTCCCCAGTCGAGCTCTGCTCCAGATTTTTAGCGAAATCACAATCGCTGAGCTGTGCCCGATAACATACGCAGTACCATTACCTCTCTTTTCGACAAAGATGATATAGACATGGATGGACAATACCCATACATAATCGCGTTCTCATTTCACTAGCGTCATCTATCGGTCACACCAGACCCTAAATTCTAGTTTCTAATACTTTGTTCGTCGATTAACGCTGACAGAATAACTCGACTCCAGACTCGACAGATGGCGCTGTGGCACTGTGTACCGAAAACAGACGTATAGTGCTTTAACCTAAAATAAGAGAACGCGATTTTGTATGGATATTGTCCATCCATGATGCTTTTCGACATAAATTAAGGACATACCCGGGTCCCGGTGTAGTTTAAGGACATATACCGTAGAAGCGGTGTAGATAAGCTTGCACACTTTGGACACGATTTTAGGCCTCTATTTCTCTTTGATATTATCTAGTCTAAATCTTACCTCAATAACGGGGCAGTTACCGAAGTAGCCAGTGAACAGTGTGGTGTCAACAGTCGCCGACATGAGGATGATACGCAGGTCTGGGTACGTGTGAGCCATGTCTCGCAGTAGAATGAGAGCGAAGTCAGTGTCTGCGTCTCGCTCGTGCACCTATAAATGTACAATGACTTAAGTTTTTGTCAAAAAAATTATTGTTTAATACAAGGTTTTAAAGCTGACTGCTGGGGATCAATGTTACTCTGCGTCCGTAGGAAACACCTAAGACAACCCTACACGTGATCCCTGGGTGGTGCTAAAAGAGTAACAAACCTGGTAGCTGCACTGTCCCATCTGGACCTCGCAGCACTCACTGGATTTTCTTCATCATCTGCTTCCATCCTACTACTACCCCAGAGAAGAAATGCCTATTCTACAGTAACCATACGATAAAATGAAAAAAAAAAGCTGACTGTACTTATCTTGCAAGTCATCTACTGCTCAAAGAGATGATTCTAGCAAACCCAATGGGCGTTCCATTGTTTTATCACATAATTCTTATGACCACCTTCGGTCTCCATCATGACGCGATTGTATCAAATCAGAAACTGATTCAAATCTGGCTTGAAGAGAAACAACAAACTGACAAAACAAAAGCTGGATGTAAATGAAGTTGCTTGCAGGTATGGACTTTATCTCTGACATGATGGTTTAATTTTTATCAACCAAAAATTTAATATGATAGTTGGTCGAAGTTACATGGAAACTCAAAGCAAGTATCTCTAGAGTTGAAACACGCGTACACCCAAGGACAGAATACACGCAAGGCGACGCATTTCAAGATGGCTTATAGCATACCATAGCTAGCCTACATAATTTAGTCGGTTTCTTTGTCCCTTTCAAAAAGCGGTGGATTTATATTGTGCTTAGAGCCTTTTGGAAGTAAGCAATAATCACAATGTGAGACTATGACAAGGACCAACGATAATAGCGTCTTCTCTGTCAGACATACCTATTGAAAATTTAATAAAACCATCCCGTCCAATCTTGGTATTATTATTACCATGACAGGTCTATAGCTAGTATATATGTCTTATGCATGGAAATTTAACCCGTTTGTAGTAAAAAAAAGATTAATATAAATTACCTCGTCAACTAGAACATGGCTGACTCCTCTCAAACCACCTTCAAGCTTTCTAAGCAGCACTCCAACAGTGCAGAACAAAATTGAACCGTAAGGCCTTGGCAATACGGACTCAAATCGCACGCAATACCTGCGGAAAAAAAATAGTTGGCATTTAAAATCTATGGTCTACTTTGGTTCTTAAATCTGTTCCAAGCAAAATTGAGCTTCATAACTCTATATACAGTTAGGTGCAAAACTGTCCCAATAGTAATGCTACTAGTAACTAAGATGCCTTAGTAGAATGTGGAGAAGTGGATGTCGATCGAGGAGAGGGGCACATGATTAATACATACCAGTACTATTTAAAATTTCCTACAAATCAGCCTTACATACATAATTAAGAAATTCAGCCTCTATAAAATAAGGTATCAACTGTTTAAATCACAAACATAGTTTTGTAGTTATGGCAGAGTAAAAGTCGTCTTGAACATTGAACTAACAAACACTTTCTATGGCTGTTTTTAATGGTACACTTTTGCACCGAACTATAAGCCACCTAAAAGTAACTTGAAAAATATGCCCCATTAAAGCAATTGCATGCTGATTTTATAGAGGCAGTTTTTCTTAATTATGTATGGTTCCCTATTTGGAGTTTCCATAAGAGGAACTAGAAATATTCGAAAAAATAAAAATGTGTTTTTTTCTACTTTTCGATTCTAAATTACAAAATAACCGTAAATATCATATGTAAGGCTGATTTGTAGGAAATTTTAAATAGTACTGGTATGTATTAATCATGTGCCCCTCTCCTCGATCGACATCCACTTCTCCACATTCTACTAAGATGCTACTATTGGGACAGTTTTGCACCTAACTGTATGTCTCTGTACGATTCGTATGTAAAATGTATGAACCAGAAAACCTACTTTAATCTTTGAGTTACAACAATTTGTTAAAAAAATAGGGCAATTTTTTCTTTTTAGCCGACTTCAAAATTTCGAAGGACATTCTCAATTCGTCAGGATCTTTGTTTTTTTTTTAAATGTATGTTCACCGATTATTCGATAAGGGCTGGACAGATTTGGAAAACCGATTTCTTTTTTTGTTTCAAAGAGTATACTTCACAGTTGGTCCCATTGTAACTAGGTCAGGATCTGATGGTGAAATCCTGGAGAAATCGAGGGAACTCTTCAACTATTATAGGCACAACTATAGTGATTTGAGGATTTCTTACAGCAGCTCGAACATTTGCTTTTGGAAAGGTGGAGGCTAAGTAAAGTCGGTTCTTTTGTGTTTAACATTATTATTACTCCGTTATGAAGAAATCATGCAAAAGATTGGTAACTTACATTACATCCGATTGAAATGTAATATTTGCATATTTATTTATCCAAAGATGAAGAATACATAAAAAAACTGAAAAATATTGGGACTGGTAGGTTATGTTTTTACCGCCAAATAAGATATTCCAGACTTATTTTTCGTTTTCTTAGAAATTTTCTTTAGTTGGAAATGTTACTTTTTGTTACTAAATATTTCCCCTGAACGTTATGTGATAATTAACTATTCCAGCTTACACACATATCTGTAAAAATCTTTCTCGCACGCTGTATGTTTTTAAGCAGATATTTCAAATTCTGACATAAAAAAAACACTATTTTCACTTTCCGGCGTGGAATTGTTTAATGTACTTTAGGCACTGGTCCCACCGCGAGATAGTAAGCTATGAGCTATCGGCTATTTTCTAGCCCAAGAAACGAACAAAAGATAATCGCTTCCGTGTAAATAAAAGAGAGAGATATATATTTATAGTTCATCGCTGGCTGTTCACACTACGATGAACTATAAATATACATCTCTCTCTTTTATTTACACGGGAGCGATTATCTTTTGTTCGTTTCTTGGGCTAGAAAATAGCCGATAGCTCATCGTTACTCGCCCGCGGTGGGACCAGTGCTTAAGGGGGCGTCCATTAATCGCGTCATACTGTATACGGGGGGGAGGGGGTCAAGAAAAAATCACCAATGATCACCACAGGGGTAGAGGGGGGTCTGGACACATATCACGTGTATTTTTTTTGTTCCTTGTGCTATACTGTATTATGGCCAATAAAATAAAAATTATCAACTTTTAAATGAATCAATCTGTCAAAAGCAGAGTAAAATTGCACTAGCACTATGATTGTAATGATTTTTAATGGCAATTGACATATTATTTTGTGGAGTAGGTTTTTAGGGTTCCGTAGCCAAAGTGGCAAAAACGTAACCCTTATAGTTTCGTTACGTCCGTCTGTCCGTCCGTCCGTCCGTATGTCACAGCCATTTCACTCAGAAACTATAAAACGTATCTTAATAAATATTTAAATAATAGGGTGTTGTTTTGTATGCTGCTACTTGGTTTTGTAGTAACATTGCTGAAAAAGATATTTTAAGGCCTACTCCATACATGTAATTATTTGTAAAAAAAAAATGTTTTACCAAATATTGACATGATGCACATCACTCGGTAGGTCTTTCAAAATAACATTGAGGTCTGTTTGAATTTTTTATTTATTTAGTGAATATTTTAAGAAAAAATCACTCCGTAAGTCTAAAAAAATTGTGTCCTCCCTGTCACTTTTGAACCGGAGATCCAAAAAATATTAAAAAAATTGAGAACATTATCGGTGTAGGAATTATTGAGTAATCTCCTAAAAACTCATTTCATACGCAGATACGACCTTTTGATATTATTTTTTCGATAGTAGGTACGAAACCGCGTGGCCCGACACGCACTATTAAAGAAAAAAAATTCTATTAAAGATAATTTTATTTTATATGTATACATGTAGTTTCATTATTTTACCCTTTACGTGTACGTACGTTACGTAAGTAGGTTCACGTGTTAGAAAACTGTACTTACTTTAGTTAGCAAAAAATTACACGTCATATTGGACAGGGGGGGAGGGGTCCTGAAAATATCACCAAAGATCACCATGGGGTACGTTACGCACGATTTGCAGATCAGATTACTTTTTAGCACTAGTGCATTAAATCAAACTTTACGCACGATTTGCAGCTACATAAACTAAACTTTTTGAGCAATTGTATTAAAATAGTAGTTTTCGATACAAGTGCGAGAAGTATGTCATTTTGCACGAGTACCGAGGTTACTTGGCCCGAGCCGAGAGGCGAGGGTCAAGACTCGGGACGAGTGAAAATGACACTTCTGCACGTGTGTCGAACAACGTTTTTTAATACAATTGCGAAAAAATACAATGAAATAATAGTAGATTGTATGACAAGGGTCTAAAGTATGCCATATTACCACTGGGTGGTTATTTTCCCGACCGAAGTGAGGGAAAATTGTTCGAGTGGTAATATGGCTTTTAGTAGTGTCAGAGTAATGCATACAATTTTTCACTTCGATTGCGAGAAAATAACATAAAAATACTTATTATTTACGCACAATAACTAAACTAAGGTGAAATTATAATAAATAAATAAATATTATACGACAATCTTACACAAATCGACCTAGGCCCACAGTAAGCTTAATAAGGCTTGTGTTATGGGTACTAGACGACGATATATATAATAGATAAATATGGATAAATACTTAAATACATAGAAAACATCCATAACTCAGGAACAAATATCTGCGATCAACACACAAATAAATGCCCTGACCAGGATTCGAACCCGGGACCTCCTGCTTCGTAGGCAGGGTCACTACCGACTGGGCTAGGAGATCGTCGAATTATGGTATAACTTGACGGTCTTTTAATTTTTTTAACTTCTTTGACACAGATACGAAATATAAATACCGCGAATAAATGCCACAGACGACGGTATAATTAGCTCTTTAAACACACTTTAAAGCGTTTCCAAAAAAATAAAATCTTTTTTAATGATTGTGAAGTAGGAACTAAAAAACACCTCATGTTTTGAGAAATAAATTGCGTTTCCTGATTGGTCGATTTTAACATTGCTGTATTCTGATTGGTTGATATTAAATACAATGTTTTTTTTAAGGACTTAAATTATTTACACAGTATACGCACCAAAAAAGTATCTAGCGTTCCGATTAACTCAGATATGTGATTGGTGGATTTAATATAGTGAAGTGTTCTGATTGGTCAATTTAAAATGTTTTGTAAATTATATTATTTAAAATTCTGATCTGCAAATCGTGCGTAAAATCAAACTTTACGCACGATTTGCAGATCAGATTACTTTTTAGCACTAGTGCATAAAATAAAACTTTACGCACGATTTGCAGCTACATAAAGTAAACTTTTTGAGCAATTGTATTAAAAAAATATTTAGACCTTTCAGAAGTGATCTTTTCGCTTACTGCTACACAAATGTTTGTTCAACATACCCAACACTATTGCCAAGCTCTTCACATCGTTCAGAAGCCACCCTCTCCGCGACGCTTACAGCAGAGATTCTTCTCGGTTGAGTGACACAAATGTTGGCCCAAGCACCTTGGCCACTGGCTATGTAGTCGTCCAGAATGAACTGGCAAACCTGCACAAACATATGTCTGACATTAATTGGTCAATTCAGTTAAGAAGTCCAGATGTGGCTAACCATCACTCCCTAGGGATCCTCCACCTAGGTTTTTGATTAGGTTATTTGACCTTTTTATGTCGTGTGCAAACGCAACTATAAGGGGCTCCACACGTTTTTTATCGATTTTTGACCAGTTTTGAGTCGCTATTGCAGATAGAATTATAAGGCAAAGAGCTATCGGTTCTTGAATCTTTTATCTCCTGTAGAGCCGGATTTTGAAATAAATGAGCACTTATTTTTTTATTGGCTCACAAAGAGTAAAATAAATAAATAGTTACTAAGTTATTGTTGTAAAATTATCCTGGAATATGTAATGTTACTGAATACATGGCTCACAAAGAGTAAAATAAATAAATAGTTACTAAGTTATTGTTGTAAAATTATCCTGGAATATGTAATGTTACTGAATACATGGCTCACAAAGAGTAAAATAAATAAATAGTTACTAAGTTATTGTTGTAAAATTATCCTGGAATATGTAATGTTACTGAATACATGGCTCACAAAGAGTAAAATAAATAAATAGTTACTAAGTTATTGTTGTAAAATTATCCTGGAATATGTAATGTTACTGAATACATGGCTCACAAAGAGTAAAATAAATAAATAGTTACTAAGTTATTGTTGTAAAATTATCCTGGAATATGTAATGTTACTGAATACATGGCTCACAAAGAGTAAAATAAATAAATAGTTACTAAGTTATTGTTGTAAAATTATCCTGGAATATGTAATGTTACTGAATACATGGCTCACAAAGAGTAAAATAAATAAATAGTTACTAAGTTATTGTTGTAAAATTATCCTGGAATATGTAATGTTACTGAATACATGGCTCACAAAGAGTAAAATAAATAAATAGTTACTAAGTTATTGTTGTAAAATTATCCTGGAATATGTAATGTTACTGAATACATGGCTCACAAAGAGTAAAATAAATAAATAGTTACTAAATTATTGTTGTAAAATTATCCTGGAATATGTAATGTTACTGAATACATGGCTCACAAAGAGTAAAATAAATAAATAGTTACTAAGTTATTGTTGTAAAATTATCCTGGAATATGTAATGTTACTGAATACATGGCTCACAAAGAGTAAAATAAATAAATAGTTACTAAGTTATTGTTGTAAAATTATCCTGGAATATGTAATGTTACTGAATACATGGCTCACAAAGAGTAAAATAAATAAATAGTTACTAAGTTATTGTTGTAAAATTATCCTGGAATATGTAATGTTACTGAATACATGGCTCACAAAGAGTAAAATAAATAAATAGTTACTAAGTTATTGCTGTAAAATTATCCTGGAATATGTAATGTTACTGAATACATGGCTCACAAAGAGTAAAATAAATAAATAGTTACTAAGTTATTGTTGTAAAATTATCCTGAAACCTTGTAACTCACATAATTATATATTTGCATGCTGTTGATAAACAGCAGGAAAAGGTAGAACAATTGTAGGTTTACCATAAGACATGTATTATACCCTATTTCTGCAAATAAAGCATTATCTTATCTTATCTTATGATTTTTCTAAATATGGTCTAAAAACACTTATCGATATTCGAATGCTGTAAAGAATCTTACATATACGAAATCTACATATTAGGGTTCCTCTTTGACGTCACTAAAACTAACGAGAGATTTTAAAATTGTTCAACTTTGATGTCAAATATCTCGAACTCAGTGAATATCCAAGTAAATATAGGATACTATATTGTTTCAGGCCGTTACTGGTAATATGATAAGCTATAAAATCATTAGAAAACTAAGGGATTCAAATCGAAGGTCATTGGCGCCAGGGAGCCCCTTAATCCAAGTGTCCAGTCCACATTGAATAGCTACAATGAAATTTATTTTTCATACAATAAAAGTATAGTAAAGGGCTGGAGACGCGTATGTGACACCCTTGGAGTTGAAAGTGCTAATGGGTTACATGGTTAAATATTCTACTTTCCATTTGTATTAATAACAAAAACTACTACTTATTACTAGTTATTACAGTATTACTTTAGTACATTGTTGTAGAGGCTTGAAAGTAAGCTATAGGTGGATCGAGTTAGTTCGAGGGCCGACCAGCCAGGGGAGGCCCTCGAAGATACAAGTCCACCTATAGCGCTTTCGGCCGAGATATTACATAGTGCTTTTCACGACTACTGTGACGAAAAAAAAAAATGCTTTAATAGAATATCCAATTCAGTATTCCATTCCCGCCTTTTTACTTTTTTTTCACTTTAAAGAAGCGTTTTTCTGTTGTTTGCTTCAAACCGACTCATTACTTAGAGGCGTTTTTGATAGAAAACCACAAACGGCTAAAAAAGTAAAAACGCCTTAAGGGTGAATAAATGGTTTTGACGTTTTTTTTTTTTAAACAGGTGGTTGGCCCGATAAACAACCCTATTTTATTTTTGAAACATAACGTTGTGCCAAAAAAGACCTTTTAATGTTTTTAATGACTGCAATGACATAACTGGACAATTTACTTTCCAACTAATGACATTTCATCGCTACAATAACATTGCTGTAGTGGTGGTTCAGGTGCTACAGCAAATGCTTACTTTCCAGCTTGGATTTTGACCATCTTTTGTCACATTTCCGAACAGTAGCGTGAAAAAGTACGTAGTTTTCCTGCACCCAGTATTTCTTCTATAATAACCGGGTTTTCATTAATGGCCTCCATAGTGGTGGAGCTCATAGGGTAGACGGGTAGAGTCTCTCTCTACTTCATGTTCTCCTGGTACTGCCTGTTTTGGTAGAGCGATAGTTGCGCTCGAGCTCCGAGTTAATTTACATGTCGATGATAATTTGATAAAGCACTCTTTCATTTAAAAAATAAGGTACTATTCACTTACTTGTGTAGTTTTTCCACACCCAGTATTCCCCCTAATAATAATAACTGGGTTTTCATTGATCGCCTCCATGATAGTAGATCTCATAGCGTAGACGGGTAGCGTCTCTCTCTCTTTCATGCTCTCCTTGTACAATTGGCTGTTCTGGCAGAGGTCACGGTGGTTTCGCTCGAGGTCTGAACTGATGTTTTCGAGAGATGTGGTGGCTAGGGGTCCTTCGTCTGTGGATGAAATAGTAGACTGTACAACAAGTGCATAAAACGCACGATTTTACGCGAGGCGTTTATCCATCCGGGCGAGCTTGCGAGCGAGGATTGACATAAAGTCGAGTGTAAAATGGGTTTTATGGACGAGGGTTACATTCTAATTTTCACTTCAATTGCGAGGAAATTATTTATGGTTAATCATGGAGCTACTTCAAGTTGTAACAAAAATATTACAATGAAAATATTTTTTTTTATGTTTTTTTTTTAATTTGAAAATTAGACATAGATAGTTTTCTGCCAAGTCATAATAACATTTCGGGGCTTTTTTATTAACTATTATCAACTCCTATTTTATCTGATTTCATTAATTTAATTATAGAAAACACGGAATTAAAATTATTATAGCAAGAATATAACAAAAGAACAAGTTTCAGTATTCTACGAAATTTTACTGCTCAATTAAATTGTGCAATATATTTTGACTCTGTTTGGCTGTTGAGCCTCATTCTCAGTTTTAGATGAAAATTTTATGCACTAGAGCTTAAAGAGCGATTTTATGTCGTCCACGCACGACTTAAAGTCGAACTTTACGAGCATGAGAAGTGAAATAGTAGTTTTCGATACGAGTGCGAGAAGTGTCATTTTACACGAGTGCCGAGGTTACTTGACCCGAGCCGAGAGGCGAGGGTCAAGACTCGGGACAAGTGAAAATGACACTTTCGCACGTGTGTCGAACAACGTTTTTTAATACAATTGCGAAAAAAGTACAATGAAATAAAACTACGCATAATACTCCTTTATGCCCAATCGCGCTTAGTTCAGGTGGGTCATTT
Organism: Pammene aurita; assembly: GCA_947086415.1. NCBI lineage: Eukaryota > Metazoa > Arthropoda > Insecta > Lepidoptera > Tortricidae > Pammene > Pammene aurita. The sequence goes on from OX352309.1 coordinate 19,980,905, forward strand.
ATAAGCGGGTCTCGCATAATACTCATTTATTTAAAATTCTGATCTGCAAATCGTGCGTAAAATCAAACTTTACGCACTATTTGCAGATCAGATTACTTTTTAGTACAAGTGCATAAAATCAAACTTTACGCACGATTTGCAGCTACATAAACTAAATTTTTGAGCAATTGTATTAAAAAAGGATTTTAGAAAATAGGCTAAGACACACCAGACCAAATAGGTTAAGACCTTCTACATAATTATACTTACCAATATTACAACCAGTCCACGCGTTCCAGTTGGTCTGCGGCGGCGACCACGACACGACTCCGGCCTGGGTGGGGCGCGCCTCGCGCATGGCTCGTACGCGGTCGATCTGCAGTATGGCCACGCCGGTCGACTGGCCCTCGGCGTCTGCTGTCTTTGGCGCCGTTTCTACGTTCACTGGTTCGATGCCGAGTTCTAAGAAAATATGTGAGGATTCAAACTTACATATTGAAATCGATTCTAACTGTTTTTTGCTTTGTTACCATACACTTTACACAGACATCCAATCATTGAAGAGAAATTTTTAATTATCTCGTAATACTACCACAAAACTATTAAAAAAGGAGTGTACAGACTTTTAAAGGGCTGACAGCGCGCATGTAACACTCTTGGAGTTGCAAGTGACCATAGTCTACAGTGACAGCTTACCAAGCGGGCCGTATGCTTGTTTGTCACTGAATTAGAATAAAAAACGATATTTGCATGAAAATTCAATAGTACAATACCTTTTAGAGTGCTCTCCAGCTGTTGTTCCAATTCAGGGCTAACGGCTACTGGGTGTGGCTTCATTTTGCCTTCTCCAGACCTGCAAGCATTAAAAAAAATTAAAAACAATCATATTGGGAATTGGGAACATCTTTTTTTCAAAGTTGTTAATCACATACCTAACACTTAACACAGATAGCTTTCAAAACACTAATAATTAAGCTTCTCATCAGTGGCTGGGTCGCCATGTGATGAGAAGCTTAATTCTTCTGGCGACCATCACATGGCGACCCCGCCAGTGATGTCAGTAATAAGTGACGTATTCGTACCTGTCCTTCTTCAGAGTGCCGCTGAAAGCTTCGATGACTCCCAAATGGTACAGCTGTCGTACTAGCGACAACGCACACGACTTGCTCGCTGTCTGCTTGTTCGATGCAGTCTCTCGACCAGTCACATTGCGACCAAGTTGACGCACGTAGATTGACATCTCGCAGCAAAAACTCCTGTTGGATACATCGATGTGTAGTTGGATTTATGCTTAAAATTCTTGTGAGATTCGCACATATTTTAAAACGTCACTTATTTCACTCGCGTTGCACGAGGCAAGAACGAAAGCCCGCATTGTAGCCTTGCTCGATCAGAGGGAATGCTCTTGGTAATGATCTTTTTAAATTAATCCAAACATTTCGAGCGAGACTTGACTGGAATTGGCTACTTTCCTAAAAATATAAATTTAGTCCGTCAGTTAGATTATCAAAAAATATTGGACACGTATTTTTTATTTAGTCAATCAAACAAAAATTGGTGAAGATATAGCCCGTTAAAGTTTCGCGTGGCGTCACATTATGCTACGAGTAAAATGAGTACTGAAATGTGACGTCACGCGGAACTTTAACGCGGGCTATATCTTACAAAAAAAATACGTATCCAATATTTTTTGTTAATCTAACTGACGGACTGAATAGAATTATATTTTTTTTACCCATAAAAGTACCCAATTGGCTACTTTCCTAAAAAAATATATTTAGTCCGTGAGTTAGATTATCAAAAAATATTGGACACGTATTTTTTATTTTGTTAATCAAACAAAAATTGGTGAAGATATAGCCCGTTAAAGTTCCGCGTGACGTCACATTTCAGTACAATGTTTAGTGTAATGTGACGTCACGCGGAACTTTAACGGGCTATATCTTCACCAATTTTTGTTTGATTGACAATATAAAAAATACGTGTCCAATATTTTTTGATAATCTAACTGACGGACTAAATAGAATTATATATTTTTTACCCAGGAAAGTACCCAATTGCGTGAGCCGTTTAGAAATGAGATTTAAATATACTCTGACGTAGTACCTAAAGTTTATATTTAATACGATAAAAATAAATACACTGAATAGTCTGTAAGTGTAATGCGATAGAGTAAGGAATATATATATATGTGTAAAGGAGTGGAGCAAAATATTGTAACTAGATGTAGTTTTAATGACTAGGGCAACAAATAAATAATACCTACTAAGAATGTTTACTGATAAAACCCCACTTTTACCAAACGTGCCAAAACACAGCGGTTTCCCTCTATTGCTCGTGACTATTGACCCTGCCATTTAAATATAAAGTCTAATAGCTGTATATAAGCTTCAAATTCCTTTAAATCCAACTTTTTATAAGAAAAATTTTAGAAATTCTTATTTCAAATGTTTTTCACACAACTTACCATCAAATGTAGAAAACGTTTGTCAAACGTAGAACATTCTGGAAGCATGGTCAGGCATGACTTCATTCGACGTAAATCTCTACCTGCGTTGAAAACAAATCTTAGACAATCAATTCGCACCATCAATTTTATAGAAAAATTATGAACCGTTTGATATTACTGTTACCATTTGAAATAGTCAACTTTTTTTACTCGTATAATAAGTTTATTTTACAAGTCTTTAGATGGAAATAGTGGGTAATATAAACCACCCTTATATTTAAATTCCATGTGGTTCAAGGAAATAGATACAAAATCTCCATAACACACACAAAAAGCTATATTATATACTTGTAAGTTTTGCTTACATAAGTATGGACGAAGTTATTTGCTAGAATGAGATGGTGAGTCATCTCTCATTCTAAACTATAACTGTGTCCCGTAAGTAAAACTAACAAGTGTATAGCCGGCCTAGAAATTGTTTCATTTGACTATTGCAAATAATAACTTTACCAACAAAAGTCCATAATTTCCCCGTCAATCATATTTTTGATTGTCTTAGATTTGCTTCAACTTAAGATGTTGTGAAGTATATATTGCCTGAACTGCAATATACGCCTCACTTTATTGAGGTTATACTTCGTCAAACTTGACTTCTAGACTTTTAAAGTCATGTCTGACCATATTTCCTAAAGAAAATATTGCCAGCCATTGGTTTTTCAATAAAATATGAATAACCAATGGCTTTTGAGCATTTAAATGAAGAAGGTAATTAATCAAATACTACACAAGATTGTTTTACAGGATTTCAAAAGTCATCATATAAATTTAAGTAAATCCTGCTGCAGAGGTTGTCCAACGCGGCAACGCAGCAAGCGTGATGGGCACCTCTGCGCCGGGAGCAGCGTGTCCCTGGACCGCCATTTGTAAACTAAACGGCCTGGCGGCACAGTTTATATGCACCGCCCCCTCTCGGCACATTTTTTGTAGGGCCATTATGCAGAGCTACTTCATGGTCTTTGATAATATTACTGGTCACTGTATAGTTATAACTTTTACTTTGTTCGAATTGTTCGGAATATATATCCAATCCAGTAAATCCTTAATAATGATGAAATCAATTTGTTTACAAATATTTTTTTAATCAAAATCTTTAAGCTCTAAGTTTCACTGGATGGGGTTCCCAAGGCGTCATTTGTTTGGCAGCAACTGACTTGTCAAACATTAACTTTCATAACCAGAGTTACCGCATAATGTATGGGATACAAAGCCATCTAGTAAGGCTTTCAAACTTGGAGTATGATCATTTAATAGTGCACCTATTAGGCACTAGATTCTCTTTTATTCAAAACCTATACATTTCAACCAAGAATGATACAAGACATGCATTGAAAATGTCTATACAAAATCGCGTTCCTCAAAACTTCAGGTTATACGCCTGTTTTCGGTAATAAGTGCAGCAGCGCCACCTGTTGAGTCTGGAGTCGAGTTCTTCTGCCGGCGTTAATCGCCGAACAAAAAGTATGAAACTGGGACTTCGTGTTTATGGTGACCGATAGATGGCGCTAGAACCATAAACTGAAATGCGGGGACGCGATTTCGTAGACACTAACTATCCATGACTTATATTATCCTTGATTTCAACAAACCTGGTATGATCAGGCCCAACAGCCTTATACGCATAGTCGGTATTAATCTTATTCATCTGCATGAACTGATGGAGCTTCGACTTGGCGTTCTCCATGGTCCAGTTGCCATGGAGACTGGCATTCACATCCAGGTCTTCAGCCTCTTCAACGTTCTTCTGCTGCTGGAGACGGTCCATATATGTGAAGTTCTGGCTGGGACCTCCGTATGCATGGTACGCTTGGCCCATGCTTTCAGGACCCATGCCTTCCTGTGATATGGAGGAATAAAGTAATGATAATCCTGATAATCACGGTAATCCAAAGTTATTTAGAGAGGGAGAGAATTTTTTTCACCTATAAAATATTTTTAACATGCATGCACCTGGTGCATTGAAACTGATATTTCGAATGCAGAATGCTACAATTTCTGTTACATTGCTAATCATTGTATTATCTATGTTTTAATATTAAGGCGATTATCACACTGGCACCGCAACAGGATGCGGCGACGGTGTGCAAGCGTGACAGCGCTATACACATGCAGAGCGCGATCTCGCTGGCGCACCGGCGCCGCGGAAACCGTAGCAATGTGAAAGCTGCCTTAGTTATCTGTTCTAGTACTGATTTTTAAATGCAATTTTTGTATGACATGTATTTAACGGCCTCCTAGCCCAGTCGGTAGGGACACTGCCTACGAAGCAGGAGGGCCCGGGTTCGAATCCTGGTAAGGGCATTTATTTGTGTGTTTATCACAGATATTTGTACCTGAGTTATGGATGTTTTCTATGTATTTAAGTATTTATCTATTATATATATCGTCGTCTAGTGCCCACAACACAAGCCTTATTGAGCTTACTGTGGGACTAGGTCGGTTTGTGTAAGATTGTCCTATAATATTTATTATTATTATTAATTATTTAAACCGAACTGTCTTGTTTTAGAAACAGTTTCATGGCACTTTTCAACATTGTTCTGATTTAATTTCAGGTTATTGTAAAATGGACCAGGAAAGCCATTAATAGAAAGAAATGGAAACAGTTGGGAAAGGCCTATGTGTCAGAAGTCACGCTGAACACTAATCCGGACAATCCGATGTGTTAGTTTTTAAGTAAATTTGTTTATATAATGAAATGTAATACTGTTTTAGTTTCGGCAATATAGGCTATTATGATACTGTAAACTGTGAGTAAATATAAAGAATACATTTATCATTCATTATGCACTATATACTCTATTACAATAGATGATATATTTTTTAAATTTCATAGTGATTTAAAACAACTAAAATTGTGTTAGGGTGGTATGAAGTTAAGATTGATATTTGCACTGAAAATGTTAAAATCGTACTTACTTGGAACACAGGTTTGTTATGGAGCCCCTGCCCCTGTCCCTGGTGGCCGGCACCACCCCCAAAATTCCCGCTACTCCCAAAACCATTGCCACCTTCTCCGTTGTCCTCAGTCTTCACCCTAACCTCTTCGGGCACCTCATTTGCAGCCACCTATGTAAACAATATAAAGATATTACTGCCTTGTTTCATGCGCAATGTGGATGTTCAACCTAAATTGTAATAATTATTTATTAGGATGAATCATGGATAAAAAGGAAATGATCATAAAACACAAACAGAAAATGAACTCGGAAAAAAATCAAATCCCATGACCAAAAACCTGTAATGTTACAATAATTTATAGCCAACAGCAGAAATTGCTATGCAGGCAATGACGTGTCTAAAATGTTCATAACATAATTTTGTATTAACCCTTTGACCGCCAAAGACGACACATCACGCGCACAGAAAATTGTGCCCTCAGCGCCAGCACGTGATATCACGTTTAAAAGATAACCAGTTAGCCTTACGCGCACGCGCGCGCTGGCGGCACGATTTTTCTGTCCGATGGCTGGCGGACAATGGATGAACACATTCACTGCCAGACGAAAAATGACATCCTACTTCAGAATCACTGGGCGTCCATAGCTACGTACAAAACAACCCGCCCATCAAGTTGTCCGGCATCTGAGAAAAGTTTACGAGCGCCCACGAGACGGGTTCTTGGCAGTGAATGTGTTAATATGTGATTTTGACCTCTTCTCCTATTTAGCAGTTTCTACAGCAGACTGCTTTATTATGCATGGACTTTAGAGTAACTCAGTTTTTTTAGTTATTCAGATACCAAAGACGAAAAGTATTAAATATTAAAAAATAATCAATAAGCTGCCCCTTTACCTGGTTAGTCCTGACCAAGAAATTCACGAAGTCTTTAGCTGCGTTCATCTGAGCATCTTTCTTGCTTGTAGAGTTGCCGGCTCCGACGTACGAAATGCTATCCACACGTACTTCACAAAGGAAGCGTTGTCTATGCTTCGGTCCTAGAAAATAAGGTTAGAATTATTTTATTGCCTTAATAACTATCAAAGGTATTGCCTATAATACTGTTTATAAATAAATACAGTAAAACTTTATAATTTTAAGCAGAGTAGTTGATAACCATAACGTAATTAGTTGAATAATCAATACCTGTGGCTCTAACGTCGAATGTCGGATTGAGGCTTTTCTTGGCGCACCAAGAATGCAGAAACGACTTTACATCCATGGTGGAAGATACCGCTAACGCGGATGTGGGTTTTTAAATAGTCTACTGATGAAATTACACAACTGCTGACGCCAAAGATATGTTTTGTGCCGCAACGGTTGATGAAGCAGATGATGAAGACGAGACGCTCAGACGCTTCGCTTCGTTCGCCGCCTCTCGCTCCGCTGTCACTGTCACCGCACCGCTGTGCAACGCAACTAAACGCAACGCTGCAAGCTGCGTTTTGTTTTGCTGATGTGTCGTGCGATTTAAACTTTTTTTGATATGTACAGTAGTTTGCTGATATGTACAGTATTACAAATATAAGACCGGTTATTTAATACCAAAAATCAGTTCTTATTAAAATTTTATAAAATAAAGGAATGATAAAGAAGAATAAAATTATTATTAATTTTCGTATTTATGAGAGAGTAACTAAACGCCAGGTACAGGTAAACATGAACCATAAAGTAAGCATCCATAGTATTATCTGTCAGTTATTATTATAATAATAACAATACGAGACGTTTATTCAATAAGATTGCATAAGTACATAATAAGAGTACAATAGATCATGCTTAAACTTATTAAAAAGGAAAGTGGCTCAGCTTATGTCTATGCGAGACGGCTTAAAGGCATTAGGTCCATACCACCTTCAAGCAACGGACGCTGTTATTCTGCTGCCACCCCCGGGACTTAGTCTAATTTAACTAGTAGGGATACAATAAAACAGTTACATCCATAGACATATAAATTAAGAAGACGTAATCCCACGAAGATAAAATGTGATTCCATAATGAGCCGCGATCTCGTGCAAACACCCTCACTTTTGACGTTTGAACCAATCACCGCTCGTCCACGAGTTGTACATGTGTGCGTGTCGCGCGTAAACACGAAGAAATCGGCTTATTATGGAAGCCAGTTTTGTCTTCACGGCGTTACGTCTTCTTATTTTATACGTCTATGCAGATACGTATTTCAAAATTGGGCGCCCCGGGCCATAAAGGCCATGGGCCGGTACTTGACTGACCGGCGCTCTGAACCCAGCGCGTAAGGCGGCAGACCCCGCCTCTGGCGTCCTGCCGCCCCGGGCCATGGCCCTCTTGGCCCTAGGGTAAATACGCCCCTGCGTCTATGGTTACATCACTAAAATTTAACAATCTGTCAACAACTTCCTTTTGGAGGTCCAGTAGGAAAACGTTACAATGTTTTTTGAAAACCGCCAGGGACTTGCCATTCATTACTGGTGGTGGCAGATTATTCCAACATTTAGAGGCAGCATAGCGAAAACTGCCTTTAAATGTCTGAAGCCGGATAGAGGAAGCAATGTACTTTATTTTTGCTCCCGCAAACCCCGTGCACTTCGGTTACGCTTTCACATTAGTTTGAGCGCGAGATATGGAGGAGTACCGGATTTTTTCAGAGAAAAGATTAGTGCCGTCAGTACCGTATTTCATGACGAACATTTCAATTCACATTGAATTTGTTTCTAGTGCATTTCACTTTCTCATCTTAAGCGCGAGTGAGATAGAACTCCTGCAATGTTCCCAATTAAATTTAAATTCATTTTTTAGCCATATCTCAATTGCCTCAACCAGATTATCTGTTGCAGTTGATGACATATCAGAAGAAATATATCCGTCTCCTTTTTACACACCGTAAATGTTACCTAATGAAAGGGACGGAAATACCACCTAAAATTAAAAACATAAAATTTGATGATCATTGCTGCTTTTTTCACTGATTCTTAGTGTTGTCATACTTTTGTTCGCTGTACATTGCTACTGCGTTCGTTGGCTGGCCAGACTATATTTAGTTTTTCCGATTGGTTTAGGCATAGTCGGTGGTGCACACGACAACAAAAGGCATTATACAGATTTTAGTGATGATGGGATATTTTGCATAGTGAGATTTTAGGACCCATAGGTCATTTTAGGAAGCAGAGCCACCTAAATTTATCGTGCGGTGGGGGTAAAAAGGGGGGGTTAAAATTTTCGCGACACATAGAATGAAAACTATAAGTCTTAGCAACATACTTCAAAGGCAAGAATTGTAGAGAATTTCATGAAGAATATTTCCTTTATTGAAAGTTTTGTGGTAACTTCAACCGTTTTTGTAAAAAAAAATATGAATGTTCCTACTTTTGTGGGAAGTGGGGAAAACAATTGTTATATTTGTAACACATTATAGTGCAGAGTTATCCAATAAATATTTGGCTTGAAAGTCTCGTATCCAGGCCATAGATAAAATAAGTAAAATAATTATTTTCTGTTTTGACTAGATACTAATAAAATATTATTATTGGTATGGTATTTACCATATATATTTGAGTTAGGTAAACACCCCGTTTCTAATAGTAGTTAAATTATTATGTTAAAAATCGTATATTAAACGGTTTAATTGAAAATAATGATAATAATGATGCAGGTAATGTACTCAAGGCTAAAATAATCGATAGGTCCTAGGTACTATTCATCACACCACTAGTGTAGCGTACCTAACCTAAGTTCATATATATTATAATGATATTAGGCGTTGTCCGTTGATATAAGATTCAAGCGCCCCACGATTTTAGTGTTTTTTCTTTTCAATGCTCTAGCTACATTGATGAGAAAAGTGGTGTTATGTGATGACTGGTACCTAGAACCTACCGAATTATTTTTATAGCTTTTTGTACATTATCTATATCATTATATTGTCTTCGGTTGCCGCGATAGTTATTCATGAAATAAAACAACTAAAAACGGATTATATCGCGTGTATTGAGCTTAAATTACATCCCGACGTTTCGAACACTTTACAGCGTTCGTGGTCAACGGGTCGACTGAGGAAAAATATACAATTACCTCCGTTCAAAAACTATCACAATATGCAAGACCCGTTGACCACGAACGCACAGTGTTTTATGGAAGCCAAAAAAGTGACATCCCCATTTTATTACAAATTACTATAGTTTAGAGCATTACGAATGCGAGACTAAAACTCCCATGTTTCTAATATGTGTAATTTTTGAGACATAAATTTTTGAAAATCTTGTTTCTGACGCTCGGAAATTACGAACAATAGAAATAATTTAAAAGATATTGCATGGACTGTTTGTTTCGCCAAGGTGTTCGACAAAACATTCAAAGACATACATTTAAAAGCAATCACTACCTTCCTAGATACATTTGTTACAAAGATATTAATTGTTTTATTAATTTTGGTTTTAATTTTTTTCCTTCCATGTCCCGCCGTAGTAGGTCGCAATATTGGTATGAGAGCTTCATTATTATGTCTTCTATCTATTCTATTTTTTACAAGACCTAATTCCGTGGAACATTGAAGTAATCACCTAAACACTTTATATCCGGGTTACCTGGCCTCTAGGGATGACACTTCGGTATTTTTAATTTTATACGCCGTTGTTTCCGGGATATCTATAATTCTTGGTTTTGATAATAGTTTTGAGTACATATGCAAAGAACTAGCCAAAAAATATGTTAAAAATTTCGACAGTGACTATACATAAACTTTTGGTCCATGGAGCTGCGATAATACGAAACTCGTCTGTTCCAATTGGAATGCTCTCCGAGCAATCATCAGAATCTCATAATAAATATTGGCGTCACGATAGAGAACACCATACCCGCAAATCAGATCGAACGAAAACCATGTCTGATTTGTTTCATAGAGCGTTAGTCTCATCAGACCCAATAATTTAGGAACAACGGATGTCGCAACGACAAAAAATATTAAAAAACGTCTCCTACCATCTGCCGCAATAGCATTATTGAAAGCACCACAGGTTGCTTTTATATCGCCATCGGATGAAAACATAACACCATCATCAGAGTTATGTCCAGACGACAGCTATTCTGAGGTGCAAGATGGGGAGAGAGCGTGGAAGTAGAATATTGTTGCCTGGAAGTTGATAATTTTGTAGTAATTCATGTTTTAGAAAAAATATTTGCCACATTGGCAATGCATAATAGATATTGTAGCCGTTACTTCCAAAAAAAAACACATAATTGTAGTATATGGCTTTAACCGGTTACTTTTCGACCATAACCGATCGAATACCCGGCTTTGAAAATTTACCTGTTATTGCATTCCCTATACAGGATGTAACAAAAATACTGGTGATCCGTTTAAGGGCATAATGGTATCGTATTTCGACTAAGAAAAAATTTTAGAATTTTTTTTACACGAACAAAAATTTTTTTTTTGTATGGGGCACGTAGTCCCAGCCGGCCAACCCTCCATACAAAAGATTTTTTTTTTATGTTTTTCATAATTAGAATACGATACCAATTATGCCCTTAAAAGAATCACCAGTATTTTTGTTACGTCCTGTATACTGTGTTTATTTTATATCCAGGTAAATCCGGATACTGGTAGTGGCAGCCCTGACTGCAAATTTTAATCGACTATAGATTAAATCTTCCAGGGAATTAGATCTTGTAAAAAATAGGGTAGATAGAAAGCATAACATTGAAGCTGTCTTACCAATATCGCGATCTACTACGGTGGAATATGGAAGAAAAAAAATAAAAACCAAAATCATTAAAATAATTAATATCATTCTAACAAATGTACCTAGAAAGGTTGTAATTACCTCTAAATGTACTTTTTTGAAAGGTTTATCCAACACTTTAGTCAACAGAAAAGTTTGTTACTTAATTTGCAATACATAATTATTTTTCGTAATATCCGGGTGTCAGAATCAAGATTTTCAAAAATTTATTTCTCAAAAACTACACATATTAGAAACGCGGGAGTTTTAGTCTCGCATTCGTAACTACAGTAATTTGTAATAAAATGGGGATGTCACTTTTTTGGCTTCCATAAAACACTGTGGAACGCTGTAAAGTGTCCTAAACGTCGGGATGTAATTTAAGCTCAGTACACGCGATATAATCCGTTTTTAGTTGTTTTTTTTTTCATATTTATATCATTGTTTATTTTCAATAAAAGCTTTTGAATTTACCTAAATAATACTTATTTTCTTTTTAAGTTGTTATGTTAAAAAACTGTCTAAACTCCGCTTACTTTATGATCCGCAATGCACTGTGTTCTACTAGTAAATGCCTTTCATTTTATACTTGATTGAGGGGGTTGTTAAGAAATATGTAATACGCGGCATTCTGTAGCGGCAGCCATCTTGGATTTATATCTATTAAACTGTAATTGTCATCAGAACTTAAGGTGTGCACCAGCTATCGGATCAATTTTTCAACAGGACGAGGGTAAATTTTCAACCACAAAATTATGGAGATGTGGGATGACGCATGTAGCTGCAGATATGCAGACATGCATTTAGTTATGTAAATATTAGTTATAATAAATTTAAAACAAATCAAATAAGTTTGTGTAATGGCTAAGTGGGTATAACACGAAATGTTATTTTTATTTTAGAGCGCACTATTCGCCAACAAACTGTCCTCAGTTGAAGATTTATACCTACCACTTAAGTTTTCTCTCTAAAAAAATTAACGGGCCCTTATTGATAACCCGCAATGATGTACCTTTTACTTGAAAACGTCACTAGATAACAGGGACCGGAGAACTCCTCTATTTGATAACTCTTTTCTATAGGGTAACCCTATTATTTGGTTACAAAATTATATGGTTACCCTATATTCAATGTTATGTGCCTGTCTAATGTCTTAGCAATAGAGATGAAATTGGCTTGATAGGTAAACGTTATTTTGGATTTTCATTTCGGTAAGCGCTACATTATCATTATTAGCAGCAGCAGCAGCAGCCAGTATCAGTCCACTGCTGGACATAGGGCTCCCATGGCACGCCACTGTGCTCGATCTTCTGCTCTCCGCCTCCAATCCGTACCCGCCAAGCGCTTACCTTTGGGTAACGCAATGATGTGCTTACTAAATTGATAGTTTTTAAAAACAACCCTACCAAATACTTACTCGATCTAATACCCCTAATATTGGTAACCGGTTACGGTATCTTCTAAACGAACTCTTTATTTCACTTACGGATTATAACAAGCATACAAAGGCAAGGTAAATAATAGCGTTTAAAATGGGTGACGTCCATTTAGTTGTGAAAGATATAATTAGGCAAGCATTAGAGCTTAAACCACATCGTTTTTCCTACATAATTAGATTGTGGTTGATAACAGGGCTATTAATATTATTATTTTTCGTTAAAGATATTTTAACCAATATAGGATTTATATACTTTTTATAAAGGGGAATAACAGGTCTTTATCATGAAAATATATTTTTCATGTTACGACCATAAATTAAAAAAATATATTCCTCCCCTTCTTAAATTAATCTTAGACAGGGTGACCACTATTTACTACAATCAAAATTCCCTGACTTTTCCCGGTTTTCCAGGCGTTTTATCAAGTTTTTCCCTGACCATAATCTTAAATGTAATAAATATAAAATACATAATTGGAATTAGGGTTGCAAACTGAAAAAAACAAAATGTTTTTTTTCAAATTTATGAAAAAAAACATGAAAAAAAACCTGGCACCATTGTTTTTTTTCTAAATAAGGTTTTTTTTCAGATGAACAAATATTACGACAAACACGGTTTTTCGTGATTTAGTCATATAAGTAACTTAAAACTAAGTACATTAAAGCAGGTATGTCTGTTATGTAACTAAACTATTCTCAGTAAATGCAAAAAAAACTTTGAACTTATTTACTAGAACTATCAACAGCATAGTACCACTACATATTTCATTAATATAAGTTTAATCAAACCAGAAATTAAAGTTGTTAAATTAAATTAGTTTAATAGTTAACATAAAGTCTACAACAACCGTATAAGAGTATTAACTGCCTTGCAAATTTTGAGATTTCGTACTTTTGAAAAAAAAACATATTCCAGAAAAAAAACTGTTCTTTTTCACGGTTTTTTTTCAGGTTTTTTTTTTCAAGACAGAAAAAAAACCGTTTTTTTGCAACCCTAATTGGAATACATATTTGAGTTTTTGCAGAATTATCTGCTGCGTTATATTTACAAATTGTAATTTGCTATCAGACAATTCTACAATTACCCAATAATTCATTTATTTTTGAAGCAATACTAAAGCGAACACTTTATGCGGGCCTTAATCGTATTAGTAAGTACTAGACTTCAACGTTTTGCGTATTATGGTACAAAAGCGACAAATTGAGAAACCTCATTTTTTGAAGTCGGTTAAAAGTTTTGGGTATAACTGAAACAAAACTACCTAGTAATCAGTTATCATATCATGTTTATTATAAACTTGAAAAAATAATAACAAAATCTATTGCAACTTGGTAATCTGTTTTTCCAATAACGCAGCTTCTTCACTTTTCTGCCATTTTGCTTCTAGTTCTCTGACCATTTCCGCAGTTTTCCTTATTTCTGCTCTGATTTTCGCCTCTGAACTTAAATTTTCCTTCTTTTTGTGTAGCTCCTCCGTGTACAGAGCATTACGAGCCGCGTGGATCATTTTTTTTTTAGGGTTCCGTAGTCAACTAGGAACCCTTATAGTTTCGCCATGTCTGCCCGTCCGTCCGTCCGTCCGTCCGCGGATAATCTCAGTGACCGTTAGCACTAGAAAGCTGAAATTTGGTACTAATATGTATATCAATCACGGCGACAAAGTGGTAAAATAAAAAGTGGATTTTTTTTTTATTAGGGTACCTCCCCTATACGTAAAGTGGGGAGTGATTTTTTTTTTCATTTCAACCCTAACGTGTGATATATTATTGGATAGGTATTTAAAAATGAATAGGTGTTTCCTAAAATCATTTTTCGATAATAATATTTATTTTGTCTATACCGCTGTGGTAGGATATAGCGTCATAAACGCGCCTTTGGGCAATTATATTTATATTTATATTTATATTTATATTTATTTCCAAACACATTACAACAGCATTACAGTATACACCAATACGCCGAGTAAGATTTACAAAACATCAATACGGTACAGACAACAAAAGAAATACATAGTTATAAGTAGGTAGTGGACGGCCTGTCATCCATCTCCTCGCAAAACCTCAGACATTCATAGCACACAGCTGCCCATCGCCACGCAAACAGATCACACTCAGAAGCTGATGTCAGAAGCGCGTTCAGCAGTGACAACGCGCGAGGAACTGGTGAGTTCCGGTGCGAAACCGTACGCGTAATCGGCACAGCCAACAGTGGCCGTTGCCGCGGTCTTAAGTTTATTCTTGGGACATCTGGGACGTAAAGCTTTACCACACGAGCCACAAGCTCTGGGCAGTCTGACTCACCGCGCAATATGCGACAAGCAGTAGTAATAAGGTTTTTTTTTAGGGTTCCGTAGTCAACTAGGAACCCTTATAGTTTCGCCATGTCTGCCCGTCCGTCCGTCCGTCCGTCCGCGGATAATCTCAGTGACCGTTAGCACTAGAAAGCTGAAATTTGGTACTAATATGTATATCAATCACGGCGACAAAGTGGTAAAATAAAAAGTGGTTTTTTTTTTTTATTAGGGTACCTCCCCTATACGTAAAGTGGGGAGTGATTTTTTTTTTCATTTCAACCCTAACGTGTGATATATTATTGGATAGGTATTTAAAAATGAATAGGTGTTTCCTAAAATCATTTTTCGATAATGTAAATATTTTCGGAAATAATCGCTCCAGAAGTAAAAAAATATGCGTCCCCCCCCCTCTAACTTTTGAACCATAAGTTTTAAAAATATGAAAAAATCTCAAAAGTAGAACTTTATAAAAACTTTCTAGGAAAATTATTTTGAACTTGATAGGATGAATAGTTTTTGAAAAAGAAATACAAAATAATTTCTGAACTAAGTTTGTAATTTAACCGTATAAGCAGGTGTTTATTGTACCTGTAATTTCTACAAAATTACAATGAAATGACGTGCTTTCAAATAAAGTAAAAACGGTGAAAATCGGTTCACGCAATAAAGAATTATCCCATAAAAATCATCTTCCATACTTTATGCTCGCGCGCAATAGTTTACTTTATTTGCCGATAGATGTCGCTGTACGTGGAACTCTCATATCATATCCTACATGGCGGTGTTATTAACTCTTAAGTGGGGACACTTACTGTGACGGACGGAAAACTACGGAACCCTACAGTGAGCGTGGCCCGACACGCTCTTGGCCGGTTTTTTTTTCAATATTTATTTTGTCTATACCGCTGTGGTAGGATATAGCGTCATAAACGCGCCTTTGGGCAATTATATTTATATTTATATTTATATTTATATTTATTTCCAAACACATTACAACAGCATTACAGTATACACCAATACGCCGAGTAAGATTTACAAAACATCAATACGGTACAGACAACAAAAGAAATACATAGTTATAAGTAGGTAGTGGACGGCCTGTCATCCATCTCCTCGCAAAACCTCAGACATTCATAGCACACAGCTGCCCATCGCCACGCAAACAGATCACACTCAGAAGCTGATGTCAGAAGCGCGTTCAGCAGTGACAACGCGCGAGGAACTGGTGAGTTCCGGTGCGAAACCGTACGCGTAATCGGCACAGCCAACAGTGGCCGTTGCCGCGGTCTTAAGTTTATTCTTGGGACATCTGGGACGTAAAGCTTTACCACACGAGCCACAAGCTCTGGGCAGTCTGACTCACCGCGCAATATGCGACAAGCAGTAGTAATAAGGTTATGGTTCCGCCTCACCTCTAAGGAGTTGTACCCAAGGCATCCGAGTAAGAATTTTGTGGGGTATAGGAATGGGTAATACCCAAATCTTTTTTTATACAAAAAACGCAGGAAGGTCTTTTGTATCCTCTCCAGAGATAGGGCGTATGAGGATTCGTACGGGTTCCATATTATAGACGAAGTTTCAAGCTTGCTCCTTACTAGCGCGTTAAAAACCAGCTTTATCGCATTTATGTCCTGGAAATCTTTAACATTGCGCAGCACGAAACCAAGTCTACGAAAACAACTGTCAGTGAGGATTCGCATGTGATCATGAAAGGTAAGGTGATTGTCAAAGACCACTCCAAGGTCTTTAACGGAGAAAAGCCTCTCAATGGTCTCAGTCCCCAATTTGTAGTGCGCGTGCTGGGGAACAGTGGAACGACTAAATGTACATACACAACATTTTGCTGTGTTAAAGTGAAGCTTATTTGCGATACTCCAGTCCACTACTGAGGTAATATCCCCTTGTAGAAGCTCACAATCTACTTCGTTCTTTACCCCATACACTAATTTTAGGTCGTCAGCATAAAGTAGACATTTTGCATGCTTCACAACAGTTTCTAAATCATTGATCATGATTCCGAATAATAGGGGGCCCAGTATTGAACCCTGACCAACGCCTGATCTGGTATGATAGGGAGCCGATACAAAACACCCATGACGAACGTACTGCTTTCGATCGCGTAGATAACTTGCAAACAATGCAAGCAGCTTTGGAGAAAAGCCTAAATCACTAAGCTTGCACAGCAATATATCGTTGTCTACGCGATCGAAAGCCTTTTTATAATCGAAATACAGAACATCTACCTGAGTCCCTCTATCGAGATACTCAGAGATGATGTCTGTCAGGGTCATTAAGTTGGTGTCGACCGAGCGATTAACCCTGAAGCCATGCTGGGAGTCACTCAAAACTGGTTCTAACTGGATTGCCAATATTTTATGGACGATTAGTTTCAAATAACTTTGCCAATGTTGAGAGTATGGCAATAGGCCTGTACTCTTCAACATTATAGACTCTTGCGAAAGATTTTGCACTAATATCTCCTTATTGATGGAAAAGCCATGCTCACTAACAGCGTTTCCGTGGGATAACACCATGGCCATTTTTATTAATGTATGCAAGTTTTTATTTTCCTTTTTAGGGTTCCGTACCTCGAAAGGAAAAAACGAAACTCTTATAGGATCACTTTGTTGTCCGTCTGTCTGTCTGTTAAGATCATTTTTCTCAGGAACGCGTGGAGGTATCAAGCTGAAATTTATATCAAATACTCAGGTCTATTGTCCCTTGGAGCTGTGAAAAAATCAAACTTAAAAGCCTATGCAATCAAAAGATACAGTCGTTTATGCTGCAAATTTTAGAGTTTTCGGCACTCGCTAAACCTACGGGGTACTTCCCGTGAACTCAGAAACTTGGAAAAATTACAAAAAGTAGACATTTTTAGTAAAATCATACAATTTTTATTTTTAATTTTTAACTTGCTACCTTTTTCCTCGTAAACGCGTGGAGGTATTAAATTGAAATTCATGTCAAATACTCAGGGCTATGGGACCTTTCAGATGTAGCAAAACCAAACTTTTATGTCAACGCAATCAAAAGAAATAGCAATTTAAGTCGCATATTTTGAAACTGAGTACTCGCATGAAATTAAAAACCTAAAGGGTACTTCCCGTAAACTCAGAAACTTGAAACTTGGCACGAAGAAACTTTATATAGCACAGACAAAGGAAAAATTACGAAAAGTAGACATTTTTAGTAAAATAAAAAAAAAAATTTTTTTTTAATTTTAAACTTACTACCTTTTTCCTCGTAAACGCGTAGAGGTATTAAATTGAAATTCATATCAAATACTCAGGTCTATAATACCTTTAAGCTGTAACAAAATCAAACTTCTATGTCAACGCAATGGATGAATTTTTACTTATATACCTACAGGTTTATACGGAACCCTCGGTGCGCGAGTCCGATTCGCACTTGGCCGATTTTTTATCAAACCGAACCAAAGATCATCCAGTCGGTGTCCATCCTTAATGGAAAATTGTTTCATTTATTTTCCAAATTCAGTTGATTTACAAATATCATTGCAGGCACTTTTGGCGTTATCTACTTCATATCCTGAAAACCGTTTTCTTTTTTATTAGCCTGTATTAGTGTCCCACTGCTGGGCAAAGGCCTCTTCTCTGCATTCAGTCCTGTTCATAGTGCTTCCGCCATTCGTCCCGCCATCTCCTTTTCGGTCTGTCTGCCTCTACCCCGGCGGCCGTCGATGGTGTCTCGTGGGTCCCACTCTGTAGCCATTCTGGCCCACCGTTCTGGGTGCATGCGGCAGATATGCCCAGCCCAATCCCACTTTAGCTTAGCGGTCTTGACCCGCCGGTCATTTCGGAAAGCCGGCTATTTTTGACAAATATGTCCAACACTTTATCGAGCCTCTCTCGTCGGAATTTTGCATTGACTGCGATTGCGGGTTCGAAACAAGATACTCCCTTAGTCAAAGCATACAAAAGTGGGGATGCTTGGCACAATGATACGCTTTTATTATGTACATACAGAGACAATTTTTATTCCCTGACCTCCATTAAATTTCCCTGACAATTCCCTGACTTTTCCATGACTAGCGAAATTCCCTGACTTTTCCCGGTTTTCCAGAAAGTGGCCACCCTGTTAGAGCCTAAAGGATTAGCTCTGCAAATGGAAATTCCATCATCATCATTTTCCGTATAAATAAGTGTGCACCACCGACTAGTAAGGGCTTGTGTGAGAGCGGCGAGGGATATTTTGACAGAAACGCACGCATGAGTTCTGTACTCGTTGAACCGCTCGTTCTGTTCTTTTTCTTAAGCGTGGTCCATATATAATGTGGTTGAGTCTTTGTCTTAAGGGTACGAGGGTCGCTATTGGCACCGCATATCGTCACCCATATGTAGACACTTTTATTTAAATTTTATGTTCATCTGTAATTAATTGTATGAGTCTTGTTACTTGAAAAAAAAAAAAAAAAAAATTAATTACAGATGAACATAAGAACTTAGGTCTTATGATGGACGGGGAATTACGCTTTGAGGGCCACATTCACAATACTATTCGTAACTGCTTCTACAGGCTCAAACTGCTGTATAAAATTCGTGACTTCCTTGATGTTGGCCTTAGAATAAGACTATGTGATGTGACGCACTTGTGCTCTCCAGGTTGAACTATTGCGACACTGTGTATGGGCCGCGGCTGTTGGCACGAACGCAGAGACTTATTCAGCGCGTCCAAAACGCCTGCGCTCGTTTTTGCTTCCATATACCGCCGCGCCGCGAGCACATGTTCGCCATTCCTTAACCAACATAACATTTTACGGATGTCTACGCGTCAAAAATTACATCCAGCCGCTCTTATATTCGGTACGGTAATAGACAGGTACCCTCGTACCTTTGAGAAGTTAACTTGGATGAGGGTCCAGGTCTGCCGATGTCAGGTCCTCCAGAATCCTACTACTTGCCTATCCTGTGCACCACTCAGCCGCATTTCGTGGTAGCTTTCGATACGCCGCCAGCAAATGCTGAACAACCTGCCTCCACCTATTCGTGCGCTAAAAGCGATAAGTACGTTTAAATTAGTGTCGAATGTTATTTTATCTACACTCATACTGTAAGTACTCTAAAATGCGTTCAAAAACCGTAGACAATGACAAGCATTACAACAAACGATTTAACTATGATAAGTTTCTTATCTGCGGCAGTAACGTAATTTTAACTTTGCATGCTCAAATATTGTTAAGCATGAGTTTCAAATTTGGAACATCGAATTTGATAACATAATGTTACCGCCATGGCCAACTCGATTGGTCCCGCGCGAGCGCCGGCACAATCGAGTTGGCCATGACGGTACAATGGCGGTCATTCTATGGTTTCCGAACACTTAATTTAATATATATAATATGAGTGTAGATAAAGCAGTGTATGCAACTGTACGTAATTAGGCCTTAAAACACTCGTGTGATCTTATTATGAAATTCGCCTGCGGCTCATTTCATAAAACCACACTCATGTTTTAAGGACCCTTATTACGTAACAGTTACATAAACTACTATATCAGCGCAAAATTGAACGCCTAGCGGCAGCAATAATATCAGAACTGTTTTAATTGTACATACCTTTTCTTTTCTCCTTCTTTTTAAATAATATATTTCATAAGGGCAAAGAGTTTATCTTGTAACCGGTCGCGCGGTCTTACCATTTTCTTATTTATTTTTTTATTTTTTCTTGGTTTGCTTTTGTTGTTTGTTTTTTTTTGTCTGCATTTGTGTCGTCATTCGTTAGTTATAAGTTAGGTCCCCACCAAAAATCAGCGCCGTGGCTTGCTGTGCCATTATGCTGAGTGGAGGTCCCTTTTAACGTCCATAATTTTTGTTACTTTTCCTTTGTTCATTTAATTGGTGTGACGTAAATAAATGTATTTTCTTTCTTTCGTTTGATTAGTTTGTGCCTTTGGTGGTCTGTAGACCCCGACCGACGGAGAATGCCATACAGCCCTGCGTCGAGCATGCGTTTTGTATAATGTTATCTAAGATTACGCATTCCACATTACGCAAACCCAAGATGTGTCCAAGATCCTAAGTCCTAAAGTGTTAACACTTTCGCAACCAAGAACCCGCCTGGTAGGCACTCGTAATGTTTGCTCGGATGCCGGCTAAGCCCGCTAGGCGGGCAGTAGCTATAAACCTACACGCCACGCCAAAGAGCAATGTGTGCCCACACATTGCATCTTCGCCACCACAGGGCTGACACTAACAGAAAGGTTTTAATACTTCTGATTATTATGCATGTACCATCAGGTTCAAAATTGCATGGTCAATTTATCAATGAATTCATTCATAAATTGGTCATACAATTCTGAACCCGATAGTACCTATGTGATCGAAAAGTTGATTTTTAAATATACAGGCAGTGTGTTTATACTTCAATTTGAGTGGAAGTAACAAGTTCGTTTTAACATTTAAATACGTTCTTTAAGGTTTTTCAGTATAATTAAAAGCCAGAATTATCTAAATTTATATTGTAAAATTCCTGTGTAGTGGTTCTTCTAATCTAAGCACGTCAACAACGAAACCAGTAATAATATCGATATCTTGTTTTGCAATCACTATTGTTTTTGGAGTTTTATCGTGCTTCATTGCGGTGGCACGTCAAGTTGCTTCAATGCTTGGCGCTCAAAAGGTTAATTTTATTCACGTATACGAAAGTTACTCGGCACAGCCCTGAGCGTCCGCCTAGTAGGCACGCGGCGTGCGGCATTGCGTTGCACCGCGTTGCCCGCCTAGCGAGTTCTCTCGGTTTCTGGGGTATTGTTTAAAATTATGCCCGGTTGCGAAAGTGTTAAGGAATTGGATAGGAAATAAAACACAGCAATACAAAAAACTTATAAATGATGTATTGAAAACACACTAAGTAATATAGGTACATACAACACTCGCACATACGAAACAAATTAATGTGATTTGCGAAATAAAAAATCACCACCGATGACCGACATCTTCCGAATCAATTGCCTACAATCATATTATTATATTATAGGTACATATAACGTGTCATTGTTTGAGAAAAGGAACCTTTTGGTACTAAGTACCTACTCTTGAAAGTTTGAAGGTTGATAGCCCTTTTCGCTGAAAAAGACACATTTACGTGATTTTTTTCTACTAATTGTAAAACTTACGTGCAAAAATATTTGTGTTTCATATTTTTAGTACAGCTACAACCAATTATAATTATTTGGAAGCTGTTTTAACTAGGTAGTACAATCGCCATCAGATACATCGGAGCGGCCAAGGTGTTCACACATATCTGAACAACGCCTTTATTGTCAAGGCGATAAAGTGCATGGTCAGATATTTTTGAGTACCTTGGCCGCTCCGATATATTTGATGGCGTTGTACCAAATGCATTACTACGGCCAATATAATGCTACGTCCACACTGAAGGGCAAAGATTCGTGTCGCATTGTCGCGATAAAAACTTCGTGGTACAACAAACACGAAGTACGTGGCCACATATTCTCGCTGTAAAGCTTCGGACGAATTAAATCGGTCAATATTTTCATACACTTGAAATTAAGTTTAAGTGTAGCCACTTGCACGAACTTTGTCGCGATAAAATCCCTTTGATGTGCGGAAAAAACCGACAAGAGCCCGAACACAGTTCGTGTTCGCCCTAATGATTCGCGATAACAGCGAACCGCGTTGCTGCACATGTCGCGACAGGTTGAACATTCGCCGAATCCCGTAAGTGTTGCCGTAGCATAATATGGATACATTTAATATGACAAAAACATATATCCGAGACTTAACGCCTTAGCAATAGAGTCGTGGTTACATATTTTTGTCACATTAAATGTATCCATATTTTCAGACGTGACAGTATTAAGTCTTTAAAAAAACACGTTATACTTACATACAGATTCCCGGTAGATACGAAATTCAAAAACAATGTAACAACACTACACTGTTAATTTATATACAAAGCAAGTGTCAACTTAGTAAGGGCAGTGATTTTTCTTTTAATATATTTCTCTTTACGATATTCTAATGACTAATATTATATTTAGGGGAAGTTATTTCATTAGACACTAGGGCAGAAAACTCAATAAATTTCAAGTTTTTTATTATGTTACATGTATTCATAGTAATGACAATGACCTAACTTACAAAATAGCCTGAGTAATAAAATAAATACGTGAACATAAAATCATGTGAACACAAACGTAGGTACAAAAACTACCAATAAATGGACACGTACTATGTAATGTAGTGTGACAAACACGCAATTATTTAATGTTTTACAATACAATAGAAATATACTCAAATAAAAAAATACTAATAACAAACATAAAAATATGTCTTAAGTTTAAAAACAATTAGAAAAGGACTGCCTATCGTTTAGTCGTTTTTCCACCAGAGATGAGCGAGGACTGTTATGTATATGTATATATGATGTATATATTATGTATATGTATAGAGAATGAAGGTAGAGTTTTGACACATGTGTATAGGCACAAAGTGAGGTATTTGTGAAAAGTCAGTCTGTTAACGCGATATCCTGCCAGCACATGTGCTTGGACCCCAAAACTGTGAGTTATATCAAGGATAAACAAATGAAATTATTATATTGGTGCTTCACAAGCCCATTCCTTGCAAAGCATCCTTGCTCATCTCTGGTCGAAACGCAGCCTTATAGTATAAAGATGAGTTGTTAGAACCAAAAATAACTATGACATTGATAATATATAGGATAACTTTTATGTTAATTATTACTCAGACAAAATACATATACAAAAGCAAAAATAATGTGATATAAGATGATAAATTAAAACTTAAATAATATACAATTATACATTTCAAATCAAATTTGACCTTGTAGAGCAAAGCTGCATAAGACTAAATAATAATATTAACTCATTTACCGTCACTAGGAGATGTGAAAAAGTTTTAATTAAAAAAAAAATGTCACATATATATGACGGCGACGGCAAAAGGGTTAACTTGAGATATGTGTGATATTGCTTATGAATGTCAAAATAATTCATCACTCAATTTTAAAACTAGTGTTTGTTGTTAGATGTGCATGTGCACATGTTTTTTGTCGATGTAATATATCCATTATCTTTAAATAACCTAAGTCTAAAAGCAATATTCGATTTTTAAAACCTTCGGTAGTCTTTAAATAAACAGTTTTTAAGCTTTTAACGCAGACAATCAAAATATTGCTTATGAATGACAAAAAGATACCTACGGCATTGTTATTTCTGTATAATTAGTTACGTATAGAAAATATGACATTATTACAAAGGCACGATGTATTTGTTTTTTTTATTTTATATTTTATTGCCCAAGATACCAAAAGAGTAATTTGAAATTCAAATTAAATAAGGAATGTTTTCCAGATCATTTATAAATTTACTATTTAACCTTTAACCGCCGTAAAAATAATTATGTCATTTACGTTATCATCTTGTACCATATAATGAGACGATGGCAGCTTAAAAGGTTCATGGCTTTAGTCAATGTCATTTTCTATACAAAAAATTGGCAGTTTTTTTTTGTATAGAAAATGACAAGACATGGCTACTCCGGGTTGAATGCTCTAAGTATACATATGATGTCACGCATTTAAGACGAGTGGTACATTAAGGGTTAAATAATAAATCTTGTATGTTCTACGGGAAATAAAATAACAATGGTTTATGAAATCTTATCTGTATAAGATTCACTCCCTCATGTATTTTTAAGGATTTTTTATAAAAATCAATTTGGAAAATATTACTTGTCTAATGTAATTCCATCGGTTGCCATTCATTCTTATAAATTAAATAAATATAAAGGATAACAAAAAAGATTCAAACGACGTTAAATAAATCTAGACAGTGTGATCATATAGTTATTAAAAACTACATTCATAACTTTAACTTTGGATTTTGGGATACGTAGGTATTACAAGTGTTATTTTTACAAATTGATCTTTATAAAACAATATGTGTATTAATATACATCTTGCTACAAAGGACATAAAAGATTATGAATACGTCAAGTGATAACTTTCGCAGGCGTCTCAACTCCACGAGTCACAAATAGAAGACAAGTCAAAGATTTCAAAACTTGCTAAAGCTATCTCTCAATGTCGTTACTTAGGGTTAAAACTAAACTGCTAGCTGCTCACCACAGAGGCCGTTACGATTTAATTTAAACGTTCCAATTGACAGGTAGCTATTTGCCTTTACGCCTACTTTGCTTATACGCACCGTGCGCGTTGGAGGGACTGCCATCTCTTGGTCCAAATCGAAAACTGAAACTACTCCTTTAGACAGTGCTGCCTCCAACATTTGACTCACAATCACATACCCTAGGTCCTGCCATCTAGTAGACGAATTTGGCAACTTTAATGTGTCATTCGCACTTCACGCCAATAAACAATAAAAGGCGTCATGCTGCCCTTTTCAGTTTACGCACGTTCCCCTATCTGTTTAAGTGTTTTTAGCGATAAAAATACAAACAAACATATATTATATTCTATTATAAAGTTTTTTTTGCTTAAATTTTATTTAAAAAAATCGCTGGTAGCCGGGCGGTGAGACGTCCGACTTTCAATCCGGAGGTATCGGGTTCAAACCCCGGCTCGTACCACTGAGTTTTTTGGAACTTATGTACGGAATATCATATGATATTTTATTTACCAGTCGCTTTTCGGTGAATCGTAAGAAAACCTAATCCCGACCGGCCTAGTTTTCCCTCTGGGTTGTAAGGTCAGATAGCAGTCGCTATCGTAAAAACTAGTGCCTACACCAATTAATAGGATTAGGTTGTGATGCGGACCCCAAGCGGGGAAAACGCTAGGAGGATGATGATGATGATGAAATCATTAATAATATATTGGTCTTTTTATTACATTACCCAGAACTACAACTTACAAAATCTTACCTGTCACTAGGAACATCACAACGCCATCTGTATTGAGCTGTAACCATTAATTTGACTTTCACATCAATACAGCCGTTTTCTCGACTGCTCCTGTCGTTTCTGGTACCACATGATACCAAGAACCACACACACTATGACTATGATGGCGATAAACATCATCCATAGGAAGGTTTTGACGCCAGACATGGCTGGTTTGGGGTCGTCCACGTGTTCACGGGGAGCCTCGAAGGTTTGAGCTGATGGGATTATGTGGGAGCGGTCCTCGTCTTTGTTTTGCTGTGAACAAAGATGTTAGGATCAGTATCTGGCACGGTTGTATACGTTTAAATTGATGTTATTTATTAGATTTACTACAGTCACTTTCTTCTGATTCAAGTGGTAAAATTACTGTTTTATATTCTAAAGTTTAGAGAGGCGAATAAAACGAATGATGAATTAATGAAACCATACATACAAGATACAGATAAAAGTAGATTTATTTATTTATTTATCGTATGGCTACATGTCACTGGATATAGATAGGCATTTCTTATCTGGGTTAGTAGTAGTAGGAAAGCAGATGACGAAGAAAATCCAGTGAGTGCTGCGAGGTCCAGATGGGACAGTGCAGCTGCCAAGTTTGTTACTCTTTTGCTCTCTTCAAGCACGCCCCGGGATCGCGTGTAGGGTTGTCTAAGGTGTTTCCTACGGACGCAGAGTAACATTGATGATTGATGAGTAGTGAGATAAGAATTCTAAATTATAATGACAGTTGTGTGGTTTATCTCCACAATAAAATACCTATAACTTTTTTTTTTTTTTTTTTTTATACTACGACGGTGGCAAACAAGCATACGGCCTGCCTGATGGTAAGCAGCTACCGTAACCTATGGACGCCTGTAACTCCACAGGAGTCACATGCGCGTTGCCGACCCTTTACAAAAAGGAGGATTCACTGTGTTGACGGCTAAAGGAACAAGAGGGTCCCTCATCGTCAACACACTGGGTCCTCTTTGAGCTCTTTGGCAACCTTACTCACCAGCAGGAACTATTATACTTCAAGGTTAAACTAACCACATAACACTCACAAAGTCCAATAGATTCAACCCGTACATCCTTAACCCCACAACATAGGCCATACAATGAAAGGGAGCGAAGTAAACCAACTGCCATGAGTAGTGCGACAGCCAAATTACCCGAAAAAGTGAGTAAAATACCAAGAGATATTAATCATAGAACTTACCGGATATGGAGATATTCGGATATGGAGATTATTTAGCTATTCATGAGAAAATTCGATGGGAGCCGCTGTGACCCGGGTAGCCTAAAGGTAAAGGCGTCTGCCATTCACGCACAAGACGCGGGTTCAATTCTAGCGCTGGGTACCAGAGGTCTTGGTTCCTTTTTCTCTCGTATAAGACATATATTTCAGCTTAGAACTCACCGTGTCTAACAAATCCAATTCGTACATCTTGATGGCGATGATATCGTGGTTGTCGCTCAGGTCGCCGGTGGTCGCCGAAGCGCCGAAGTAGTATCCGGTCGGTAGAAGCACGTTTTCCACTCGGACGCACTCTTTCCAAGCGTTCTTGCCCTCCAAGTCGGTGGATACTAGAATAAACAACGGACCTTATATTTAACCATTGATTGAGATATATTTGGGCATAAGGATGTTAGAAATTACACGAAATAAATCTTTACTACTATGTCACTTATAAAGTTTAAATATTGGTGGGAAATATAATCTCTATGCACTATAAAGGCTTAAAAGGATTCTGGATTTTAATATCGTGAATAACAAAAAAAAATGCAAATAGGTTAGGCTAGTTTCCTAAGCAGTAAAATCGATTCGTTTTTTAAGACCTCAAATCAAAGTTTATTGTTAATCTTATTTATAAAGGTTGTCAGATTGGTTGTAACTTGGAAGTAATTATAATTATTAGCCCTTTGACCGCCAAAGATGTCAAATCACGCGCACGGTAAGTCATGCTCTCAGCGCCAGCACGTGATATCACGTCCAAAATATAACCGGTTTGCCTTTAGGGCACGATTTTTCCGTCCGATGCTTGGCGGTCAAAGGGTTAATCGGCACTCTCTACTACTTTATTTTTTTTTATTTAATTCAAGCCTTTATGTACTCAAAATAAAAAAACTAAAAAAGGTTGTGGGCTCAACACGAGAGTTATATGAGGGGGCTAGGAAGAAGAAAATGACTTATCCGAAATGATGAATGTATCTGCCATTTTTATTTGACAAACGATGGACCAAGCATCCTGTAAAGTTTTTTTTTATTTCAAAATAATTGAGCGCAAAAGATATTTGGACATTTTTTCCGCATATTTTCATGAATTCTGTACATCTTCTGTGAAAGAATTTAATTTATCCACAAGTCTATCAACAAAAACATACCGACAAGCGTGTCATCCTTATAAATGATGCTGAGATGCGTATCATGGTTGTAGTTCCGGAACTTAGCCTCGCACCCGGCGAGCTGAGTATGCGTGCCGTCTCGGTCGTGGTCGTAATGGAGGCTCCCGTTGTTTATGGTTGCTGAGATGTACGGGTGTTGATGCTGGAAATACAAATCTTGTGAGTAATGCTCTAACGACAATGTCGGCCAATCTTCTTCTTGTTGCTAGGGGCTATGTAAGGCTCGCAAGCCTCTGTATCACTGCGACTGTTACTGATCTATTGTGATCGCCACCTACCACAACTGGAAACTAACCCTGCAACTTCGAACAGTTCCAGGATATTTTTGGTGTCGAGAGACTTTAACCCCTCCGGGCGTAGTATGTAGATAAACTACCCGTCTCTTTTTAATTGATACAGTCAGAAAAGGACGGTTAGACTATATCGCGCGCGAGATACTGTCGCGTCACTCTTGTGCTAACCGGGCACAAGAAGAAAAAACGAATGACGTGTTTATCGCTTTCTGAATAGCTTAAGATTCGGCGTCGATGCAAGTGGTTTACCCTAAGTTTACCCTTCATAAAGAAAGCCAATATTTTGAGCGACTATTATCGGCCTTGTTGTCTACACATCCAGTAGGCCTAGTACATGAGTGTAGCGACAGTATCTCGCGGTCGAGATAGACATCTGTCACTTTCTGATGAATACAGTTAGACAGTGATAGATGTCTATCTCGACCGCGAGATACTGTCGATACACTCATGTGCTAGGCCTACAGCACGGT
The DNA here is from genome assembly GCA_947086415.1 of Pammene aurita. Taxonomy (NCBI): domain Eukaryota; kingdom Metazoa; phylum Arthropoda; class Insecta; order Lepidoptera; family Tortricidae; genus Pammene; species Pammene aurita. Next base: position 20,009,818 of record OX352309.1, read on the forward strand.
TACCACACGAGTGACGCGACAGTATCTCGCGCGCGATATAGTCTCGCCGTCCTTTTTTGACTGTATCAATTAAAAAGAAACTGGTAGTCTATCTCGCGCGCGAGATTCTGTCGCGTCACTCTTGTGCTAACCGTGCAGACAGCGCGACCATGGCATCAAAATGGTGATCCGATCCGCAATCAATATAACTGTAACATCATTGTGCCTACCCGTGTTGTATAAACAAATAAATAATTATGATTATGACCTAATATCTACTGGCAAATACATGCAGAGCGTCATCTGTTTAAGCTTATCCAGTCCCTTTGTATATTTTATTGAACTATTGCGTAGGTGATAAGGGATATGGCTGGTCACTAGAGCTACCAGAAGCAAGTGAGTGGTCATCAGCTCTGGCCCTGGTACTAGTCATTGCTACCGAACACCGGTCTATACGTCATGCGGTATTTGACGTACCACACGGCGAAATGGTATCTGAAAAGGTCGTCCTGTGACTGTGACATAAATAGATGACTTCTACTGTCACGTATAGATGACAAGTGGTTACTTACGTTGTGTGCGCCATTGTGGTTGCTATAAGTGTCCAGTATAATTGACAGGCCCTGGTAAAAGTCCTTGCAGCCGAACACTGGTCCGTATGTCATGCAGTACTTGACGTAGCACAGGACGAAACCGTCTCCAAATAGGTCTTGGCCTCATCCTTTGACTGTGGCTTAAATAAATGAGTTATACTGTCACGTATAGATGACAAACGGTTACTTACGTTGTGTGCGCCATTGTGGTTGCTATAAGTGTCCAGTATAATTGACAGGCCCTGGTAATAGTCCTTGCTGCCGAACACTGGTCCATACGTCATGCGGTCCTTGACGTACCACAGGGCGAAACCGTCTCCGAAGAGGTCTTTGCCTCGCCCGTGGACTTTGAATTGGACTTGGAGTTCCCAGTTGCGAGTGTAGCATGGCTGTAAACAAATATGTAATTTTTTAATTTTTTTTTGGTTGAGTCGACTGCGTATGTGCAGGGTTGTGATTTTAGCAGTACATGTATGAACATTTCATAGTCTTAGATATTATTGACAAGCTTTTCTTGTGCAATCAACTTTAAATACCTAAATAAATGGCTCATTCAACTTTGTCGATTACCCGAAAAAAGTATGATAGCCATTTAATTTGTGTATGAAATTGTATTCGAAAATTGTATCTAAACCAAATAGTAAGAATTTGTTAACCAAAATTCATATATTAATATTGATTAACACTTTCGCAACCGGGCAAAATTTTGGACAATAACCCAGAATCCGACAAATATCCACAAAAATCAAGTTACAGGGGTGAAACTGGAATGTTATACTACAAAATGGTCTAGAATACTTTTGAGGTGTGCTGTTCGAATCGTAGAAATTTACGAATAATATTGAGCTTAGATGTGGTGACCTCATGATCCTTGTAAAAGCTTAAGAGTAGTCTGGGTAGTCTGACACTATAAGCTTTAAATAAATAAATACATATAGGACAATCTTACACAAATCGACCTAGGCCCACAGTAAGCTCAATAAGGCTTGTGTTATGGGTACTAGACAAAAATATATATAATAGATAAGACCGCCTTTTGATAAATACTTAAATACAAACATCCATAGCTCAGGAACAAATATCTGTGATAAACACACAAACAAATGCCCTGACCAGGATTCGAACCCGGGACCTCTGCTTCGTAGGCAGGGTCACTACGGACTGGGCTAGGAGGCCGTTGAATCTTTATTTACTAGGACAGTTTGTTGATATAAGATTGTACTGTGTCCTGTTAATAAAGAACTGCATTTAATATAGATTAGGCATACAAACAACTACTATTAATTTGCACAAAACTAACTAGTATAACTTTGTTCGGCAGGAGCCATCAGATTCCTGTACTTAATTAAAAATACGACTTTAGCTAACTGTTTCTTGTAAATACGTAGTTTCAATTGCTTAAAAATGTACTTATCATGCTATGTAGGTATATTTATAATTTTAAACAAAAAACAACCGACTTCACTTAGCATCCACCTTTCCAAAGTCAAATACCGAGCTACTGCAAAAAATACTCAAATCACTATAGGTGTGCATATAATATTTGAAGAGTTCCCTCGAAATCACCAGGATCCCATCATCAGATCCTGACTTGGTGACAATGGGACCAACTGTGAAGTATACTCCAGCCGTCTTCGAAGAATCGGTGAACATTGTTATTGCTATATTTTACAAAAATATAGCAATAACAAAAAACCTGACGAATTGATAACCTCCTTCGAAATCTTGAAGTTGGTTGAAAATAAAGAAGGTATAATTATACGTTTTGTTGTATATTTGTACTGTACTGTTACGCCTTTGAACGTACATACAAACAATTCACCATCATTTTTGGTTCAAGCTAAATTAATTGAAAACCAAAGTTATTATCCATTACTCTGGTTAATTAAATTTTTCAACCAAGGAATATTCAACTTTGGCGTTAGTAACTAGGGTTTATTTTGCTTTAAAACGTAGGTTTAACGTTGATAAGGAAAACCAAGTGATAGATCAAGGCCACTAGTTAAGTAATTGGTGTGTAAATGTAGCTTAAAATTGTCTTTGTAATTATCATAAATATACCTATAGTACCTGCTACTAATAGACGGAGAGCTAGCGACGTCAGATATGACACAATACTGAAAGCAAGTTTGGTATACTATGCTTATTTCTAGATCTGGACTACAGTGCACTTTACAAAGTGGTGGAGGTTACAAAATGCAAACCACTTCAAGAAAACAAATCCTAGAGATCTGGTTTTGATGCAAAATTATGAGAAATTATATAAATAATTCGATTATATCATTGCCAAAAGTTTCTGTTGGGGGAAAGTAGTATAATGTAATTCATAGTTTGTCGCCTACTGTTTTTGTTTCCGTAATAATACGCAATGTTTTTTGTTCTTATGTTAACAAAAAGGGCCCTGTCATTTATAACTGAGACAACTTCGGCAGTTTTTACCTATTTTGGTAATACTACTTTCCAATTCAAAAATGTTGCTATTCTGTCACTTCTGACCTCCACCCATTAAAAGCTGCCAGATGCCCGGATCTAGCAATAAGGATAGTATAGCAATCTAAACAGACGGGTTTTGTTGCTCTCATTTTTGTGTCATATCTGACGTGGCCAGCTCTTAGTCCATAAACTATGTTTATTCAAAAATGTCCGGCAAGGTTAACTTTTACGGTTAAAAACTAGGCGGCGAAATGCCTAGTTTATGGTCAAATAAAAATTAAAAAGTTACGGAAATTGCAGGCTCGATTTCGCGACATAAATGTTGCATACAAATTCCATTTTTGTCGAGGTACAAACTTTTTAAAAAGTTCAACAGCCATACAAAAATAAAGGCAAAGGTCCTAAACAGCCAAAACACAACATCGGTATTTGTTACTTTTATTGTTGGTACCGCGACTTTTTAGTTATCTCAAATAGCTTACGGTAAATTCAGAAGAAAAATACACTTCAAACTTTTTAATAAAAAAATATAATGGCGGCAAAGCTGAGCGTGTACCGCGAACATAGGAAATTGTAGTTTCGAATAAATCTGTCTCTCTCACTCAAAATGAGAAGCGATGGAGATAGAGATAATTATAGGATTCGAATCGAAATTCGATGCTCACGGTAGTGGGCATTCTTTTAACCTAGAAGTTATCCTGAATATATTATTTATGTCAATATTGTTTGTTGTTCATCAACGTTGGCTGTTTTGCATTATTTTCGAATAAAGCACTATATTGGACTCGGCGTGAAGAGCCATTGCTGGCTTCGTATTAAATTAAACGGACTCCTAAAGTCGTCCGTTTAAACGTAATACTCAGCCATCAATGTGCTACTTCACCTCCTCGACAATAATGTACTATTATCTCTTTGGTATATCATCTGAACAAATATGTGAGTATGTGACTCACTAGTGCAATGTACAACAAATACTGTTGTACATGCATCCCACTGTTATGTTTTTATGTTACTCTGTATGAGATTGTATTATTTATTTCCTTAAACTTTATTGTACAAAAGACAAACTTAATGTACATAAGGCTGTGGGATTCCGATTTTTGACCAGTGCCGATGTGACCTGGGTAGCATAGGGGTTGGGGCATCTGCCAGGAATGCGGAAAATGCTAGTTTAATCACAGCCACGGGCATCGGAGCCCTTCGTCACTTTTTCCTTTTATATGACATCTATTTAAGTTGGTAAAGTATTACCTACTTTTACTTAAAAATATATTTTCAATGGTCTGTGGATTTCCAACACCAATTTAGTTGTCATGGTTGAAGGCTATGGTAGATTGATAATGTAATTTTAAAAACAGAATATGATATTATCTGAACATTGACCTTGAATATTTTTTATTTTCCCAAGTATAGATTGTTTGTGATCATAATAGTGTCATTCCATTACAAGAATATGGATAGTCAAATTGGTACTTGCTATTATAACCTCATTTTCAAGGTTCCAACAATTTATTGAATTCTCCCTTTTGATTGAACCAGGGTTTGAAAGCAAGCCCATAAGCATTGTAGATTGTCTTCATGTCTTTTAAATCAATATAATGTAGATTACCTATTTCATTCAAGCCAAACAATTCGAAAATAGCAATTTGCGCTCTCTGCCAAATTATTATTTAAGTACATTGTTACAAAACAAAATATACACTGCCGAGAATACATTAAAATGTAAAATATTTATTCTGCACAATGTAGTAGCTTGCACACTAGTCAATAATGTAATTTATGGCATTGGTTTTTATTTTAAAGATAAGCAAGCAGCATTTCAAGCCAAAAACACCTCTATGCCCACAGCATAATGTCTTCATAAAAATGTGTTTATACTTGTATTTATTACTGTTCGTACTATACTTAACGACCCTTATTCCTTCTTATCGTGGCATGCATATTTACGTTCGCGGTAGTACAAAATCGGTACCTGAGTATTCCAAATAGCTCCGGACTTGGACTGCAAATCAGGAGTCAAGCGAACATAATTCGTTGTTACTATCGTGCTACCTAAGAAGTCCCAATAAGGCACCGACATTCCACTTCCTGAAATTAACCAATAAACGTGTATTTACGTATTTATTTAATTATATTCGCAAGATCAAAGTCAATAGTGTCACAGGTCACTCACCCTGGTACGGTTTTGTGAGGGAGTGCTCCCTTCTCACATAGTCCCGAGTGTTCCATTCTGCTAGAATGGGACTAAACAATAGGGCCGCTAAAAAGTATTGTGTTAATTGGAAATTAAATTGTTGCATTTTTCTAGTCAAATCTACCGAAATCAGCTAACTCACAGAACATGTCAAAGTGACACACTGAACTGTCTGACGGCTGGCACTGGCAGCCGCATGTCGATGTTGCTAGTTTGTAATTAAAAATCTACCAAGGCATCAAAGTATATTCATGGGCCCATTTTTCAAATGATATTAAACTCAGAGAAATAAACCAATGGAGTGGTAATTGTCAGGCGTCCCCCTCTGTCAAAAGTACAAGACTACTGGTCGTAGCGGTTATATAAAACTAGTTGTCGCGCGTCAAACGCCATTCAAAGAATGTTAGTCAGCGCGGAACGATCTGAGGTAAAAATGCCGAATTGCTGCGTGTTTTCATGTAAGAAAAGATCTGAATTATTTAGTTTACAGAAGGATAACGTTTATTTTCATCTGTAAGTATAATTACGTCTAAATATCATCAAATAGTGCACGAAATTAGCAAAAAACTAAAAAATATTGTCAATCAAAAAGTGTTGCCACTTAATGGTACTACATCTGCTTTAGGGTAATTTTTAAACTTGACTCTTCATAGTACATTGTACCATCGCGTTCATAATTGCATACCCAATTTATCAATGAATTAATTCATAAATTGGGTATGCAATTATGAACACGATTACATCGAGGGAGGTAAGTGAAATATTGCAAACAAGAGTAATCGACTCCAGTGTGGCAGAAATACGTCCGCCATTATGTCATTCATTGTTATGACAGGTTAGGCATTACACTTAAAAGATACTCCGTGGGTTAGGCAGAGACCCATTCGGCATACCTACAGCCATAATTGTAAAGCATTGCTTTGTTAAAAAAACAGTGTGTCTCTGTGTGTGTGTTGTTATTAAATTGTTTCTTAACATATTTTAATCAACTTTGAAATTATTCAAATTACATATTGAAAAAATGAAAAGATTAACGTAAGTACTTCAAAGGTAAAACTCATTCACACGCATAGCTTTTTAAATTATATATGTCGTCGAGGACCGCCGAGGGCAGGGCAGTAAGGTGGTTTGGAACTCGAAAAACGGACACTATAAGGATAACCTAGCCTATAGCACATTACGCACGGACGCACGGCAATAAAACATAAACACTGGTTTAACAACAGCATTGAATTCAAATCTTTTTAAAACCGTATTATGGGAAGGGCAATAAACTACTACTGGTTCGGAAAGGAGCCCCAAATGAGAAGAACCAGCGTAAGAAACTCAGCGTATGTGTGCTGTACGGCACAATAGCTGAAATTTGTCTATGGTCTCAAAAATACAGCTACCATAAACAAATTTCCGTTTTAATAGACAAATTTCAGCTAGTGTGCTGAATTCCGCACTGAATTCCGCTCTAATGTGTGGCGCCCCTTAAGTGAAATATACTTGTAGATGCTTGAAATAACGTATTCCTGTTTAGAAATTAATTCGTTCCTTTATTTTCACCATAAATTTTACGTAGCATTTTAATTTTGTATGGATTATACTTTATTTATTATAAGGTACGTTATACACACTTATCCCCTTAAATAGGCACTTTTAATTTCTGACTCTGGTATCACTGTACAGTCGCCATCAAATATATCGGAGCGGCCAAGGTACTCAAAAATATCGGAACATGCACTTTATCGCCTTGACAATAGAGGCGTTGCTCAGATATTTGTGAACACCTTGGCCGCTCCGATATATCTGTTGGCGACTGTACCTAACAGGTAAGTTTTAGTGATGGCACAGCACAAAAATAAATGTCTATATTAACATTAGCAGTATGTTATACTTTTTATTTATAATAGAAAATGAAGAAGAGATAATAGAAATAGAAACACAAATTGGAAACAGATGCCCATTACAATCAAAATATCAACTGCCAAGGACTCTGGAACATCACGATGTCGCTAGTGACTGATTCATCATTGTTCATTACAGTGAAAAATTCACTGAGGTGGATAGAGGAACGTCTAGTGTAATTGGAAGCACATTTGAACGGTAATCTAAACACGTGGATTTGAATCCCGTGATGTTCCAGAGTTCTTGGCAGTTCATTGTTTCATTGTACTAGTTATTTGTTTCCAATTTGTAGTATTTTCCACTAAATATGAAAGCAAATACAGATCAAAATATTAAATTGATAATATAAAAGTTATTCTAAATCAGCTTGCAAGAATTGTCCTGAACAAATAGACAAACTAAATTACGTAGAATACAAAAAGGTTTTATTAAAAAAAAACAATATTTCAACAACAATACATAACATAATAATTAACTTACTTAAAACTTCTATTAACCTAAATACACAAGTCCTTAAACATAACTTAACATAAACATAACACAACTATCCTAAACTAAATCTAAAAAAGGCCCCTGTGGCATGGTACCAAAAATGCTGGCTGCGTTACCCCGCTGAACCGCGAGACTAATACGTTGAGCGAGGTAACTGCCAGCTCTCCGGTCCCCCGTTGCGTCTCTGAGTCTTTTCGATAGATCACCGAAAAGACTCAAAGCGCAAAGGCCCCACGGACCACGCCATTTCGACGCCAAACGGAACATAAGCGTATTCGGCACCGAGACTACCGTATTTCGCCACCTTTGCGCGTTCAGCCGCCTCCGCCGCAGCTGCTGCTCTTACAGATGTTCCGTGAAGATGTGACGGGGCCAGCGTGTCTACACAGGTTGTATGCGTAGAATACTAACATTGTAAGTAATATTCTGGTAGAAAAACTTGATATTTAATCACAACTTAACATTATAATTTTATCAATAGCTAAACCTTATACTTGGTAAAGAAACAAGAATATATAACTAACCTACGATCAATGTTTCTCTGCGTCCGTAGAAAACACCTTAGACAACCCTACACGTGATCCCTGGGTGGTGCTAACCTACCTGGACCTCGCATCACTCACTGGATTTTCTTCATCATCTGCTTTCCCACTACCCTAGGGAAGAAATGCCTATCTATATCCAGTGACATGTAGGCATACGATAAATAAATCTACGATAAAATGTGACCTTTTCAAGTCATAGGTCATCATTATCGGTTGTCAATAAGGCGTTATCATTAAAAATTCATTTAGAAATGAACTGTATTAACAACCGACAATGACCTTTGACTTGAAAACGTCACAAATATCGATACTTAAGTATATTATTATCGACGCGTTCCTCGCACTGTCTACGTTTACTTAAAGATGACATTATCTCGTTCACGGACAGGTTGTCTGTGTTTGTGTTTGTACTTGCGTGAGTATATTTTATGCTAGTGTTTGATAATTTTATCGTGTGCGTGTGTAGCGACGTCAATGGAAAATGCATTGGTGTTAACAGTATTTGTGTGCGTTTCCTCGTCCCCCGCGCCGAAATTGACAGACTTTTTCTGATAGAAATTAGTACGCGTCTCGCATCCTGTTGGTTTAATTATCAAAGATATTAAAGCCTGAGCAGAAATATATGATTATTGTCAAGAGGGCGCTATTATTCTCATTTATATGGCAACAGTTCAGTTTTCTATGGTATGGTGACAACTTGATTTGTTTACCTGTCATCTTTGATTTTAATTTGAAAATGTTTCACAGCGAAAAAGTTTCATTTCCCGAGCGTATTACTTACAGCAGTTTATTATATACACTAGGTATCTACAATGTTCCGCTCTTGCCTATGGATAATTTTTTATGAATAGTCAAGAGCGGAACATTGTAGATAGTGTATATAATAAACTGCTGTAAGTAATCAAGATGTCACCATACCATAGAGAACTGAACAGTTGCCATATAAATGAGAGTAATAGCGCCCTCTTGACAATAATCATATATTTCTGGTCAGGCTTTAATTGATTCTTGGGTAGATGACATGTCATGGGATTCGTAACTAAACATATTTTTTCAATCTCCAATTCAATTTTAGTTTGAAAAGAGAGAAGTAAATATTTTTTATATGAAATGGCTTTCTCCCTTTGTACACAGCAATGGGAATTTTGCAAATGACGACGTTTTACACTTTTTTATTGAATAAAATAAAATATAGGCAATGTTGTTCGGTAGAGGACTTGCGGATTGTAAAGTGATAGCCTCCCTACAAACAAACACGTAGTGGCCGAGCCACGGATAACCGTTTGTTCAACTAAAGGGTGGTTAGGCGCGTTTTGAGACAAATTTTTCATTATTTGCACACTAGTTCATTAGATCACCGCACGATAAGCTATCAATATTACACACTAAACTACGTAAATGAACAAAAAACTAAAAAACTATTCCCAAGACGTCGTCGCCATCTTGAGCTCAAATGATTCACCGATTTATTGTTTTTCATTTAATATTATGGTAGAAAAAACCGAAATGTTGCTACTAAGAAAGTTTTTTAGTAGCAACATTTCGGTTGACGTCAAATGTCAAGTGTTGTCAGCTCTGTCGATAAAGCAGTTTATGAGTACCGACAGAGTCCTCTATATAAGATTATCAATACTATTTGCATTATAGCAGAAACTTGTCGTTGAAGTACAACTAGTTCTCACTAGATGTCGCTGTAAATCTTAATTTTGAACCGACTCCGTTGATCCAGACAAATACCACTTCCCGGTGTCCGGTTGAGCGGAAATTTGATATGCTTCCGTAAGATATAAGACAAGGCAAAAACATGCTCAAACTTCTCAGCATACAACAGGCGATTTGGCCAATGGCCACTCCATCGTATATGGTTTTTCATTAGCTATAATCTCTACGCCGCTGTATATACTAGAACGAGCACCTCTGTGTTAGTCACACGACACGATCCTTCCTGCCACCTAATGTGATTGAATAAGAGAAGCCCGTTGGCAACCCTACCTCATCGAGTAGCAGAGTTCGGCCTATACAGGACAATACAGGGTAAAAAGTTATGTATTTTTTTACTGGTAGCCTGAGCCAAACCTGGAGCGTTTTGTACAGTGAACAAAAATATTACCCTATTTTTTTGGCTTATCTAGGTATACCTCATCGAGGAGCAAGTGGGCTCGTAGCACATTCAATAGACCTCATCGAGAAGCGCCAAAAAATAGTGGTAGCCCGACGCAAACCTGGCACTTTAGGAAATCAGCCTAATTTTATTGTACAACTGAAGAACAAATCAAATTATTTTTAATAAATATTTTGATTTGTTTATTTTAAGTAGACACACTACTATATAAATCATAAACTTATATAGATGTCATATACAAAGGAAAAAGTGACCTAGGCCTCCGGTGCCCTTAGACCTTAGTGACCTTAGATGATTGGCTAAAATGCGCCTGAGCATTTACAAAGATTGCATATACACGGGAAAATTCGACCGGTGCAGCTGTGACCCGGGTGGCCGAGTGGTAAAGGCGTCTGCCGCGAATGCAGAAGACGCTGGTTCGATCCCAGCCCTGGGCACCGGAGGCCTAGGTCACTTTTTCCTTTGTATATGACATCTATATAAGTTTATGATTTATATAGTAGTGTATCTACTTAAAATAAACAAATCAAAATATTTATTAAAAATAATTTGATTTGTTCTTCAGTTGTACTGAGGGCAGCGCCATCTCTCTCGCTTTCAATGAACTCCTACGAGTTCGGATTGGAGGTACGGACTGATAATGTTCTACCTTAGATGATTGGCTAAAATGCGCCTGAGCATTTACAAAGATTGCATATACACGGGAAAATTCGACCGGTGCAGCTGTGACCCGGGTGGCCGAATGGTAAAGGCGTCTGCCGCGAATGCAGAAGACGCTGGTTCGATCCCAGCCCTGGGCACCGGAGGCCTAGGTCACTTTTTCCTTTGTATATGACATCTATATAAGTTTATAATTTTATTGTGCCTAAAATATACCTGCTGTATACCTCATCGAGTAGCAAATTGAGCCATATGCCATTCGAAAGCACTAATCAACCTGTTAATATAAAAATTGGTAGCCGGCCTGCTTTCGTTATTCAGCTAAGTTTTATTTACTTTTTAAAGTGCATTGCCGTATATAGGCCGAATTCCGATACTCGATGAGGTAGTGTTGCCAACGGGCTACTCTTCCTCTATGAAGTATGCAGCGTAAACACCGTATGTTAAAGGTGCCGAGCTTTCTGATCATGGTCACACTCTGTATATCTCCCTTTTACAGGCACTATGACACCTCGAGTTGCAGGCATCCATAGGCTACGGTTGTTGCATGTTTGCTTCTTTGCCACCGTTGTGGCAAAAAAAAAGGCATCGGCGTAGAGGGCATCCGCCTGGATCCAGGATTGGAATTTTACGGACTTTCCGTCTTGCCCGGTAGACGCGATAGACGCGGGCGCGAAAAATCGTACACGCTCTTTTTCATCGCTCGTTGAGCTGAATAGGTCAGTCAGAATACTAGTTACTTAGTCAAAATACTAATTAAAGTAAGTGTGTTGTTTATTACCGCAAAAAAAAGCTTCATACATGGTTCATTTGAAACCCTACCAATAAAGTACAAAAGTGCATGCCTGTCTCCCAAGTTAATTGTATCCAATTGGCTGAATTTAGCGCGGGTGGGCCTTCACCTTAACGATCAATTGCTGTCATTAATCTAACCTTCACTTTCCAAGTCGGCTAATTCGCAGGTCAGTGACCGGCGTTAAGTTGAACCTGAAAGTTTTTAAATGTCAACGTTCGCGATCTTTCTTTTGGCTACAGTTTTGCTCAATTTATCCATTTTGTATTAGTATCTGATGGTAAGTGAGCAGTCGCCATCAAATACCTATATATCCTAGCGGCCAAGGTACTCAATATCAAGACAGTACAATTTTCGAACAAAATAATAATGGCAATAATAATAAATTAAAAAGGTAGGAAAGGTCTTCTAAGACCATTTTCGCGTAGCGGGACGGGATCTAGTAGCTGCCCTACAAACTGGTTTTCAAGATCCCCTCATTTTATACCCCTGTATATACCTAATTATGATATAGGAGAAAACTATTAAACTAACATTAAACCTGACTATATGTCCCTTCAGATCATGCCACATCCACGCGCCCAAGTGCTTTGATTTCATCACAAAACTTGCCCAAATCACCTCAATTTTACGTGTCTGTTATAGGTTTTGTACATATAACTGAAAATGTCCTGCCTCATTTTTGGTGGTATTTTGTTTGCGTCTTTATTTCTATTATTAATTATTGTTAATCATATGGAATATAAAGGAGATCGTCAATTCTGGGCCACCTGATATAAACCGTATACAGTTTGTACTTGAATGTAAAATAAATACTCATTTTATTACTAAAGTGGACAAACAACAGACTAAATAAATAAATATTATGTTGATCGTTCCGCGATCAAAATACAGCAAGACAAGTCGTTAACGTCCTTATGGCATTGGCATAAAGTTTAACTTCACCTGGACTGAAACGGGTTTATTTTTTGGTTTGACACTTCTGCGTTTTGATACTGTTCGGTAGGTTAGAACATTGTAATATTAAAATAATATCTAAGCCTACGAATACGGAAGTTCAAATTAGAAATCGATTGTATCAAAACGCCGAAAGATTGAAAATGCGTATTTTTGCATTTGCGATCGGAGTTTGAATATTAAAAGTGGGTTTCATAATGGCATAATATCATGCTCCTTCGATAACGAAACGCAGCTTTTTTTCAATTTTGCAATGTCAGATACTAGTGGTATCGCACTTAACGGTCGTAAACCTTATCCCTTCGCAATAGGTGTTAGGAATGTTCAGTTAATAGTATCAACGATGGTTTGACAGCCGTCTTTGTTTACCGAAATACAGGAACTATCAATAGGATCAAAATATGACTTTTTATTATTTCATCATGATTCCCGTTTTGTTTTTAAGTCCGCTTCTGTACATTTTCTTTAAAAAACCGGTACTTTATTTTACATTAATATATAAATCATAGGCATGCACGCTTTCAAATATTGTTTTTGTCAGATTCAAGTTTTAAATGCATGATTTTTCAATTTTCCCATTAGATTTCGCAATTTTTTTACCGCCGTCCTGATCTGCAAATTACGTCAATTTTTTAAAGCTATGAAGCATTCCTAAACGATCCTAAATAATCTGGGCCAGATCACCTAACAAAAATTGACGATCTCCTTTAAATTTCGAACAGGCCTGTATTTACCGCAATCATATAAAAGAGCTAGGTAAAGTTCGACAAAACTTAGTCATTGAACAAATGAATTAACTCGTTATATTCTAAATTACCATACATACTAAAATAAAAGGTTGTTTTTTCAGCTACAAAAAAAACCGACCAAGTGAGAGTAGGACTCCGAGGGTTCCTTAGGTGCATAAACCAATTTTAACAATATTTTTTATCGTAAGTCCCACTCATGCTTGACCCTACGGTACTCCGTATTAATTTACCTGTTATCTATAGGTAAAAAAATATTTTCTGTATTTTATTCAAAATTTTAGGCTCAGCTCAGAGCAGCGCAGAGCATTTATAGTCAATTTCCACCTCTTGTCTTGCAATCGCCTAGTTCAAAAGCTGAGCTTTGTTGAAGTTACATAGGCACGTAACTCCTAGCTATTACGTGAATACGGTAAAACCTATCTAAAAATTACAAAGAACCTTTTTTGTTTAGAATTCAATAAGAATATTATTTGTCATAGGCTCGGCTCGTAGCCACTTTTTTCCTAACATTAATATTTTTTACGAAAAATAAAGAAAACTGTCACCCCGGATACATTTCGTGCTCAAAGGGGGTGGGGGGCGGACGCATATACAATGGGCGGACGGAAGTGTGCGTTAAACACCATACCTAAAGGTTATGATTCATAACAGTTTCAAAACTTTATTAGTTTGTTTTTCAATATACGTAATTTGCCCGCATCATTAGTTTTATAGTATTTGCTGAAAAAAATATTTTTAGGGGGCACTTCATACATGTAACTAATTGTCAATATTTTGTTTACCAAATCTGTGTCTCGCTAGGTCTTTAAAAATAACATTGAGGTTTAATGGCACATTTTTTGCTTTTTTGAATATTTTCAGAAATAATCACCCCGAAAGTCAAAAAAAATGTGTCTGATAAAAAAATGAAAAAAATAGAGATGATCCATCATTGTACATTCTTTCATAGAAAATTATTTTGAGCATTATTTTAGAGTTATCTCCACAAAACTTCTGACATAGGCAGATATTGATTTTGGTTTTTTCGATAGTAGGCACGGATCACTCCATTATGCGTGGTCCGACACGCACTTGGTTGGTTTTTAAAATAAGATTTCCAAAAATCTTTTCATCGAATGAAATGAACGTAACTAACACCTGCTGCTTAAGTGATGTCATAGACGGTGCTAGATAAATTGCCTGAATGAAGGGGACACGAATTTATGTAGACATGACATGACTTCCTCTTTATTAATTTATGACTTTCCCAAAACAGCAATATATTGGATGGAAGTTAGTGAAGTAATATTTAAGGAAAATCGTTTCAAAATAACTCACAGGCCGGACTTCGTTTTGGGAAGTTCATCAAACTGAATTACTTCATAATTTTACAGTACTTACGTCACTCTCACCTCCATAGTAACAAGCTTATCAATAAATTAACAATGTGATTCTCGTACGTTTGGTTTGTCATTCATTCACACCTAATTTCTCACAGGCCATACTGCATTTTGGTAAAGTTCATCAAATAAAATTATTTCATACTTTTATCTACACTCACATTGTAAGTCCTCTAAAATGTGTTCAAAAACGGTAGGCAATGACCAGCATTACCACAACCGATTTTACTATGATAAGCTTTTTATCTGTGGCAGTAACGTAATTTTAACTTTACATCCTCAAATATTGTTATTAGTTTCAAATTTGGAACATCGAATTTGATAACATACGAGGGTTGCTACTTATATATCCGGAAACAAAAAAACAAACAAACGTACACGGCTGAAAATGGTTTTATTGTTTTTCAAAGTATTCCCCTTGATGATCTATGCACTTTTGCATTCGCGTGAACCAATTTTTAAAGCACTTCTGCCACTCCGCCTGAGGTACCTCCATAACGTGTTGTTTGAATGCGTCGACAGCATCTTCAGCGGTCGAAAATCGTTGATCGCGTAATTTATTCTTTATATTTGGAAATAAATAAAAATCGTTGGGTTCCAAGTCAGGGCTGTACGGCGGATGACCCGTTAATTCCACATTTTGACCCTCCAAAAATAGAGTTGTTTCGCGTGACGTATGACAGCTGGCATTGTCATGATGAAGAATGATTCTTCGTCGCTGGTTAGTTTTACGAATTTGTTCAAATACTTCCGGTAAGCAAATGGTCGTGTACCACTCTGAATTAACCGTTCTACGGTTTTCTAGTGGCACTGTAGCTACATGGCCATTAATACCGAAGAAGCAGGCCACCATTTGTTTCAATGTACTTTTTGCACGAGTAACTTTCGTAGGGTTCGGCTCATTTTGAAACACCCATACCGTTGATTGTTGCTTCGTTTCGGGATCGTATGCATAGATCCAGGATTCGTCACCTGTATAGATGTTATAAACGGCTTTTGAGTCACCACGGTTATATTTTTTTAACATTTTATTGCACCATTCGACGCGAGCATCTTTTTGCTCTTTTGTTAAGTTGTGGGGTATCCAACGCGAACAAATTTTTTTTACAGCCAAATAATTATGTAATATGCTATTAATGCTGGTCATAGAAATACCCAGAGTCGCCTCTATCTCGCAGTACGTAACATGTCGGTCGTCCATTATAAGTTTTCGCACAGCCTCGATATTTTGTTGTACAACGACCGATTTCGGGCGACCTGCCTTAACTTCGTCCGTAAGCATACTACGTCCACGATTGAACTCACTAAACCATTGATACACAGTAGTTTTAGATGGGGCTTCATCACCAAAAGTTGAAGTTAGTTGATCTATGCACTGTTGTTGCGTTAAACCACGCCGAAAATCATAATAAATCATAGCACGAATATTTTCACGAGTGAGTTCCATTCTTGCTGCGAGATGACATTTAAAACCCGTCAAAAACAAAACACGAGCATTAATAAGAAAGAAAAAATATACCGGCCAGTACTTAAAAAAGTTCAAATTTTACCATGGAGGTCAAATATGCTATTTAAGAAGATTGTAATCCCGGTTTCCGGATATATAAATAGCAGCCTATGTAACGTAAATCCTGCCCTCCTCTCCGACTGCCGGCACGCGCCCGCCCGACCGCCGGCACAATCGAGTTGGCCATGGCGGTGCAATGGCGGTCATTCTATGGTTTCCGAACACGTCATTTAGTGACACGTATTTATCTACACTCATATTATATGACACGTCACATAATATGAGTGTAGATAAAACAGTGTATGCAACTGTACGTAATTAGGCCTTAAAACACTCGTGTGATCTTATTATGAAACTCGCCTGCGGCTCGTCTCATACAACCACACTCGTATTTTAAGGACCCTTATTACGTAACAGTTACATAAACTACTATTACAGTATGTACATCACTGTTACCTTCATACTAACAAGTTCATCAATAAATTAACAATGTGATACTCGTAGGAACTTTTGGTTTGTCATTCATTCATACCTAATTCGTGGGTCCGACGTGTTTCACTGCTGGTAAAAGGCCTCACCCTCTTCCATTCTGTACTTTTGGCTATTCATTTCTCAAAAGTAGTCCAAATTATCCCACCACCGCCGATGATGTTTGCCGGATCCTCGGTTTTACACGTATGGCACCCACTCCGCGGTTATCTTAGCCCACAAGTCACAATTTTTAATATAATTAAAAAAACACTGTTTATTACTGACTATTTATAGCCAAGAGTTCATTGACACGCATTAGCGAAAGAAAGCGAGCACAGTACATGACATTGTTTTGCAGCAAGTTTGTAAACAACTCTGACTCACCGATAACAGTTTAACAGCAAAAGGCAATCAATATATGCATCTTCTCAAGGACTTACGGCTTTTTTCTTCCAGTTTAAGAATAGTTCGTGGTCGTTTGGAGCTCGGAAGTGAAAGCGGATATAGAAAGCAGAGAAACGATCTCTCGATGGTTCTATACTGCAAACTTATCTTGCAACCCGGTAAACTGTGCAAACTTAAAGCACGCATATAAAATTCGACAAAATCTTTTTCAACACACCTGCTCGTAACAAGGTTCTTATTCCACCGCTTTTATGCTCATAATCCTAGATATTAAACACGCGTTCATTTCACAATAATTATCCAACTAGTGGAATAATTTAATAATCCGATCAAGTGACGTTTGTACTCTAGTACCAAGTTGTACGTACGCAGACGAATCGTTGTAATTTAGTCGGGTATTACCTTTACTTTTTTTTAACTCTTTATGAGTTTACATTCTAAAAAAGTAAAAAAAGTAAATATATTAAAAATATACACATTTACGATAGAATACAAATTATACAATCCTGATTGTTAATAAGAATCATTTCAACTTATTATATTACTCGTAATACACAATAAATTTTGTTTTAAACACGAATTGTCTGTTTTAATATTGGCTGTTTGGCATTATACGTCCGCGCCTTTGCCTCAAGCTGCACGCACATCCAAAAAAGAAAATTGCGCGCCATTTATAAGTTAACCTCAAATCATTGTTTATTTGTTAGATTTTTCTCGTCGTGTTTTATTAATTTAAACAAATTATATTTTCAATGAATAAGAAGACAACTTTAGCGTTAATTTAACCTCGGGATAAATTTCAAAATTGTGATACATACTAGTAAAATGTCATCATAAAAATCTAGTGAGCAATACGTAAGAAAAAAATACTATAATTTATTGCACAATAAATGTAAAGGTCTTTAATTTTATGAAATGATTTGAAAAAGAGTTCCAAATACTCAATAACATCACAAAAAGGTTAGTTAAATTTAGTTATTTTAGGTTCGTAAGTACCTCTATCCTGTAAACATTCTGACAATTAATGTATTTATCAAAAGTTATTAATTATACTATTCTGTTATTTCCTCGCAAGTGTGTTGAAAAACGTCGTATGAAACGCGTGTGCTAGATCATTACATAAGCTCAGCTTCCTTATGCGCACTCACATGCGTTCGTGCGCACAATATCGCTTCGTATGTAATGATCAACTTAGCACACTTGTATCATAATGTACTATTATGGTTTGCTAATGTCAAGGATAAAGATAAAGTTGTTAGACACCTACAGGTTATTTTGCTTTTCAGAGAACTGTATTAGGGGCACAGGTTTGTTTGGTTTTCCGGTTTGGGAAGGTTATGAGAGTGTCAGGTGATTCAGAAGCTTGGGAAGCTGTGACTCAGATCAGTCTGACATCCCTACTACAAATACCTACCATCATCCCTATCACATACCTACTTAACTTAAAATAATCTACATATTTATATCGTTGTCATCATTAATGTCTAAAGCCACTGGTAAATGGGTAACATCTGTAACTCCGAGAGGTTTAAAAAGTCGCGTTTTCTTCTTGTTTTTTATAAAAACGCAAATTCAGCTTAACGTTTTCAATTTTGTTTTAGAGATTATATCTATGGTTTTGTCGAGGGACCTTCAAAAAAGGAATATGTTCCTACTGTACAGGTTTTTAAAGAAATGGCAACGCGCTACTGAGTATCTTGAGGTTTGGACACCAGGTTTCTCTATTGGTCTCTTGCCTTGTGCGACGTCTAGTAAAATCCTCGCGTCGTTTTCCACATTGATTAGGATCGTGATTCCCCTGCCTAAATGTAACAAAATCTTTTTTGTAGAGCCGTAACAGCGTGTCACATGTTTTAGCGGCCTTTGTCCTGCAATATATGAATTGCAGGTTACTGTAAATACTGTACCCTATAGTACTGTGAACAAATCTGTAAGTACTCCCAAGTCTTCATTACGCGTAAACGAATCACCTTAGAAAGCCGATGAAATAAAAAAGAAATCATCATCAATGCAACGATTCAAAATTAGAACATAGTATCTACTGACCTACTTGTCCTTCCAATCAAAAATGCATCTAAAAGTCAAAACTTTAAAGTTCCTTTTAGGTTGTGGTCAAAAAGTGACTGTCAGATAAAAATACTAGGGAGAGTTTTGTAGCTCATGGTCAAATAAAGGCTTTCTCCACTTTCACTGTGACCTAGATGGGCATTTGTTAAGCTAGGTCGACTCGTTGGCCTCGAGGATCACTCTTATTTTCAACTTTCGTTAGGAAATAGAAAGTTATGGCCCTCTTTAGGGCAGTTAAGGTAAAAGTGTGAAGGGTTTTTTATTGGCTCATAGATTTAAGGGCAATGAACTGCGCGAAAGTGGAACTTTCTCGTTTATGCTATTAATAAATATTAATCTTGACATTTATGTGTTATAACTTGGCTCGTGCTAACTTGGTTTTAGTTTTATTTATAAAAGCTTCTAATTACTTTTTTATATTGCGCTCAATAAGTGTTGATAAGGTTTACTCAAGTCATAATTTTTCTGCATGCGTTCGAGAGACTTGATATAAATGGAGAGTGAAGAAAATATGTATTTTGGGGACAACATTTGGCTTGGCGACGTCTTTGCATGCGTTGATGTTATTGCGGGGTAAGCGTGAATAATGCAACCAAGTAATTAATCGTACGGGGTGTTTTTCAACTCTTGACCATACGGTGTAATATAATAAAGTAAGACACAGGGACTGTACAACTTTTACTACGGTACATAGCCTAAAATTGTGAAAAAATAATTTAACATTCCATACATGTCGTCTAGTCAGATTTCGATGGTGTCTATGCGGCAGCATACTTTTCAACCGACTTCAAGAGACTTCAAAGGAGCCTCCTCAATTTGTCCGGATGTGTTTTTTTAATATATTTTCTACAGCCTTTGCTTTTGGAAAGGTGGAGTTTAAGGTAGAATTAATAATTCAGCGGAGTGATTTGACAGAACTTTACATACATTTGACAACCGCTTTGTACGCCGAGAGCTGCCAAATCACTCCGCTGAATTATTAATTCTACCGTAAGTGAAGTTTTTTGTTTAACTCAAACTCAAAAATATTTATTTGCTTAATTTATATTTCATGATTTCAGAGTTCATATCGTAGTAAAAGTTCTTCAGTATGAGTATGACTTAGTACCTAATCTAATTCTAAGAAAGAGCTCAAAGAGGACCCAGTGTGTTGACGATGATGGACCTTCTTGTTCCTTTAGCCATCAACACAGTGAATCCTCCTTTTGTAAAGGGTCGGCAACGCGCATGTGACTCCTTTGGAGTTGCAGGCGTCCATAGGTTACGGTAGCTGCTTACCATCAGGCGGGCCGTATGCTTGTTTGCCACCGTCGTGGTATAAAAAAAACCATCTCGCCCGATGTTGCTTAGGATTGAAAAAACACCTTGTATATTACCTTAACCTTCTTCAGTCAGCAGCAGAAGTTGCTAAGCGGGTGAGAGCCTATGGACGCCTGCAACTCCAGGGGTTTTACATTAGCCCTTTAAAAACCTCACACTATTGTCTCTCGAGAAAATGTCGGCAGGGAAGTCACTCCAGAGCCGAAGCTTTCGCGACTTCGCGAGAGGAAATTCCTCTGAAACCGAACGTTGCGACTGTCGCTCTCATTATTGTGTCATATCTGACGTGGCCAGCTCTTAGTCCATTAGCCCATCAATTCGATTTCCATTTCCCATCCGTTCGATTCCCATCTACTCACTCACATCAGGTTGAACTTGCTTCAACTTTTCATTTTCATTTTTCAACTGATTTCGCTGGAACTACTGGAAGCGCAAGCGCAGAAGGACCATTCCAGTGTAGCAAACTAATCATGTCTAGTCGCGGCAGAGTCCTGGATTTTCTCCCGGCTATCGTATCATTCCATTCCACCAAACAATCCGCTCGCATAGCCGCTCCAGTAGCACGAAGATCGGTTTAGGATAAAAGACGCGACCGTTCTAGGATATGGGGATGAATGCCCAACCGACGACATCATCAGGCAGTTCTTCAGAGCAAACTGGAAAGAAAACCGTGGAAAGAAAGGCTCGTAAAATACCTGCCAATCGGAATACATGTCTCGGTGGTACTTATAAATGCCATAAGTTTCGAACGAGGAAATAAATCATAGCCACGGACAGCACATTAGCAAGAAGGGCGACTTTCTCTTCGCAATGATGGATGTCCCACTTTCTCCGAAATGTAGATCGCGGAAGGTCAAAACCACGGGTCAATATCCTTATAATTCCACCACCTTGCATACATACCCCAACGTCTCCAACTTACACTTTAGTCTTGTGCAATTTTCAATCTAAAGCAGATAGTAATAAAATTTATATTCTTTCTCTAAGTCTGTGGTTGTTAAGTTCTTGTTGTTATAAAAGCACGTTTTGGCAACTTTCGCGGTCGGCGTGTAGATATCGATCCCGCTATTTGATACCTCGTAACTGAACAGGTGTGATGCGTGAAATTAAACTCTAGTTCTAATAGATAAAGTCCAAGTTTGCAGCAGGAATGAAAGAAATACGTGATTGCAATAGATATCATGAATATCAAAGTGCGTTCAACCCTAGTGTTGTTATAATTTTGATAATGTCGTATACGGAAGGGTACTCTTTGCAAGCTCGCATGTCGCTAGATCTGCTTATCTGAAAGTAACCTTAGATCCTTATATTAGAGTTGACATTTGGAAAAAGGTAAAAACGTATAGTTTGCGAATCTTACACCCGATTTCGGACTAGACATCGAGTCGACTGAGGTTAATGACCGTTGTTAGCCAAGGGTGTCTATTATGGACTTTATTCTATTTAATTTTTTTATGTTACTTACCAAATTTCGGAATTTTAATTGTGCAAATAAACTATTTGATGATTGAGGATTTTTTTTAAATTTGCTGCTAGAGCTTTTTCTTAAGCCAGCACACCGATAAAAATAATTGCACAATTCCAAATAAACAGTACCCATAAACAATATCCAGCACAGCTCTGATTTTTTAATGTATTTCATGATTCGCCTCAAGCGTGTGATATGTAATATCCGCCATTAGGCACTAGAAGTTCTTCTTTTATTGTATAGTGGTATTTTTTTAAGATGTTGGTATCTTACTAACGAGTTACAACTACAATTCCGACATCTTAAAACAATCATACTAAAACTCAACCCGTTTTTCTAAGATATAGCACTCAATAAGTCTTTTGCTACTCTGTAAAATAGGGTCGGCCCGATATTGTAGTTAGATTATACCGAACCTAGAAAACACAGGCATTGTGATTTGTATGAAAGGTCAAGAAATGTATACAGGGTGAACATTTTACATGGCCCATTAAGCAAAACTGCAATAATATCAACCCTAACATAACAATCGTTATTACCTAATTACTTTATTTTACCCGGGACTTCTCACGCGCCTAATTAATAGTACATTACTTACCTAGGGCTGTAAAAAAAAGAAAGCCCGAAATCGCAGGTATTTGGGACCCGAGCCGCAGGCGAGGGTTGTAAATATGCGATAGAGGGCTTTCTTTTTTACTGCCCGTGGTGAGTACACAATTTTACGTCCCCACCTGGCCATAATGCGAGTTTTACCGTAAGCGTAGCGAGCGGTAAAACTCACATTATGGCCAGGTGGTGACGTAAAATATTATTTCTTATTCATTTGAAGATAAAACTTAAGTGGTAAGGTATACATCTTTTTTTTCGCTAAACTGAGGACAGTTTGTTGGGAAATAGTGCACTCTAAAATAAAAAATACAATTTTGTGTTTTTTGTTAATGAGAGCACGTAAAGTTGCTCTTCCGTTTTCTAAAATAAATAAAAAGATATTAAGGTATTCAATGTCCCTGTGACCCAAACTATCTTTTAGTAAACTAACATAAGTTTATATAAATTAATTGAACATTTCCGATATTGCCCATTCAAAAACTACCGGAATTGTAAGCCTTCAATTTACCTTCTTAAAAATCAAAGTGAACCAGTAGGGTAAACAGAGTCACAGCCACTGACGTAACTTTTCTGAGCTATTTTTCTTTACAGAAACTTATTTACAGCAACTCTTAATTTTCTTGAAAACATGAGGCATCTTGGCAACGAGGGACTAAACAGTTAATCATCCCAACTTAACTTTTACATTATCTCTATATGGATATTATGGATACATTTGGTAATCTCATTCTGTATACCTATTTAGTCAGGTACTAAAGTAAACTGCTAGATAATATTTTTATTTACTGAGTTATCTACAGCTCCATTACCCATATGCTACGGTGTTGTTGCCCCCGAGGTAAACGGACTCGTGACCATAAAATTCTAGTCAGATTTTGGCAGTTACGTAACTTTATATTTGAATTCTAGTCATCTAGTACATTCAAGACTTAAGGACTGGTTTTGGCAGAGCACAAAGCTATATTGTTTTTGTATGAATAACTCCATATGGGTAAAGATTCTTTCCAAAATGAGATCGAGCGAGCTGTAGCATGTGATAGAGGTAGTTATCAGTACCTACAGTCAATTGTTAAGGGCCTCCTAGCCAAGTCGATAGTGACACTGCCTAGTAAGCAGGAATTAGTTGCCAGGGGGGTAGGAATCCTGTAAAGGGCATTTATTTGTGTGTTTATCTCGGATATACATATATTTCCAAGAACATTCCTTGCACGGCTCAATGGTACTTTTCTGTGAAATTCTATAAAACGTCACCCGTTTTTAAATCAAATTATTTTAAACACATATACACATTTGAATTCAGAGGAAATTCAAATGCGAAGGTCTGGCTTTGAGTGCCACGGAAAACTATGTATCAGACATAATTTTCAGATTATCAAGAACCAAGAGCACTATTCAAAGACATGTTGAAGAGATTCAGAGATGCCACAGGAGACCGAAGAGCTGGGAGCTATCTTACTCAACGAATAAGTTTAGCAATTCAGAGAGGAAATGCTGCATCTTCGGTACCATGCCGCAGAGGACTTTTAGATATATTTTAGTTTAGTTTTATTTTTAGAGTAAATTATTTAGATTTATTTTAGTTTTAGCAATTCAGAGAGGAAATGCTTCCAGCATCTTCAGTACCATGCCGCAGAGGCCCTTTAGATATATTTTAGTTTTAGTTTAGTTTTACTTTTAGAGTAAATTATTTAGATTTATTTTAGTTAGTTAGTTTTATTTGTAATATTTT
This sequence comes from Pammene aurita, assembly GCA_947086415.1. Lineage (NCBI taxonomy): Eukaryota > Metazoa > Arthropoda > Insecta > Lepidoptera > Tortricidae > Pammene > Pammene aurita. The sequence goes on from OX352309.1 coordinate 20,034,183, forward strand.
TAATTTCAGCTGAATTAATTTAGAATCTTGTCATCTGAAGTTTCTCGGAGTTGTAGAGCGTTATAAAGAAAATTGAAAACAGTCCAATCAAGAAACTAGCTTTTTTTCTTCTTCTAATACTCTATCAATAGAATCATCGCTATAAATCAGTATTAGTTACAATTACTATTTTATTGGGCTACCAGAGAGTATACATATATAGAGCACCATAGTCTAACTTTTTGAGGCTCCAAGTCCCACCTGAACGAGACCAACCAAAGTACAGTATAATGTAGCACAGAGTACTCTCTGCCCTCAGCGCCATCTAGTAATTGATAGCGTTACTATTATTAAGGTATTACTACGGTAACTTTGGGTTGCTCTCATTCAGGGCGCTTCAGAATTGGAGGCTCAAAAAGTTGTAGACTGTGACACTCTATATATATTACTCTCTGGTCTAACTAATGCTGCCATTTAATTGCATAGGATTCGGAGGTCGACGGACGTTCGTCATGTTTATTTTATACTAGGCATGCCAGGGCCCGAATTGCGAAGACGGAAATTGATGGAACTTTAGAAAGCTTAATAATTGATAAGTAGGTGGCTTATGATTTGTACTTTGAAACTAACTGCAAGATAGAGTTCTCAATTTGTTCTTGTAAGGGTTCTGTAGTCAAAATCCTTATAGTTGTGTCTGTCCGGCTGTCTGTCACCAACTTTACTCATTGGCGTTTAGTTTACTAGAAAGCTGAATTTTTTGAAAGAAGAACGGGATACATAATCAGCTCAAAAGAATGGCCCCACGATAGTGCTACTACTCGTGCAGCAGTTTCTCTGACAGTCTTATTACGGTATAAGACTGGCCGGTTACAAATTTTCACGAGCCATATTTTCGGTAAATCTTGTTTGAGACTGTAATCTAGGGCTCTACTATATTCTTACTCAAACTCCAGGAATGTAGATCAATCACACTGACGAATTGATTGATTAAAAGCTATTTTTTTATTACTCTTGAGCACTTTTTCACAATTTATGGACTAAAGGAAAGCCAAATAACTCCGGCTTTTCTACTAATGTTTTAGACGTGCCACTGCAATGCATTGTAATGAAATGTCAGCATTTGAGGTAAATAGGCTAGGTTATTCATCTCTATTACAGCTTTCACAGTTGCCGTATTCTAATTTTAAAATACATCAACAATACATTAAAAACATAACCTATTAAACAAAACTCCAACACACAACAAACAATCAACTAATATTGAAGTTGTATTGGATTGGAGTTGCATAGGAATAATTTTCAAGCAATTTCTGATTTAGACTTCAGACGTTTAGGCGATACCTATTGCGAAATTAATGCATTGGAGTTGTATTGAAGTTGGATCCCGTTTAAAAGTGTTTTAAAGTTAGAAATGTTAGAATACTAAAAGGACATTGATTTGTAATGTTACTACTAGGTATGATGTGACATCTAGAACAAATTTTGTGCGCCATGTTTGGCGGTTGACAGCTATGACATAATCAAAGAGTAGTATAGACTTGTAGTGATTTTCACTCCAACTTTTGGGACAAATAATTTCTTAGGGATGTCATCTCCTGTTCCTGTCCTGAGCAATGTGCTTTACCATACATTAAACTTAAGTAACAAAAAGACAAATTATAACTCAGTCTATATTTGAGTGTCCCATCATACAAAAACACATTGTGTTAAGTAATTAAAGTATAGTGTAGCTACATTCTTTATTAATTATCTAAAGTTTACCGTCTTTGCTCTAGAGGGCTCAATGACATAACATAACTCTTTAAATGTATTTTCATACCACCTATTCGTATATGGACTTTTTCTTCCATGCTAGGAGGGAAGAAAGTGGCACTTTTCTCTTCTAGGACATTAGCTTTTTTTTCAGCCAGTCCGTCATTAAAATTTTTTTTTTGTTGAATTAATTGATTCATTATAACCAGGAAGCACAGTAAGCACATATAAATTTAAAATAAATATAATTCAATAATAAAAAAATATTTTCCTCTAAGGTGGTGTGAAAAGCAGTATGTGTCACATAGGAGCAAACATTGTCTCACCTTGGGCGTTAACACTTGAATCCCTCACTAACGCTCAGGTGTCTACTTTAAAATCCATCGCTTCGTTTGGGATTCAAAACACGCCCTCGCCGTAAATATTTCATTTTGCCCCCTTGTTACACAATCTACTATTTCACCACTCCACCTCGGAAACGCGCTCTTTATCCCTTAAAAGCGGTGGGGAATAACCCATTTTATCCACATGGGGGGAAAGTAATTTGGTACACGTTTTGCCTCGTTTTTTCACGTTATCTGGCAGGAAGGACTTTAAGGGATGATTTTGAATTATATAATTTTGATTGCTTTTATTTTTCCTGTGGTGGTGTGGTGAAAAATGGAAATTGGAATTTTGGCTGCCTCGGGTCTCAATTAAAGCACGAGAGGTGAAACATTAACTTTGTCCCCTTGTATAATTAATAACTATTTTAGCTTATGTTCTAGCCTATTCCCTGACAATGCTTACCCGTGCAAAATAATCAACAACCATTATTTTTTCCAATACTTAGATCGGCGCAAGTATGATACATTCCACGCATAGATATAAATAACCAAGTACACCGACAGGTGGGTCTGGTCTTATGAACCCGCGCGTAGTGACCGCGAAATTATTTTCAAGACTACACAACCTCACACACACACATACGCAAACATCCCTGTACACACACGCGTCTCACTACCTATCTGTAAATGTAGTTGTGGTCGTGAGAAACTTGCTCTATCCTACCAGAACGTAAGAATAGTGGAATCGCTGCAGTTGAATAGCGACTTTATAATTAGGGATGCTAATTTAAAATTGTAGCGGATCAGAAAGGTGTTTAAGTCGTTTTGGGTTTGAGAGCGTGTGTAAAGTTGCTATCTTGTTCTTAATGTCCGCGAACAGGAGTACATTCAACTTTTAGCCCAGTAAACTAGCAAGGTTCATTCACCCACTACTTATTGTCAACTGACGTATAGCGAGCGAGAGCGCGGTAAGTGCGTCTCGCTCGCGCAGTTCTTGTTGAGAGGTTTTCATTACGCCTATTCGGCGGTCGAAATAGTTAACGTTTTATGTTTATGGGAGCCTGGTAGTTTTGACGGTCTACGTTGTTGAGATCGATAGATAAACGCTCTATGGTTGGTTGTCAAGATGATAATTTGTCGATATTTTACGTTGGGATGGGCCTATTCAATAATAGTGACTGACGTAAGAACGTAACTACGTTGACTTTATGGAACATTGTTGATTGAAACTATTTAAACTAAGCATAATGGTTAACTTTAATGGTTAACTTTATTTATGATCTGCTAAAAGTTAGTAAAGGTAGATCTTTTAGTGCTTATCGATCTTTTAGTGTTTTATGAAGATAATATGTCTTTCATAGAATAAACTACATAACTCAGTGGGAACTTTTTTAATGGAAACAATTTAGACGTTATTGTTAGATGCAATGAGGTAGGTAACTCCTACTAATTATAGGTACCTAAATAAATTCGCAAGTTTTCATGTTAAGATATTTGGGTGTGCTTTTTGTTCACACAAAAAACGGCTGAACGGAACTTTTAATTTCTAATGAAGCTTATCATATAGGTAGGAAATTTCACGAATTGAGCACTAGCAAAGTTATAGTATATTATAAAAGAATTTAAATGTTCATTTAAAAAAAAAGAAAATTCGGGCAAGTTACTTATATTAAGTTGGTAGCAAAAAAGCATACAACCTGTCTGATGAAGCAATCACGGTAGCCTATGGACGTCTGCAACTTCAAGGGTGCTACATGCGCGTTGCCGACGCTATGTTACTTTAATATGTACTTAAAATTATTTAAACGTTTGAAATCGTCAACAAACATCGTTGAACTTTGAAATAAAATCACTAAAAACGGAAGGTATCGCCCGATCGAAATCATCCATCTAACCCACGTAGCATTACGTAATGCATACGCTGCACGCATGCGCAAAGTAAAGGGAACGGTAGATCACCAAAACCAAAACATCACTATTGAAAATAATAATATTTAAAATCTTTAGTATTATAACCGCACAAAATGCGTAAATGGCGCTGCAATAGTATAAAAAATCGGCCAAGTACGAGTTGGACTCGCGCACCATTACCGTCCGTACCATTATCTATAAAAACGGCAAAAAAAACATGTCTGTTGTATGTGAGCCCCCTTAAATATTTATTTTACTCTGTTTTTTAGTATTTGTTGTTAAAGCGGCAACAGAAATACATCATCTGTGAAAATTGGAACTGTCTAACTATCACGATTCATGAGATACAGCTGGGTGACGGACGGACAGACGGACAGCGGAGTCTTAGTAATAGGGTCTCGTTTTTAGGGTTCCGTAGCCAGAATGGCAAAAACGGAACCCTTATAGTTTTGGTCATGTCCGTCTGTCCGTCCGTCCGTATGTCACAGCCATTTTACTCGGAACTATAAGACGTATCTTAATAAAATTTAGACATAAGGTGTAGTTTGTATGCCGCTATTTAGTTATGTAGTGGAAAAAAAATATTCAGGGGGGGGGCGCTCCATACATGTAACTAAAAAAAAATAAATTACCAAATATCAACATGTTGCACATCAATCGATAGGTCTTTAAAAATAACATTGAGTTTTTTTCGAACATTTTGTGATTAAGTGAATAGTTTCAGAAATAATCGCTTCGAAAGTCGGAAAAATAGCGCCCCCCCCCCCTGTAACTTTTGGACCGTAACTCCAAAAATATGAAAAATATCGAGAAGATGTACCTTATCATATACTTTGTACGAAAATTATTTTGAACATAATCAGTTTGACCATATTTGAGTTATCTCCAAAAAACTTCTTCCATAGGCATCAGATACATCCTTTTGGTATTAGTTTGGTTCTTATTCCATTAAAGGTACGGAACCATCCATTATGCGTGGTCCGACACGCACTTGGCTGGTTTTTTATTTGTAAGTTTTATTGTCTAGGTTTTAGTTTATTTTAAAGATTTGTTAACTGCTATTTATTTGTAGGTTTTATGTTATTAGGGTTCCGTAGTCAACTAGGAACACTTATAGTTTCGCCATGTCTGCCCGTCCGTCCGTCCGCGGATAATCTCAGTGACCATTAGCACTAGAAAGCTGAAATTTGGTACTAATATGTATATCAATCACGCCGACAAAGTGGTAAAATAAAAAGTGAAAAAAAATGTTTTATTAGGGTACCTTCCCTATACGTAAAGTGGGGAGTGATTTTTTTTTCATTTCATCCCTAACGTGTGATATATTGTTGGATAGGTATTTAGAAATGAATTGAATTGAATTTACTAAAATCATTTTTTGATAATGTAAATATTTTCCGAAATAATCGCTCCAGAAGAAAAAAAAATGTGTCCCCCCCCTCTAACTTTTGAACCATAAGTTTTAAAAATATGAAAAAAATCTGAAAAGTAAACCTTTATAAAAACTTTCTAGGAAAATTATTTTGAACTTGATAGGTTGAATAGTTTTTAAAAAAAAAATACAAAATTATTTCTGAACTAAGTTTGTAATTTAACCGTATAAGCAGGTGTGTATTGTACCTGTAATTTCTACAAAATTACAATGAAAAGACTTGCTTTCAAATAAAGTAAAAACGGTGAAAATCGGTTCACGCAATAAAGAATTATCCCATAAAAATCATCTTTCATACTTTAAGCTCGCGCGCAATAGTTTACTTAATTTGCCGATAGATGTCGCTGTATGTAGAACGCTCATATCATATCCTACATGGCGGTGTTATTTTAACTCTTAAGTGGGGACACTTACTGTGACGGACGAAAAACTACGGAACCCTACACTGAGCGTGGCCCGACACGCTCTTGGCCGGTTTTTTATTTTAAGTAATTAAAAGATGTGATGAAAAGGAGTTGTATAAATATATCTGGGAGAGGGGCTTTATATAATAAGAAAAATTCAAAGTTAAGATTATCCAGATAGCTACCGAGTAAATTAATTTTAAGCTCATTTCAAGTCTTTGTTCAAGTGTACACTGTGGCTCTAATGTCAATTAATATATTGAAAAATTGCAGTGATGTAATTTGGTATGATGGGAAAAAGTTGTGCACTTTTCACCACACTCACCTTGTCAGTTTTACATGGTTTATATGTAGCTATTAACAACATTCTTTCTTTGGTCGGGTAAATATTATAAACATGACATAAACCACTGAAATGATAGAGCATAAAGTGGAAAATGAAATGGTCGCGAGAAAGTGGAACTAATCGGAAATACATATCATAAAAACGATAATTCCATGAGACTATTTAAACCAGACATTTTCTTATGATATAAGAAGATATACACTTTTTCACCCCCTGTATCTTTATATCTGTAAGACTTACAGATGTTATGTGTATGGAAATATTGTAGACAATTTTATCTTCTTCATACATTCCATAGAAATTTTAGGCATACTGATAACCGTTTAAGCGCCAAGGTTCAAAAACGGACTTATGGCACGTTTAAACCAAGATGGCGGCCAACGCCCCCCTCAAGGTCTCAAATCTAGTATTTTAATAATCATCCTATAGCCTACCAATAACCATTAAAACATTTTCTACTCCACCTTTTGTAAGGCAATGTATGGAGATGATTCCCCAATGATTGGATTAAGAGCTGACAGGTAAACAAATCAAGATGTCACCATGCCGTAGATAATAATACGCTCTATGATTATACTGAACTGTTGCCATATAAATGAGAGTAATACCGCCCTCTTGACAATAATCATATATTTCTGGTCAGGCTTTACACCATTGTCGGTTGTTAATAGAGTTTACGTCTAAAAATGTTTATGGCAGTAACGCCTTATTGACAACCGACAATTATGTAACTTTGACTTGAAAAGGTCACATTTGTGCAGTCGAATTGACTAAATGAACATTCTTATAATAGTGTTATAAAGTATCGTAATGAACAATCTTATAATAGTGTATCGTAATACATGGCGGAAGGAGAGTCTCATTACAAATTAAAATCAAATTACAAAGTATGAGTCACAAGGACTAGTATTTGATGAGTATCTCTAGTATCTAGTATAAGATAAATACTCGCTTCGCTAAGTACGATGCCGCGCTCCCGGGAAAACTCAGGGTTGCCGCTTAAGGGAAAACCGGTTATTTTTATATTTTTTATTTGTTTCAATTACGTAAAGTGCAGGGGCTGCAGGCGTGATAAAATACTGATGTCGTTTCCATTAATCTGAAGCACTTGCTAGATAAAAAGATTTATTACGAGGTACCCACCTTCACATTCAAATATTTATAAAAACAAACGGACTATTATACAACCAGAAAATATATTAATGCTAGCTTTAAAATAAGTACTGGTGTTTCGTTAGGACTATTAAATTTGGTGATGTCACGACAAATAAGACAAATGTTAACCGAAAAACATTTACAAAAATGATCGAGACAAACGAACGAGAAAAACAATACATTCAAACAAGCAGAAAAAAGAAAAATATGTACGTACGTGCTTACATATACAGTGTGGAAAGATAAGTGACGATTGTCGCCGGAGTGTCCTTGAGCGTTTGGGCGCTCTCTACCCGCGCCACCCGCGTACCCTTCTCATTGCGATCGTGCATAAATCCGCCGCGATGCACCGCAATAATGTTCAAAGAATATGACTTTACTCAGAGGCGCGCGGGCAGATTTATAATAATCATACCTAATCCTTTTGTGGATGTTTTGTGATTTGAATACTGTGATTAAGTACTACGGTTAAATTTTTTAGGAATGCTACTGTAAAGGTTGTCTACCTTTACAACCTCTCTTCTCAAACACTGTCTGGCACGGTGTTATTCAAATTAAGAATTACAACGATGTCAGACGTTCAGGATTCTTTGAGGAGTCTCAAAGGGACAGCCTAAACCGATAGTCGATTTTGATGTACTAGCTAATAATATAAAAAAAGAAAATAAATAACTATCAAGTATATTTTGAGAGTATTAATTAAGGATACTCTTTACACTACTAAATAAGATAAGTAATAACGATCTCGATTAGTAGATTTTTATGTAAAAAAATGAAAACCTAGATTTTGAATTTGAAGAACAGTGAGCGGCAAAATATTTATGAATTTACGAAATATGGTTAAAAATATTCCGCATATCAGAAAAAAATAAAAAAATACTGACTAGTACAGCAAAAAAAACTGAATGCCCATCAAAGCGGTGTTTTCATGTGAATTTGGATTTTTTTTGCTGTGCAAGTGAGCTTAAGAGATGGTTATTTTTTTGTTGCGATTTTAAATATTAACCGTAAAAAAATCACTTAATTACGATAAATTAACAAAACTAAGCCTGTTGCGAGTTGCGAATAGTAAAAATGCACATGTAAGGAGTGGTATTTGTGCACGAAATCATCATAAAAATGAGAGCTGTAAGGCCATTAAATTAGATCTTTAAAATATAACACAGCGCAAACACTTCTTAGGATTCCATAGCCAAAATGGTAAAAACGGAACCCTGAAAAGTTTTTTGAAACATGTCCGTCTGTCCGTCCGTATGTCACAGCCATTTTTATTATAAAACATATATTACTGAAATTTTATCTAGAGGTGTGTTTCATGTGCCGCTACTTAGTTTTCTGGCTATATTGCTAAAAAAATCTTTTAGGTGAGGCACTCCATACATATGCCAAACTAAATGTCAAAAATATTTTTTTTGTAAATATGAACATGTTGTACGATACGGCTTTAAAAAAAGATATTTTTAATATATATATATATATATATATATATATAGTATTTTTAAAACTTTTTTATTAAGTCAATATTTTCAGAAATAATTGCTTCGAAAGTCTAAATATAATAGCCCCCATCTAACTTTTATTCCGTAAGTCTACAAAATATGAAAAAATACCAAGAAGGCTTAGTACTTAATTTTCTACGAAAATTATTTCACATATAATCGGTTCATCCGTTTTTGGGTTATCTCCAAGAAACTACTTTCTACGGAACCCTACATTATACATGGTCCGATACAAACTTGGCCGGTCTTTTAAAGATATTTGATAGGTAGTATTAACCCTTAGTAGTAATTTATTTATTCACTTGTGTTGACAATTAATATAAAATTTGTATTTATTTGCATTTTACCGACATAGTAAAGTTTTTTTAGGGTAGTCAACGCGCATGTGAATCTTATGAGGTTGCAGGCGTCCATAGGCGTTATAACTACTTTCAATCAGGCGGGTCGTATGCTTGTTTGCCAGCGTCATGGTATAAAAAAAAGCTTTATTTCCTTTATTCTTGCATACATTGAACTCTTAAATATCAGCAATTTTTTATTAGATTCTCAATCAGGCTTTGCTCAGTGATACTCGTAGTTAGTAGACTGAAATTTGGTATGAGTTTTAATTACGCCTACAAAGTGGTAAAACAATAAGTATCTGAAACCCATTGTTGGATAGATCTTTCAAGAAGAATATGCCTTAAACAACTTTTGGATAAAACGAATACTTTCGTAAATAATAGCTTAGCGAAAGTTAAAATGCTCTTTGATTTTTGAACCGTGGGTCCAAAAAAATTGGGAAAATTCCTGGAAGTGAGGCCATTGAAATACTTATCACGTATTTTCAATAAAAACTATATGGAATACAATCGGTTGAGCCGTTTTTGAGTTATGCCTATAGTAAAATAACGTAAGTGCCACAAAATATTTCTTTATAGACTACCTTTTGAATGGATGTATTGTAACAGGCCGGCAACTACGGATCCCTACACTGAGCATAGCCCGATATTCTCTTGGCCGGTTTATCTGCAATCCTTTGCAGTTTACTTCGCAATTTCTAGATTTGAGGAATTAGTATAAAGTATAACATTAAAGATTGTGTTTAATCTTAAAATAAAACGCATATTACATTCGTTTAGAACACGGTATTCTTAAATAAATATGTTTAAATAAATTCGGTTCTTTGGAGTTTTTTATTAAATTAATTATTAGTGTATTGTATTGCAGCACTAGCAGATTTCCGCAACTCGACGACTAATGCCTATTTTGCGTGATGCATGCGTCTACTAAAACATAATAATTTTAGTTTACTTACATGACCAAATTTGTTTTCAGAGCAATGTGAGATTCATGATTTTTGTTTTTTCTCCATTTTTATTTCATTTGTTTTTTACTTGTATTATAATCTAAATAAAATACACTTTTTATACGAACGTACATAAACATGCATACGAGTACATTATCTTAAAAGATAAAACGTCTATACATTATTGATTCCGGGAAGACACGTTATGTCCGCATGAACCCTCTGCAGTTATTTAGTCTTTAGGCACAGTAAGTCCGATATTATTGCTCACGGGCCAAGCACAAGTATATGTAGTACAAGGGAAGCACGGAGCGACGAGCGACACAGCCTCCTCGTCTCAAAGCTAGCTCACGACTGCCAGCAACGCCGTTTTCGAGCTAATAACGCGTTTAAGAAAATTTAATCAATTTAAATATCCAACGTTGAGTTTGTAGTGTTCTGTAATACATATTTTTTAGTTCAACAATATTTTAAATCGAATGAGCCGTTCAGTAGATACTCGTATAAGCAAAATTAACCGTAAAACGACATTTAAAGGTTGAACACGCCAAAACCTGGGCATATAAAAATAGCTATAGTTATTCGAAAAATGGAGATACTTAAACTTTTGAAACAACAATTTTCTCACAAGGAACTGGGCTATAAAATGATGATAGTTTTATTTTCTTTTATTTAATCGTTGGCAAAATGTCGAGCGTACAATATCAAAAACGTGAACGCATTTTGCACGAACATTTAAAAAATTCCATGTTAAGCTACATAGATATCGCGAAAAGGCTGAAATATCCACAATCTACTGTTGGTCACGTATTAAAAAGTTTCCGTGAACGCTTGACAATAGATAGAAAGCCAGGAAGTGGTGGGTTGCAGGGAGTCAAGAATAAGAAACAGGAAAGAGTATTTTAAAGATTTTTGCCTCAAATCATATGATTTCATCTCGTGATGTTGCTAAAAAAGTGAAAATGTCTTAGTCCTATGTCCAAAAAGTGAAACAGATGGCAGGACTGAGGAGTTATAAAGCCCAGGCCGCACCAGATCGAGACTCAAAACAGAACTTATCCGCAAAGATACCGTCGCGACAACTCTATGAAGATTTTCTTACAAAATTTAAATGCGCGGTGATGGACGACGAGACGTATATAAAATTGGATTGTAAACAAATACTTGGTCAAGAGTTTTATACTAGCAAATCTCGAACAGATACTCCTGAAGATTTTGAATTAAAAAAATGAGGGCAATTTCCAAAAAAATACCTTCTTTGGCAGGCATTATGTAGCTGTGGTAAAAGAAGTCGCGCGTTTATCACCACCGGGACAATAAACGGCGATATTTATCAGAAAGATTGTTTACAGAAGCGTTTGCTGCCTTTTATAAGACAGCATGCCTCACCACCGCTGTTTTGGCCAGATCTAGCCAGTTGCTAATACGCAAAATCAGTTATGGAATGGTACAACGCTAACAGGATAATGGTGGTACCCAAAATATGCAATCCGCCAAATAGTCCGGAACTGCGGCCTGTTGAAGAGTACTGGAGTATTATGAAAGGAATTCTAAAAAAGAAAGCCGGAGAAGTAAAATCGGTCCCTGAGCTACAAAAAATATGGACCTGGGCGACAAAAATCTTTTTTAAAGAGATGGTGCAAAGTCTTATGAGCCGTGCGCGTAGAAAAGTTCAATCTATGGCTTACTGTGTAAACATTAATTAAAATTAAAAATGTGATTTTAGAATTCATTAAATTTGTCATTAAATGTGGTATTCATAATGTAGTTATTTATTTTCAAACTGGTTTAAAAACAAATTTTGCGTGCCCAAGTTTTGGCGTGTTCAACCTTTATATAACGGAGAAACTATACGTTACACGAGTTATTCAAACGTTGAAAATGTTGTACATGAAATGGTAAATAACATATTTTTTTTTCAAAATTTTTGAATGACCCGTTATTGAGATATATCGCTTAGAAAGTAACAGTTTTCGGCCACCATCAGCGCCTAGCGCCTACTGAAAGGAAACACTCTTTAATTTTTTTAAAGGGACATAACTGCATTTACAATCTTTTGAAAAAGAGTACAGTTTACAAAAAAACTCTTCATTTTGTAATTTGTGCCATAAATATTTTTTATGACAATTGATGCCAATCGATCCTATTTCCAACAAGGATAACAACTTCTTAATACCAACCAAGTTTAGGGCACAAGAGAACCCATAAATTATAATAAAAATATTTTTCATACAATTCGTACGGAAAAAAGTGAAAATTAAGAAAAAACTGTGAATGCAGTTTTAGTTTTTAGGATAAAGAAAATAATGTTTCCTTTCAGTGAATTGAGCTATCTCAACGTTTTAAGGTAGTTTCCCTCCAGGGCCCGACTTATCTTTCCACACTGTATATATGAAGTGCTAACTAAAAGTTATGTCATCATTATCATTTCCAGATACATTTATTAAAAGTTTTTAACGCCCACTGTAGTTTCCTTGTAATATTCATCTACATACAGCTCAACGAGATGATTCTAACAAACACAATGCGTTTCCATTGTTTTATCACATGACCCTCGGTCTCCATCATCGTCTGATGATCTCAGCTGAAGCTGGTCTCAGCTTGATGGTACCAAAATATTGTATTGTCATCCAAGTTATAATACTAATAATAATAAATAAATATTATGGGACAATCTTACACAAATCAACCTTGTCCCACAGTAAGCTCAATAAGGCTTGTGTTGTGGGTACTAGACGACGATATATGTAATACATACATAGATATAAATACTTAAATACATAGAAAACATCCGTAACTCAGGAACAAATATCCGTGATAAACACACAAATAAATGCCCTGACCAGGATTCGAACCCGGGACCTCCTGCTTCATAAGCAGCGTCACTACCGACTAGGCTAGGAGGCCGCTAAAGTTACGTAGGTATGGTAAATTTCAGCTCGATCGGACATCAGAAACTGATTCAAATGAGGCTGGCAAGATTCTACCAAACCAAACTAGCTAACAAACACTGTGACTTAAATGGGCCATTTTATTTAAACTTTTACCTTCCCTTCTTTCCTTAAGTCGGTCCCTCACTGCTGAGGATCGTGGCTTCGACGGAAACGTTGCAATAGGCCCCTCCATTTGTTGCGGTATTCTGCTTGAAGAAGGGCCTGTGACATCGGCATCTGCAATTCATTGGCCACTTGGTCGGACCAGCGTTTAGGACTGGGTCCCCCTTGGTTGCCTGCCATCCACTTTGCTAGTTATAATATTTTTTTCTAAGTTATCAGTACTTTGACGTGCTATGTGACCAAAATACTGTAGTATCCTATGGACACTTTTTGTGTCCTACTAAGGTCGAAAGAGCAGAGATTCTGGGTCGAAATCATTTGTTGATACCTTGTTCCTACGTAAACTTCGACATTGGCTAATGGAGAAATGTTTTTATAATTTGAATGAATTTTTTGACTAATTGAGTAATTGTAATTTTGCATTGTATCGTTTTTATTTTTCATTTTACGACATACTATATTGTATTAAGGTGTTAGATTGTAAGTTATTAGTAGATTTAAGTTTTTAGTTTTAAGAATACATTTTGCATGCCGTAACGCGGCTAAATGTGTGATATTTTTTAACCATAAAACTTTTACCTATTGTTACCACATTTAACGCAAATAAAAAACTTACTTACTAAAACCTACCGAATAAAAAAAAAGTCGAGGGTACAAATTTAAATAAAATTGCCCAAATAAAAGCTTCTTAAAAAGTCTCTCGTAATTTTTCTTCCGAGCAGAGTAGACCAAGAAGGAGATGGCGACACGACCTGGACACATATCTTGAAGAATGGCGGGAGTATACTTTAGATTGGGCCATGTGACGGGAAAGAGGGGAGGCCTTTGGCATTTGGCATCTTACCAGGCTAACAAAGAAACAATCTTCCGTGTGCCAGGTTGACAACCCTGGCGCAGCATCAGACTAAACACGTTCCCCGTCTGCGCACACTGGGTTACAAGTTCAACGACCTCTTGATCGCGCAATAACACTCTATCACTAAGTGCGTCTAGCTTTTCCGACGGCTACTAGCTTTTGCCCGCGACTTTGGCAGCTGTTCATAGGTGGAGGTGAAATAATGCAAACCACTTGAAGAATACAGAGTTCTGGGTTTGTTGTAATGTCATGGGTAATTATGGAAATAATTAGATTACATCTTTGCCAGGAGTTTCTGTTAGGAAATAGTGACAACTGATGTGTCCTCTATGAACTACGCAGTTTTTTATCTATGTATTGGCATTACTTTTTTTCAATTGAAAAAAAATGTCGGTCTGGTTCTGATCTCCATCTCCACCCATGAATAGCTGCCAGATGCCCGGATCTAGCAATAAGGATAGTATAGCAAACTAAATAGAGGGACTAAGGGAGGGAGGGAGGGAGGGAGGGAGGGGATGTATTATTGCTCTCGTTATTGTGTCATATCTGATGGCGCCAGCTAAAATCTATCTGAAATGGGCCAGACACGTTTTGCGTGGTGGTTCCAAAATACTGGAGCATAGATCTCTAACCAGATGGGAGGACAATATTACAACGATTTCAGGATCACGCTGGATGAGGGAAACAGCAAACGGGGTGTGTGGAAAAAGGCATAAGTTTTTTTAATGCCACGACGGCCATAAACAAGCATACGGCCCACCTGATGGTAAGCAGCTACCAAAGCTTATTGACGCTTGCAACTCCTGTAAAGGAGGATTCACTGCCGTCGTCAACACACTGCATCCTCTTTGAGCTCTCGTAACTTTACTCACCGGCAGGAACACAACATTATAATTAGGGTTTAGTGCTATTTGGCTGTGGTTTTCTGTATGCTGGAGGTACTTCCTCCAGTTGGGCTTTGCTCCAGATTTCAGTGAGATGATATTCGCAATGCCCATACCTCTTGTTTTCACGTTGCTTAAGGACCACATACTACACAGACTACTCATCATTAAGCTTTTACAAGGCGTCACCACACATAAGCTCAATTTTGTTCATAAATTTCTACGATTCCAACAGCACATCTCAATTTTTGTAGTATAACAATCCAGGTTCACCCCTATAACTTGATTTTTGTAGATATTTTTAATTCACATGAGTAATGATCGAAAACGTTAACTCAACTGAAAAAGCGGTCGCGCTCTCATACTAAATTAGTACGGGAGCGCCGATGTATGGCGACCTCGAGTTGTACTTTTGATCTACGAGTATTATCTGTGTTAGGGACATACCCGGTTTCGGGTTTTTTTTATTAAAACTTAATAACCAATCATTTTGACTTTTCATAAATGCTTTGATTCGCTAGGAATGTAGCCGACTAACGAAGCTTTGCAAACTCAAACTGACTAAGCTCGCGAAGGCTCTTTAAGCCTGATTTTAACTGCAAGAGATACTAGACACCAGGAGATTAGAAGTCACAAGCTGCGATTTAACTACCCCGGAATAGCATACGTTTACGTGCTTGGACATTCACAAGTACGCTTCCATGCAATTCTATTATTCCTAGAACCACTTGGTTCATAAAATGTTAGGGCACGGAACCGGTTTCGGCAAAAAAACCCTAAATATAATTAATCATTTTATGTTTTTTTTATATAACCCAATATTGTATTGACTTCATATTATGAGATTTTTCGATTAAATATGACTGCATACTAAAATATCGTTTTTTTTCCATAGAGCAAATACCGGAGCCCTGAAATTTTTTACAGGATAGAGTGGTTCTTTTTTCCACACTGGATAATTTGCAATATACGTAAAATGTTAACCACCGTTCATATTGAGAGAGGTGATTAGCTGATTATGTAGGGCCATACTGAACAACTTTTACTATGGGACCAACTCCGAAATCGCGAAATTTTTTTGGCTGTTTCATACATTTCGGTCAATCACTTGTTGTCGTTTTCTATGGGGAAGCCAACAATTTTACTGAAATTGGCATATCGACAGTCATTTCAGTATTTTTTGGAAGGTACAGTCACCGGCATTAGTATCTTCCTACATGAAGGCCGCAAAAATATGTGGCACGCTCTTATGGCTCTACAACTAAGAGCGTGTCATATTTTTTTGCGGCCTTCGTGTAGGAGGTACTATTGCCGGTGACTGTACGTCTTATGTGCAGATACTACAAATACAATATTATAGTATTCGAGCAAGTGTAAGCTCTGGCTGCAAAATGGTTTTGGTCTAAACTGTCACATTTTTTGTTCATAATAACTTGGTATACTGCCATTGGTCTGCTTTATACTATGTAGTTTTAAACTTAGACACTTTGTGAATGTACCTGTTCATGCTGTTTCCCTGGTCGTTTGTTCCCTGATGTCATGCCGCCTTGATACATAACTCCGGTTTCGCTAACTCCTTCCGCGTTAACTATGCTATTGTGAAATACGACTTATCATGTCGTCTCAAAGTTCAATTTTCTGTATTATTAGAAGTCGTGATAGGAGTTTGTATAAATAATGAGCGGATAAGATATTGTGTGTATAAATAATATTCTAATTAATGAAAATGAAGTTGAAACTCCACGCAATCTATTTTCAACCCATGCACTTCAAGATTTCGTCGTTATGAATTCGTCGGGATCTTTGTTTTTATGCATGTTTTTAATGTATGTTCATCGATTATTCGAAGACGGCTGGACCGATTACGATACTTCACAGTTGGTCCCATTGTAACCAGGCCAGGATCTGATGATGGGATCATGGAGAAATCGAGGGAACTCTTCAAATATTATAGGCACACTTATAGTGATTTATATATATTTTTTACAGTAGCTCGGGCATTTACTTTTGGAAAGGTGGAATCTAAGGGCCAGTTGCACCAACCACTTTTGACGGACTCATCAGCGTCATCCGGCAAGGTACTATGATATGAAAATACTATATGCATAATTTTAAACAAAAAAGAACCGACTTCACTTATCATCTTTCCAGTTAACAGCAAATGCTCGACCTGCTGTTAAAAGTACTCAAATCACTATAGGTGTGCCTATAACAGTTGAAGAGTTCCCTCGATTTCTACCGGATCCCATCATCAGATCCTGACCTGGTTACAATGCGGTGAAGTATATTCTTTCAAACAAAAAAAGAATTATTCAAATCGGTCCAGCCGTCTTCGAATAATCGGTGAACATACATAAAAAAATTATTGCAAACAAAACATCTTTGTTTTGTTGCATGTTCGGGATCTTTCCCGAGGAATTGATAACCTCCTCCTTCGAAATCTTGAAGTCGGTTGAAAAGCCAATAATTGTCCATATATTATTATATTTATAATATAATAAAATTTTGAGAACGATTTAACGATGACGGACTATTATATAATCTGTGTTGACGGTTTGGTGCAACCGAATTTATACCACTACCGCGGCAAAAAAGCATAGGTACAGCCAGTATGAGTAAACAGCTACCGTAGCCTATGGACGCATACAACTACAGAGGTGTCACAAGCGCGTTGCCGACCCTTTAATATAAAGCATGATTTACAACACGAAGAACCAGAGTGTCTTTGGCGTCTTTCCGGCTGGTGCGCGAGCGAGATAGCGCTCTGCATGTGTATAGCGCTGTCACGCTTGCACAGCGTCGCCGCATCCAGTTGCGGTGCCAGTGTGATAATCGTCTTCATTGTCACGCTACGGCATGCGCGGTTAAGCTGAACAAATACATGCAATTTTTGATATCTTTTACTTTTCAGTGATTCCTCTTTCGATCAATTTGCAGTTAAGCAGCTGGTCAGTGTTGGCCCTAAACTTTGTACCATGGTACATTGTATAATTATAATAATCAGCTTTTCCCGGGAGCGATCGCATAATGGCAGACGGGTTCCGCACATTTGCATCAGTCGTTCACCCCGAGACACTATGCCATGAAGTCTTTACACACATCAATACACTCTACCTCCATACAGGATGTAAAAAAATACTGGTGATCCGTTAAAGGGCAGAATCGGTTTCGCATTTAGAGTAAGAAAAAGTAGGAGAAAATTTTTTTTGGCGCGAAAAAAATTTTTTTTTTCTATGGGACTCGTCGTTCCAGCCGGTCAACTCTCCATACAATTTTTTTTTTCCGCTACATTTTTTATTTTTTAAAGGATAACCAGCATTTTTGTTGCCCTTGTATACACACAGACAAAAAAGTCTGTAAACTTGAAAATGGTCTCGAAACAAAAGATAGCGTTTCTTCGATCGGTTTTTTCACTGGGTGGCAGCACCGTTGCGAGAGATCGAGCTTAACCACCAATCATGTTAAATTTTTTTTTATTCGTGGATTTTACGGCTGTTGGCAGAGAGACCTCTCACCACGGTGCTGCGACTTGTTTAGAAAAAACCGGCCAAGAGCGTGTCGGGCCACGCTCAGTGTAGGGTTCCGTAGTTTTCCGTCCGTCACAGTAAGCGTCCCCACTTAAGAGTTAATAACACCGCCATGTAGGATATGATATGAGAGTTCCACGTACAGCGACATCTATCGGCAAATTAAGTAAACTATTGCGCGCGAGCTTAAAGTATGGAAGATGATTTTTATGGAATAATTCTTTATTGCGTGAACCGATTTTCACCGTTTTTACTTTATTTGAAAGCACGGCATTTCATTGTAATTTTGTAGAAATTACAGCTACAATAAACACCTGCTTATACGGTTAAATTACAAACTTAGTTCAGAAATTATTTTGTAATTTTTTTTCAAAAACTATTCATCCTATCAAGTTCAAAATAATTTTCCTAGAAAGTTTTTATAAAGTTCTACTTTTCAGATTTTTTTCATATTTTTAAAACTTATGGTTCAAAAGTTAGAGGGGGGGGGGGACGCATATTTTTTTACTTCTGGAGCGATTATTTCCGAAAATATTTACATTATCGAAAAATGATTTTAGCAAACCCCTATTCATTTTTAAATACCTATCCAACAATATATCACACGTTAGGGTTGAAATGAAAAAAAAAATCACTCCCCACTTTACGTATAGGGAAGGTACCCTAATAAATAAAAAAAATCCACTTTTTATTTTACCACTTTGTCGGCGTGATTGATATACATATTAGTACCAAATTTCAGCTTTCTAGTGCTAACGGTCACTGAGATTATCCGCGGACGGACGGACGGACGGACGGGCAGACATGGCGAAACTATAAGGGTTCCTAGTTGACTACGGAACCCTAAAAACGGCCAAAGAAATAATTTTATTCTAAATTCAAACAGATTTTTGGGTTTCGTAGCTAAAATAGCGAAAATGGAACCCTTATTCGCCTGGTTCGCCCTTATTAGTTTCGTTCTGTCCGTCTGTCCGTAAGACAATGATGTACCTTTGACTTGAAAACGCCACATTTTATTTCCGTATGTAGTTTTTTTTTATGAAATCGATTTCAGGCTCAAAACTTGAAGCAAATAATTTCATTCAAAAGTGGGTAAAGATCCTAAAAGTCTGCTACGATTTGCGAATTCCGTAGACCGCTACGAAACGTAGACCTTACTACGCATTGGGTCATTTCTGCAAGCACTTGTATTAATCTTTTTTGCTTATCATAAATTACTAAAACCACGGCCCTTGTTTTAAAATGGACGGCATTTCTTTACATTACATTATTGCATTTACTTCACAATGCTTATTTGACATTAAACTATGTAAAACATTTTAACAAAAAACCAACAACTTAATCACGGCAACGCCTTAAGAATACATAATAAGAGGTTTTTCGTCGCACAAACAAGGAATTTTAGGCGGGAATGACCTTTTTACTTTTTCAATGCGGAAATGCAAAGATGTTTTTAAGAAATGGTCCCGTCAAACTGGTTGGGGTTTGTGTATTTTAAACAAAAAAAAACTCGTACTAAAATGTATGCGCAATCGACATCCGAAGTACCAGGATACCATGAGTTGAAGAAGGCGGCTCGGCCAGTCATACGAGTTTCAACCACTACAGTCAAGCCTCATTAACTACGCGCCTACGCGACGCACACATACATAACAACGTTAATTATTTCCCTATCTCTTTCTGATACCTTTTTTTTAACAAGGATTGAATAAAGATGATTGTATATGATAACGCGTCGATTAATTAATATTAATTGCCTTAACGATTAGAACAATTACAACGCGATTGTTGTTTATCTCTGTATTGCACGCACACATTGGTAGGGCAACAAAGTTCGGTTTTCAAATATTTCAACATAAATTCTAATTTCAAACTCGGAAGTGACGATAGCTCACTAGCAAGTGAGTTATCAGCATTTCTCACGCTTCGTTTTCATTAGTGTGTGTCTTGTGGATGTTTGTGTGTCGTTGTGTCTGTGTGTGTGAGTTGAGAGGAGCTCTTCCTAGGTTCGTTTACCTTTTAGCCCAGTAAACTCTGTGGATGAGTGACTATACATAGGACGGTAAAATTAGTTTATAGAGTAGACTTTAAGTGGTGCGGCTGTCGCTTGTCAACTTTGTTCCGACTGTTGATGATAAAACGCATTGTTTTTTTAATGTGGAGACTCCTTTGTTTCATTTAATGCTTTAGGTACCTATAAATGCTTTTAGAAGCCATTTCAGTTTGGTTTCACAGCATGTTAACCTACAAGGTACCATTGTTTTGAAGACTTTAATAGTTTTTTGTAGAATATAACTGTATTCGATTCTCTTTTAGTTTAGATACATTCAAACGGTAAAGTCACTGGGAGACAAGCCCCAGGGTCCAATACCGTTTTGTTTCTTTTAATACCACGACGGTGACAAACAAACACACGGTCTACCTTATAGTAAGGAGCTACCGTTGCTTATTGAATCCTGCAACTCTAGAAATGTTACATGCACGTAGCCGACCCTTTAATATACAGAAGGATTCACTGTGTTGACGACCAAAGGGGTCAGTCCCCTATCGTCAACAGTCTACATCCTCTTTGAGCTCTATGAGAACTTTGTTCACCAACAGTAACACAATACTATGACTACTATTATCAGATATGTTTGTCTTTCCACAGGCAAAATTAACTATATCAACCATCGAATATCATTAATTAATTGCCACTTAGGTAACCCATCAAATACCATAAGTACTAAACGGATATACGCCTCTCTATACATATACGTATATTAGGACCCCCTAAATCGGTGCTTATCCTGTCTTTTATGATCGTTTAGCAAGCCGAAGCTTTTTGCGCGCGTGAGTTGACTGCCAATGATAAGCGAACGGTCCTCGCATTCGCTATTGACATATTGGAATTGGATTGGAAGAGTGTTGGATTGACATCGCTAACTTATGTGTATAATAGGGCAGATGCCACTGTGGCTACTGTGCCAGTTTTGGCCATTTTCAACTTTATTAAGGTAAAGACATATTTATTACAAGTATATGGTTTAGTTAATATAAGAGTAAATTATGGCAGCACAGATGGCAGTGATGGCACTGTCATCTGTCAGTTGTCAGGGGTCTTGGAAAAATTGGCCAAAACTGGCCAGTTTGCCTGGCCATTTCTGACATTTCATTAAAGAAAAAAATACTAATATCGGAATCTTAACAGCGGAGATTGATATATGTAAATAATGTAATATATTTTCAATGACTGAGTAAGAGTATCATACATAATTCCTTATTGACACAGAATGACGGACGTCTGAATAGACCAACTCTTCTTAAAGTGACCAAAACGGGGCAACTGCCCTGAATTGATACGGATAACTAAATTAAGCCGCTTAGTCTTACAATATGCTCAATAAACGCAAATATCCAAATGACGGACGAGTAGAAAGAGGAGAGGAGAAACGATTGTGTAGGGCTTGTGCAGTCAGGGAAGGATTGAAAGGAGAGCAAGAACCAATGAGGGTTTCCGCGATTGAGATTTTCACTAGATGGCAGCACCGTGACGACAGGTCTTTTTGGCAGTAGCTGTCAAAATCCACCAATCAAAAAATATACGGTTAAACATGATTGGTGGATTGTGACAGCTAGACCTGTCGCCACGGTGCTGCCATCTAGTGAAAAACTCGATCGCGGAAACCCTCATTCCAGCATCGAGCCCAGAGAGGAAAAACATGTCACTAATTCCGATAATCCCACTAAGACAGATTGATATTTTCAATTGACAACTTTATTACAATATAGTAATGTGCAAAAGTGTTAACATGTTTTTGGCGTTGACTGTACAAGTTATCACAAAGACTGGACAACGAACGATGCACATGTTTTATGAAACAGTAGTGTAGGTATTCATTTATTTTTTTAGAATTCGTAGTCCGATCTGGCCTATAACCGCGAATTTCAAACTCTCTTTCGAATATGCAAGAGTAATAGAGACAGATACCTGACATATGTAAGTAGTTCGCGGTTATAGGCCTGGAACTTGCAATTCATAAAAAATGCTATGGTCATGCGTTCTTGCAAACGATTTGACCAATATAACAAGACCCCTTTGATAATCGCTTTTGGTTCTTCTGGCTCGACAATCCCTTGATCGGTGCGGCTCATATTTTGATGTAAAAAATTAAGTACTATGCTTTTGTAAAATTTGAAATTGAAGTTATTGATTGCGGAACAAAATATGTACTATCAAAACTCAAAAACTTAGGATTGTATCATGTTTCACTAAAAAAAATTAAAAGGGATTTGCGATTTACGAGTCAAAGTTTGCAGACCATAGAGCAATGATTGAAAAAAAAATGTACAATGATCCGATCGTCAAGTCAATTTAATAAATATCTTAAAGGCAAAAATATAAAAAGCAACAGGCAGCCATTTTTATGAGGTACAAGTAGTTAAAGTTCTAATTGAAGAACAAATCAAATTATTTTGATTTTTTTGTGGTTCCGGAGGCCTCGGTCACTTTTCCCGTTGTATATAACATCTATATGAGTTTATGTTAAAGTTCTACTCCGAAAGAACATGCGGCTCGTATCGCAAGTCGCGTTTTGTCGAGCCGTGGCTAAGATGTTGCGACAACGTGTTTCTCTCGTTATTAATGACTTCCATTTTCAATTAATTGTTTTGATCACACGGATTAGACAAAATGACCAATTATCTTAAAATTGTGACACTCTAAGCGACTTCCTTTTGATAATCTTACGGTTTTTGGACCACCTTGATTATAATTTATAGGTATACCTAGATTACCTAGCCATTTTTTGCTTCAGATATTGGACTAAGAGCTGGCCACGTCAGATATGACACAATAATGAGAGCAACAAAACCCGTCTGGTTAGATTGCTATAATACTAGCTAGATTTGCGCATATGGCAGCTTTTAATGCGTGGACGTCAGACTGACAACCTAGCAAAATTTTTGAATTGGAAAATAGTAATACCAGAATAGACTAAAACTGCCATAGTTAGATAGATAGATAGATTGCTTTCTTATTCGAAAAGTATACATAAATTTATAGTTGTCTCAGTTATAAAGGAGAGGCCTATATTTTCACTTTATAATAATATTGCATATTTTTACGGAAACAAAAACAGTCGGTGAGAAACTATGAATTACATTAAATGTCGTTTGGCACTACTTTCCCCCAGCAGAAACTTTCGGCATGATATAATCTAATTATTTATATAATTTCTCATAATTTTGCATCAAACCCAGAACTCTAGGATTTGTTTTCTTGAAGTGGTTTGCATTCTTTGACCTCCACCACTTTACAGCTGCCAGATGTCCAGATCTGGAAATAAACATAGTATAGCAAACTGACTAGAGGGGTTTCATTGATTGTTGTGTCATATCTGACGTGGCCATATGTTTATATGACTGTCTCTGTAATCTGTAACATTAGTCTTGCTATCTGTAATATATGTATTAACACATTTAGACTCGCCAAAGGGCAACCAAAGCCACCTGGAAGTTTTGTAGTAAGTACAAGTAGGTACTGTGAGGAGGTGGTGTAGCTCAGTGAAACAAGAGGTAAGGCTTCACATTTTTGATGTATTTTATTATAATATTTGGAACAACGCGTGACCACGAGGCTGGGTGCCTCGATGGTGACTGATTTTAATTTATGATTGTTTATTTATATTCACTTTTAGTTTGATTATAGAATATTTGATGTAAAATAGCCCGTAATGTAGAGGTCTCTATCCAACCTCTACAGTATGTAAGCGGTAATTGTTAATTGATCAGACCATTTGTTAACTTTCATTGAATAAACAAGCATGCTTTGAAATAGCCCAACAATGAAAATAATTCAGTTAATGAAAATAATGACGAAGTAACATCCTCATAGGATATATGAGGTCGAATTTCCACGCTCAAGAAACAAATTCGATCTTTTTAAATTTAATATAATTTTATATTAAGTATACAAGGTGTAACAAAATGTATTCTAAATATGAAAAACTAAAAAAAAATATTGAACACGTGAACAAAAAAATATTTTGTATGAAGGTTCGGCCGGCTGGGATGACGTGTCACATACAAAAAAAAAATTTTTCGCGACAAAAAATTTTTCTCCTACTTTTTCCTAGTCACAATACGATACCAATTATGCCTTTAAACGGATCACCAGTATATTTGTTACACCCTGTAGTTGCAACGAGCTTACTCGCAGTTCTTCTCGCTCGATAAACATAATAACTATAGTTTGGCCAGCCAACGAACGCAGTAGCAATGTACAGCGAACAAAAGTATGACAACACTAAGAATCAGTGAAAAAGCAGCAATTATCATCAAATTTTATGTTTTTAATTTTAGTTGTTATTTCCGCCCCTTTCATTAGGTGACATTTCCGGTGTGTGAAAAAGAGACGGATATATTTCGTCTGATCTGTCATCAACTGCAACAGATAATCTGGTTGAGGCAATTGACGACATATGCCTTAAAAATGAATTTAAATTTAATTGGGAACGTTGCAAGAGTTCTATCTCACTCGCGCTTAAGATGAGAGAGTGAAATGCACTAGAAACAAATTCAATGTGAATTGAAATGTTCGTCATGAAATACGGTGTCTCATCACAAAGGGTTGCCACATGTACGTATTTTGAATTTGCCGCGCGTTCCTACTGACAGAAATGGTTTGCCAGACTATAATTATAATGTAAACATACACTTCTCAAAGACATTATCACAAGTTTTTCTGAAATTATTTCTTAAAATATTGTTGAGTACTTAAAACAACATTAAAATATTGAATTCAAAGAAGTAACCACTGAAAAATACCATATCTAATAAAATTCTCTTCAATAAAAGAAGTAACGAACGAAAATCCAGAAAAAAACGATTGTCTAGATTTATTTACATGATAAGACAAGCAAGAATAAATTTACTATACTGAAGCGCACGAATGTCAAATTAATATCAAATCAGTTGCGAGTTCAAAGAGGACCCAGTGTGGTGACGACGAGGGACCCTCTTGTTCCTTTAGCCGTTAACACAGTGAATCGTCCTTTTTTGTAAAGGGTCGGCAACGCGCATGTGACACCTCTCGTCTCGAGTTGCAGGCGTCCATAGACTAAGCCAGCTGCTTATCATTAGGTGGTGCAGTAAAACACTTCTATGATTGCATTAACACGTTTAATTTTGAAGATAAAGTAAATTATTTAAAATTAGCAACAATAATCAGAATATTTAAAATTAGCACTTCACATAAAAATGACAATAACGGTATCTATATAAAGATATTTCACATTCAATAACTTCCTTAGTGGTTAGAATGTAATTAAATTAAAATAATCAGAATATTTAATATTAGCACTTCATATAAAAATGACGATAACTGTATCTATATAAGGATATTTCACATTCAATAGTTACCTTAGTATCGTAAACGTCTACTTTCCGCACAAAAGGAAAATAAAAAGGATGGAGTACTAGCAAAACTGGTAAGTACAAATAAAGACTCGGCTGGTAATTTGGCTGCAGGAAAATAATGGATTAATGAGGCGGGTGATATGGATGGTGACAGATGATTCGCTGGCTGAACGTAGCCTAAATTAAAGAGCCAGGTCTTTGTACGCCCGTCAAACGAGGCAATTAGAATTTTGGGAAATTTTTAGCAAAACAACAAAAAAAAGCTATTATAACACAAAAACACTGGATACAAAAAAAAGGAATCGGATTTACAACGTTTTTAAAAAAATGTAAATAATATGATATTCTCGAAAGACAGGATGGCTAAAACTGTAGTTGAATTTGAATAGAGTTCGTGGGCAAGCGTCCCCTTTGGTTTAGGCGGACCCAACAGCTTACGTATTAATCTGTAATCTTATTAATAAAATAACTAGCCTTTTCCCGCGGCTTCGCCCGCGTACTATAAGTACTCAAAAAGAATACGATACCCATGTTGATTTTCAGGCTTTGTGATCACATTTGCCCCTTTTAGAGGTTGAATTTTCAAAAACCTGAAACACGTGTTTACTCATTTATCGTTAGGAATACTCCTGTGAAGTTTCGAATAAAATAGTCTAACAAATCTTGATTCGCCATACAAATTTTGGACCCCCATTTTACCTCCTTAGGGGGTGAATTTTGAAAAATCCTTTCTTAGTGCACCCCTAGACCTTATAAGGAACCTACATGCCAAATTTGGAATCTCTAGAACCAGCGGTTTGGGCTGTGCGTTGATATGTCAGTCAGTCAGTCAGTCAGTCAGTCAGTCAGTCAGTCAGTCAGTCAGTCAGTCAGTCAGTCAGTCAGTCAGTTTCTTCTTTTATATATTTAGAAGAATAGAAGAATAGAAGATAACTTTTATATAACATAAAAAAACTGGTGATCCGTTTAACGGCATAATTGGTAAATTTTTTTGATTTTCTTGATTAAAATACGATACCAATTACGCCCTTCAAAGGATCACTAGCATTTTTGTAACACCCTGTATTTAACTTTTTATATAAATAGGTATTTAGCCTTTACTTAATTCTTTTTTGTCCGCGTGTTATTAGTTGACCAAAGATCACTATTCAAATGATGAACTCATGGGTTTCCAACTGTCATTGATCTCTCGAATACGTTGAAGTAATTGTAAGTATATTTCATTGATTTATTATGTATTCCACTAGATCGCCTATCTAGAACAATTAGAACAAATTTTGTGCGCCATGTTTAGCGGTTGACAGCTGTCAGTTGCTTGGCATCATGTCAGTGGTTCACTCACTCATGGCGAAAAATATTAGTTCATGTACTGTTACGTAATAAGGCCTGATTACGTACAGTTGCATACACTGCTTAATACTACCTTTTTTGAACGCATTTTAGAGGACTTACAATATGAGTGTAGATATGTACTCAATGGTATATTCATCCAAAAATGACCGACTATATGGTGATGTTTTTTTGTTTCGTTATCATTTTGCTTTTAAAATACGAATCAAATTAGTATAAAAATCGGCACGCGCGGTTTTATTTTATTAGTATTAATAGCTGACCAGACCTGTCAGTAATAATGATATTATTTCTTTACTCATCCTTCTCATTCTTCATATACATAGAAAAGGACGGGTGCAGAAATAATTACATTATTACTGACAGTGTGTGGCCCACTATCGAGCTGTGGATTTTCGCTTGATATGATAATGACGTTTTAAGACAAGACACTTCCAATATGTTATGAGTGCATGTACCTAACATTGTACCCTTATAAACAACTGACATCTAAATTGAAATGATGTTTTTATTTCAAAAATCCATTTGTAAGATATTCAAGGAACGAGTTACGTTTACAAACCGCTTTTATTGGTGATGTCGAAATTCAAATAAGAATGGGAAGAAATCGAATTGGGTTCTGTACCTTTAATTTAAAAAAATTGAAAAAAACAACAGGGACAGTATTCTAAATTTAAAACACGTAAACGTATAGACACGATCCAACTTCAATACAACTCCAATGCATTAACTACGCAATACAGTTAGCGCCTAAACGTCTGAATCAGAAATATCAGAATTTGCTTAAAAAATACTGTAATATAACTTCAATGTTGGCTCATTATTTGTTGTGTGGTGGAGTTATGTTTGAGATAGATTGTGTTATTAACGTATTGTTTATGTATTTTAAAATTAAAATACGGCACCATATATCAAAGTGTTTACGCCTGGTAATAGAGCCTTGGCTACATATTTTTGTCAAATTAAATGTATGTATATTTTCAGACGTGACTGTAGTATTTACATGGGGGCTGAAGTTTCAATGAGGTTAAAACCCACAGCAGGCCTATGATCATGCCCGCGCGAGCGAGTTATATACCTACGTTTTGCGCCTCCCCCGAGGGAGCTAAAGTCAGTGGGCTACCAACGCGCTCACTGAACGCACGTCGTACCGCGCGCGACGCTACTCGGAACTCGGAACAATGTCATCACGAAAAAAAAAAATATTGCGATGTGGTTGGATGTAAACATCAATGGATGTACAATCATTGGATGTACAATCCTTAGACAAAATAGTGTACATAACGATACTGGCGTGCCTGATCGCCTTACTATTTTCATATTTTACTCATTTTGTATCCTTTTTGTTTATAGCATAAGTTTTTCTTTATATTACTTAAGTAGTTATTAGAATCTGTATGTCCCTATTAGCAAACAATGTCGCTTCGCCTACTGCGTCGTTGGACATTAATGTGCGCTGCCCCCATTGTCCCCAGATTCGTTATTTCAAAGGTACAAAAGGTTTAAATATCCATATTGCAAAAAAACACAAACATCAGGTCCCATGTTCGGCCCCTGTAATCTCTGTCCCTCCATCGACATCCATTTCGCAACCACACACCGTGCCTTCCGACCTACCTTTTTGGCAAACTATTAGTAACTTAAAAAGTACCCTACCAACTCTCAAACGCATACCCAGGGGCGCCCGCGTCGCAGTTTCTAAATGTTTAGCAGAAACCATAAAAACTGCCGTGAGTGAGAATTCAAAACGCGCCTGGGAAGAACTTCTGACATTTTCTTTCAAAGTTCTCCATGTTAATAAAGGCGATCAGAGTAATAGGTCCCTTACCGCCAAAATAAAAGAGAACTGCGTTCGCACTTCCTCTGTAAGTCCGATTACTCCCCAACATCACTCCTCCAAACGAAATACATCTAAAATAGGAGAAAACAAAGTAGCGGATGGAGATATTAGGGGTGCCGCATGCATAATTTTCTCCAACGACGCAATAGCTCCTGACAACCCAGATACACTTTTGGCTCTTAATAATAAACACCCACTTCCAGCAGCAAACTCTGTCCTGCCTGGCCCTCCGCTGACCACTGACGTGCCGCTTCAAGCTACACCAGAAGATGTTTTGGGAGCCGTCATGTCGTTCCCAAATGGCTCAGCCGGCGGCCTAGATGGCCTTACGCCACAACACCTAAAAGACGTCTTAAGCAGCGACTGCAACGGAACTCGTGACGAGCTCCTAAAACATCTAACATCACTGGTGTACCTAATGCTAGCAGGTGAAGTGCCTACGGACGTGACCGATATACTGTATGGAGCCAACTTATGCGCCCTCCTAAAAAAAGACGGCGGCATACGACCGATCGTCGTCGTCTCACGGCAAAAATAGCTTGCCGAGCCGTCTTAGAAAAATTGAGTACAGAATTCAGGCCTCTCCAATTGGGATTTGGCGCAAAAAGTGGCTGCGAAGCCGCTGTCCACGCCGTGCGTACCTTTGTGGAGCGTCAGGCTGGCGAGGTGCTGCTGAAAGTCGATGTGACGAACGCCTTCAACTCTGTGGACCGAGGTCCCCTTCTGACCCAAATAAAAGAAAAAATTCCCGAAACCTACCATTTTTTATGGCAGTGTTACAGTTCCCCCTCAAAACTTGTATATAAATCAAACCTTTTGGCCTCCTCTGTTGGTTGTCAGCAGGGTGATCCTTTAGGCCCAGCCATCTTTAGCCTCGCCATCCATCCATTCATAAAATCTCTAAATTGCAAATTACATGTCTGGTACCTAGACGACGGTACACTAGGGGGTGATGCAGGTACAGTCTTAGACGATCTACAAAAACTAACATCTGATCTAGAGTCTATAGGGCTATATTTAAATTTTTCAAAATGCGAATTATTTATTTCCGACTCATGTACTGATAAGGACCGGATAATACAAAGTTTCGAAAATATAGCACCCGGAATAAAAATAATCAGTGAAAACCAGCTTCACCTCCTTGGCTGCCCTATTTTGGACCAATCTTTCGACAAATACATCAACGATAAAATTCAAAATTTCAAATCTGTTTCCGACCGTCTATTAAACATTAACAAGCATACCGCATACACAATCATTCGATACTGTCTTTTTGTTCCTAAATTTACTTATGTTCTTCGTGGCAGCCATCTCTGGAAGCACCCGAACCTACTCCTAAAACTAGATTCCCTGATACAAGAAACCCTATCATCAGTCCTCAACATACCGTTTGACGAGAGGTCTTGGACCCAGGCCACTTTACCTATACGGCACGGTGGCCTGGGGATACGCAAAATTACCAGTGTATCGCTGCCTGCCTTCTTGTCCTCAGTGCATAGCGCCCAGAACTTAGTTGAAAGCATTTTAACCCCTTCTCTCGGGGCCATGGAGGCTGCTCATTGCACTGAGGCCAAGAATGTATGGTCAGTGACCTGTCCCAATACTGACCCGCCTACCAATCCTTGTTCCCAGAGGCAATGGGACGAGCCGCTCTGCCGACTAGTACGGAACAATCTAGTTGACACGTCAACTGGTCCGGCAGATCGAGCTCGTCTCCTTGCCACTGCGGAGTGGGAGTCGGGTCTGTGGCTACAGACTCTACCTTCACCATGTATAGGAACGCTTCTAGATGACTGTACCTTTAGACTGGCGACTAGTTTGCGGATAGGGGCAGCAACAAACGCTCCACATCGATGCCAATGTGGTACGATGGTGGATAGCCTCGGTCACCATGGCCTCTCCTGCATCAGAAGCTCTGGGCGTATACCTCGTCACGCGAGCATAAATGATGTCATTCGAAGGGCCCTTGTCAGCGTCAAAGTTCCGGCCATCTTAGAACCCGTTGGTTTGGCAAGGGACGACGGCAAGAGGCCCGACGGTATGACGCTGGTGCCTTGGAGGATGGGACGGCCTCTAGTATGGGACGCTACGTGTGTAGATACTCTAGCCCCGTCCCATCTTCCAGGTACCAGCAAAAATGCTGGCAATGCCGCATCCGCAGCAGAAGACCTCAAACGCCGCAAATACGCCACCCTCGGCAGTGGCTACATATTTGAGGCGTTTGGGGTCGAAACGTTCGGGCCATGGGGGCCGAGCTACAAAGATTTAGCGGCGCGTTTAATCGAAACAACGGGTGACCAGAGGGCTGGCCAATATTTTGCACAGCGAGTAAGTATCGCTATACAACGTGGCAATGCGGCCAGCCTTCTGGGCACCCTACCCATTGGCAGCGATTTAGAGGATATATTCTATTTGTAGGTAGTTTTTAGTTTATAGTTATTTATTACTTTTTCTATTGTTTTGTCAGTTTGAATATACAATAAAAATGTCTTAATTATTTAATAAAAAATAGCAAAGCTAATAAAAACTTATCGTTTTTCGCTCTGCCGACGGATGGGGAAAGGTACAAACTTTTTTTTTATACCACGTTGGTGGTAAACATGCATACGGCCCGCCTGATGGTAAGCAGCTTCCGTAACCTATGGTCGCCTGCAACTCCAAAGGAGTCACATGCGCGTTGCCGACTCTTTACAAAAAAGGAGGATTCACTTATGTTACTCAAATAACTATGATGATATTGCTAAAAGGCGATTAGAATAAGATTGATATAGCTGTCAATCCATATTAATTTTGACAGTGTGTGGCAAATCTGTCAAGATTAATTATACTCTCATCGCGGCAACAAAATGTCAATCAATATTACTCATGTAACTATAATTGTTATGCACCATGCGAACCACTTAAACACTGAATCAATGCAAAATACCTATTTCCTTAACTATAAAACATTTCCAAACATAGGCTAGGCGACCCTAGCGATTGTGCGGGTGCGCGGGAGGTGCGGGGTGCCGCGCGTTGAAGGTCGCTCCATTGTATTATTGCGTAGTTACGTAAACCTAACCTAAAGTTTTTCTATGAGTGATTCATATCTGTTCGTAAGAACTATTATATAATCTGTGCCCACAGATTTATAAGTGGTGTTTTTTTTTAACTACCATTATTTAAAAATATCATGTTGGTGGCATACGAGTAGACAGCGCGCCCAATTGTAAGTGGTTTCCGTAGCTTGTGGACGCCTGTGACGCCAATAAGCGTGGTGAAGTAGGGGCCAGATCATCTCGTTCTTGAGTTGTGCAGGTATAGCCGGCCCTAAGGTAGTGGACCTGTCGCTTTAGGCTACAAATGGCTACCTTTGAATTGAACGTTGGTGACATGCTATACATTTTAACATACCTAAGGTTTGTGTTAACCAGTGTTAACGCATTAAATATAATACAATGAATAAGTCGCTAAATGTGCTCATAGTGGTAATGTGATCTGATAATATGTAAGTAATTATAAGTAGTAAGGTTATCTGGAAGATATCGCTCTCTAGCGATAAGACCGCCTGTTGACTGCCTCTATTTTTAATCTGTGTATTGTATTGTTCTATTTTATTGTGGTGTGCAATAAAGAATATTTGTATTGTATTGTATTGTATTGTAATTGACATGTGTAAAAACACCAATAATGATCCTTAAAATAATAAAGGAGCTTGTTCAACAAGGCACAGTTATTTCTTTAGTAATTCGTTGAAAACGTGCAATTTGTAAATCAGTGCCATCTCGCGTCGAGTAGTGAAACTAAACTTGCCAATTTTTACAGTGGCCAATAGCAATTATCTTAAAAGAAAGCAATAACTTGTTGATTTTATTACATTAGTTTAGGAGAGGCCATTCTTGTCTTCCGAGGTCTTTCACACTAGATGGGAGACTATTTCGATTGAATCTTAAAACTATTCTTATCAAACAAAAATAAGTTACTTTTCCTTACTGGAAATTACTTGTATTTTCTTGGTGTTTCCTATCTGTTCCCCAATAGGTTTTTTATGTCCTCGTCATCGTAATACAACGCGCGATACAGGCGGGGACGGATAGGAATACACCATTTTCTTTGGTGTTTCCTTAAACACACCTAACGGCCTCCTAGCTTAGTCGGTAGTGACCCTGCCTACGAAGCCGGAGGTCCCGGGTTCGAATCCTGGTCAGGGCATTTATTTGTGTGTTCATCACGGATACTTGTTCCTGAGTTATGGATGTTTTCTATGTATTTAAGTATTTATCTATATCTATCTATTATATATATCGTCGCTTAGTACCCACAACACAAGCCTTATTGAGCTTACTGTGGGACTAGGTTGATTTGTGTAAGATTGTCCCATAAAAAACAAAAACAAAAAACAAAAACAAACAAAACACCAGAAAATTCTGGTGGATGCGCTGTGCTAATGAAAGTTCTGCATTTGTCCCTAAACCTAAACTGTCACAGAAAATCCTCGTACAGGGAACACGGACAACACGAATTACGAACCGAATTTATTTCCACGCCAGTGGCAATCAAGCAGCCTTGTGGTAGCTGATGCTACCACGGTTCTGGTAAATATGAGTGAATAAAGTGAATTCGAAATTCGGAGTCGATGATTCGAGTCTCGCCTGATGCAATATTTTTTATTACCTGAATATCAAAGAGTTTTGTTTTTAACCCGAATGTATTGACACCTTTTTTTGGAAACGGTACCATTTGTTGGAAGGCGCTTACGTTGAACGCTGTTCAGATTAAATTCTGCTTATATTTGAGTAATAATGCAGAAGCGCCGGCCGCCAAATCCTACGTACCTTTTGATGTAGATTATCATATATCGCCGGGTCAAAGGCAAATGTCTGCTAATAGAATTAAAACCAAATAGTCGTTTCTGCCTTTAGGGTCAAAGGCAAAACCAACTATCTGCTAATATAATTAAATCCAAATAGTCGTTTCCGCCTTTAGGGTCAAAGTCAAAACCAACTATGTGCTAATAAAATTGAATCCAAATAGTCGGTTCTGCCTTTAACCCGGCGATATATGTATGTATGTATGTAGGCATGTCAAAATTTCTAGCACGATCTATAGCACACTCTTAGACGGATTTCAACGTGTGAGGTGTCATTCCATTCATATCAGTTGTGGGAGTGGCATAGAATATATATTACAAATAGCGAAAAATAAAATTGCTGGCAAAAATAAAATCAACTTCTTTATTTATTTGTATGGCATTTTTAGTCAGTCATTAAGAATTAGCTATAAAGTCGATATCGACGCAGATCGGAATAGGGGTTCGGGTTCAATGCCCGCGTTCGGCAGCGCACGACAATGGAATCCATAACTATACGTCTAGACGACGTGGACTTGCAGCTTAATTGCAAAACTTTCTGGGCGTCCGTCGTTTTAGTTAAGAAGCTATGATTTTGTTAATCGATATGATCAATAATCAGAAACTATAGGTATGCCTAGCTACACTATGTGAAACGAAACGTTTACGAAAGCTTTGACGATGAGCTACCTTCAACCATCTGAGGGGCAGTTATTGAGATTTGAAACTTTGTCGGAAACAATGAAAGGGTATTTTAAGAATAACAGCGGTATGAATTTCAACCTGTGACTATTGAAACTATTAAAATACGAAAATAATGGTGCCAATCCTTTGTCTGCGATTATTTTCGACATATTTTTTTTTGATTTCGAGCGCTCGAAAGACAAAAATCGCCCCCTTACTGAATGCCTAGAAAAGAAAGTGGGAAAATTTATGGCGTGATTCATAAACATCTCTCGAATCATGTTCATATCTTTCATTTTGTCATTTCTGCACGTTAGAATAAACAAAAAACAGAGGTTTGTTAAGTTTTATGAAATAAGGAGTTCAAGGAGATTTTTGGAGCTGGGTTGTTGGATCATTGCAGTATTCTTATACCACATCGGTGGCAAACGTTCATACGGTCCGCCTGATGATACCTAAGCGGCAACCGTGACCTATGGACACCTGCAACTCCAGAGGTGTCACATACACGTTGCCTTTTATTCTAAGAAGGCTTCACTCTGTTGACGGCTAATGGGACATCGAAGGTCACCCCGTCACCATCAACTAAGTCACCAACCCAGGGTTAACACTTGAAAATTGCAATTAAAATTAACCTGTTTCCTTTGCTTTTGGGTGGAAGTATACACTGTATTTTGAGGATATGCTCTGTTTTAATCCAACAGAGGTTTTGTTAAGGTAAGTAGATATGGAAGTATGATGTCCATATTGGGTCTATAAGAATATATAAAATATGACTATACCCATATTTTTAAATAGGTATCTCTAGAAAAAGTATGTCTTCATAATATTCTGATAGTCAAGAGTTTTAAAAACCGAAACGTAAATGGTACCTAGGTAAAAATTGCAGATAAGAACTACGAGTATCATTTGAAGTCGATCGAGTCTCCATCGCCAACTTGAGGTGTAAAACTGCGGAAGAAATAATGCACAAGTTTGTAAAACGTAAGAAACCGAGAAATCTAAGGAAACACTGTAAAGAGCTTTAATCATTTCCTCAAACTGATCTTCTTTATAATTGGACTTTTTTATTGTTAATTACCAAAAGAAGTTTCTGCCGGTTGTCAGGTGCCTAGAGGGGAAAGAGAAGCGGGGCTAGGACGGTTGTTGAACCTTGCGAGAACCCGCAAACTTCAATACAATAAGACGTAACAGCCCTATTTTCTATCAAACGAAATTCATACTTAAGACGCGAGAAATATAATAGAAATTCGAAAGTTTTCGGAAGAGGGATCATTGAGCTTTAGAGCAATTTAACGCCACGACAGACAACGACGCAAGCGCCGTTTTAGCCCGCATTCGATTATCGACTTAACAGCTAAGAGTAGTAGGTAGAATTTGTGTTTTTGCACTGGAAACGTGGTTAGCGATCATGGTTGTAGCTTCCTGGTCCGTCTCATATCAATTAAGTGTATGGTCTCGCTAATTTATAGAGAAACGAGGGCAGGCCACTCACGCGCAGCCCTAATGACTCATTCAATATAATAATATGTACTTATCTGCATATTATTAAAAGGAAAAGTTGGTATAGTTAGGGAGTTAAGAGGCAAATAACTAACATTCTAAATAGAACAGCTACTTCTATTAAAAAAAATATCTTCATCTGACAGTGTACTGACGGAATAAGTATTATATTTAACCTTAAAATAAGGTACCATTAATCGTCCGTGAAATCATTCACAGGTAAACGAACTAAAAATGGATATCTAGAAAAAAAAAAGAATATATACCGGGTGTGGCCTGTAATAAGAGAAAAAAATTTCAACGTAGATTCTACTCCTCAAACTAGACAAAGTTTGTTCAACAACTTTTATAAATATATTGTAGTTTGAATTCTATTACAGTTTAAAGTTTATTCGAACACGCAATGTACTACGACATTGATTAATATATGTAGGGTGACAAGACTGACAGGCGATGTCATTTAGGCGGAACTTCATGTACATTGAAAATACTATTTAGTTTGTTTGAAAAAGAGACAATCTAAAATCTACATGACTTTCAAAGGTCGTTGAACAAACATTGTTTAGTTTGAGGAGTAGAATCTACGTTTTAATTTTTTGCTCCTATTACAGGCCACACCCGGTATAGGCATTTAATTTATAATTATTTTATATGAGAAGTAGAAAAAGATCAATATGACGTTTTTATAAAACTATAGATAGTAAGAGTATAAATATTTCATAAGGTATAAGTTTCTCTTTAGACAAATTGTATACATATGTATATTCAAAATTGACTGGTATGTAGGTTCATTTACAATAATAAATGTAAAAGGGTCGGCGGGAAGGGTATCTAACTCTAGTAGTTAGCACCTAGATGTCGCTTACGGCTGCTATAAAGTCGATGTAAAAATAAATGCAAAAAGATGATTGAAGGCATTGAGAATTTCGTCAACTCAGTAACTGAACCCATAGCTTAATTGGTAAAGCGATCGAGCCCCGGTAAGGCGTATCGATGCGAGGTTCAAATCCTGCTGGGTTGATTATTTTTTCAATGTTTTCAGTGTTTGTATTTGATTGAATAACATACTATTGTATGAGTGGAATGCCCCACTTTAAAAAAAGAAAAAAAAAAAAAAAAAAAAAAAAAAACATGTAAAATAATTATGAATAATAAATATAATTAGTAAATTGTGTGTCAAGGGAGCTAAAAATTAATATATTTACGTGAACATTGAAACCTGAGTGAAGCCAATGACTCTATTGAATTCCGAGCTTAGCGAGGGATTCTAAAATATATAACCCCGAGCTTAACCCGAAATTAAAATAATTTTACTTATTGTGACACATACCAAAGTAACTGCTTTTCACACCATCTAAGAGAACAATATTTAGATTAGATTAGATTAGATTTATTTATTTCTTAAAGAAAAAGACATAGTATTTTACACTAGATAGAACAAAACGCTTTCACTAAAAGATCGTCATACAATTGTAACGTGACTATCAATATTGCAGTGGCAACACGGTGCTTAATGTCATAGTAAATGAATGGATACGTCACTATCGGTCAGTCACCGTTGACAGTTGACACTTCGGAACGAGGCCAGAACGTGTGTAAGGTCGGTAATGCTTTAACTTTGTATGTTAACCGTAACATTTCAGAAGTAGGGATCGTTGCGAAAAAACAAATTTTTCGTACCACGCCATTAGCTCGACTTTTATTGCATTCAAATCTTAAAGAAAATGACAATACAAAAATATAAGCGAAAATAGAAAGAACTAAGATTAGATTATAGAAGATAAGATTATTAATAGTCATACGAGGTAGCGTATATTTCATTATTTAACCGATCCACATGGATTTTGAAATTCATTTTCGGCCGACATATTTTGTTTTTATTGTAAAACGGTAAGTAATTACAAAAATATAGGTGAAAAGTTAAATAACAGGACAAATTACATGAATTGAGTGCTTTTATTCATAAAAATAAAAGATGATTGAAGAAATAAACATGGATTTAATAAAATGTTTTTAAAATTCTTCATATTTCGATGAAATATAAAAATACAAGTAGTAATAGAAATAATAAAAGTTTCTAAGGACATACTGTAAGTTTAATGACGGAAATAACAACACATGGAGTGGATGAATAAGGATTTATAACAATACATTATGTACGAGCGTACATAAGAAGTGAAACGAAATACGCAGTCGCATAAGTTCATTGGTTAAATGCGTATGAAGTGTCGGCAAGATGAAAGTAGTAGGTAATTATCATAGCCTAATTATAAAGGTCATTTAAATTTTTGACAGCTCGTCCGAAAAGACCTCACCTACGTCACATAATGATGCCATTCGTTGACATCTTCAATTCAGTCAGGGAGTTTTATTAATACACTATTCATGTTCAAAAATGTTAGCGTGCCGTTACTAAGTTTATTTTGTGTTTTTTAATTATTTTATACCTAAAATAAGCTTCATATAATTTTAGGTAATTTAATATAATACTTTTAGTTGGCAATTCATTTACGGCATGTAATTTAATGAGGACTTTTTTTTAACATTGTGGCAATACAACTATTTGGCGAGTATTACACTGACAGACGGCCATATTGTATTATCTCTGTTTCTTTTAAACTTATCACGCCGTTTCATTTTTGTCTGAGATTCCCAAATATTTGATAGATATATAATGTATATAATAATTTAATAGTTGCTCGTAATAAATATTGGTGTAGTGTAACTGCGTGTAAAACTTCATACCAACGCACTGAATGTGGAATTACGCTAAAATATTTTATAAGTTACGTTGTAATTGTAATGGAATTACATTGTAATCTTTAGTAACATATTTATGAGTTTAATTTCTTTTTTCAATGGACTAAGCCGTTTAGTAGAAATCAATATGCAAATTTAACAGTATAACGGCATGTCGATAGCTTTGTATAACGGGGAAACTATAAATAAGTAATAGGAATAAATCAAACGTTGGTAATATTGTACTTACATAGAATAATGATAATTATTTTTTTGGATTGACCCATTAATGAAGAATATCCCATAGGCGTACCGCACCACACATTAGAGCGGAATTTAGCTATTCATAGACAAAAGCGGAAATTCGTCTATGGTAGGCTGAATTTTTGTATGGAGGCCTTTGACAAATTTCCACTACCATAGCCCAATTTCCGCTTTTGTTTACGAATAGCTAAATTCCGCTCTAATGTGTGGTGCCCCTTAAAAACTATAACAGTTTATGGCCGGCCATGAATTCCGTCATAGGGACACCATATGGAAATTGTGGTTTGTGGAAACCGCGGATCTTCCGCATCATTTTCAAAAGCCGCATCCGCCTCCGCATCAAATCGATGCGGAGCTCATGCGGATGCAGATGTGGAACAAGTCGGTACAGGAACGTCTCTGCGACGGCGCACGTGCTAGGTAAAGTAACGTAGGTAATTTCACCATTACCCAATCGGAATATTGTTACATTTTCGTGATTCGTCGATCGAGTTTGTTTTGTTTTGATTTTAGTGTTGAAATGCTATTGTAGGGCGAAGGGCTTTGTATGATGTGAGTAGTACAAAACTTTAATATTTGTTTTTTTTGTGTACTTATCTTACATCCGCATCCGTATTCCAGGGATGTGAGCCTTTTAATATTCGAATCCGCGGATGTCAAAAAATCAGTATCCGTAATATCCCTGATACAGAGCTCCTTCTTTGACGTTACGAATCATGTTGTCCCTTCTTAACGCATGACAAGTTCTCTTTCTCACTTAGGGAAACGTATCGGATACTAAATGTCAAACTCAATTTTTTTGACAGAGATGCACCCTTGCACACCCTTGGTATGGTGTCGTTTAGATATACCAAATGATTTGTTTTTTAATGGCACGGCATTTAAGTTGCATTCTTATTATAATGTCTAGTATAATTACTAATAATACTAATAATATCCTCTATTAAATAATTTTCCCTATTTTAAAAGTTTGAGAACCGCATCGTTCCCCGATGACGTCAGTGTGGTCACTGACGTCACGAGGTGTCAAAAATTTAACTGACCTGTATAATTAGGCTATGGGTAATTATAATATTACCGGTAAGTCCGCTAATCCGAAGCAATGTAAGCTGTAAGTAATTATGAAAGCCGTTGATGCCCTAGTGACAAAAGGGTTTTGATACAGGTATGTTGAATTGCCATACAACATACAACTATACTATACCACAGATTTGAGTTATATAAATATATACGCATCTATAACTAACACATAATGGATGCCATTTGAATTTGATCATGAGTTTTGTGGTTGGTTTGCACATTTTGGTATGTTCTGAATGTTCCTGGATGTGTTTTAGATGTACTGTACCTAACAAATGGGTAAGGTAGCATAAAACATGTACATTGAAATATTTGTGCTAATAATAATACCTATAAATGTTGGCTTGGTGTGTGGTGTGTTTGTATTTAAGTTCCAGATAAGAGATTACAACAAACCTAAGATAGAAAGATATTGGAGCCGGATATTCACCCATCATCCAGTCATCGGTCAGCAATGAACTGACTGAAATTCTATGTTTGCTGTGTCCTTTACTAAAAGTCTAGAAATACATAAATGACAAGAAACTGAGCAAATACAATAAGGTCCATACTTAGCAATAATAAGGGTTTGCTGAAGTTCAGCGGAGTGACCGGAGTAATAACTGACCACTCAACATGATCAACCATACCGCAAGTATTGAAATTCATACTTAATAGTCAAATGGTTCTAAATGGTAAGACAGGAATAATTATGTTAAATTAGCTTCTGGTGACGTTAAATGGATGTGATTCCTGCTCTAAACTTGTTTCAAGCAAAAATAAAAATAGAAATGTTATTTTTATGATGAGAGTAAAGTTTGTGAAAAGTAAATTAAGTAGAATCTACTTGCAATCTTATATTAATTTTGATAGAATTTTAAATTGTAATAGTATCACATAACCATCCAAGTTTCAGTTGGTATAATGATGTTGATGATGATTATTGCTAAAAGTAGCTACAACACATTGTCTTTTAATTGAATAACAGTAGTATGATGGGAAGGTAAGGTACAGTGTACCTATGTATAGAATGGAATTATACTGTTTCTTATTGCTGTGTTGTGTGTGTTTTTATTAATATGTTCACAGATTAAATATTTGTGATAAAATATTGGATGTCTGCAACTATACAAGCATTAAGTTAATAGCTGCTTGATGTTATAATATGAAGTGCACATGCACACAAGTTGGATGAAAATAAAATGAAGTTGTGATATTTGTTATGATTACCAGAGACAAGTTGATAATATAGACTGGCAATACAGTTTGTAAAATATAAAATGGTGACTCACTGTTTCTTATTGATTTGTGTTGTCTGTGTGTTTATACTATGTTCACAGATCTTCATATATAAAATACTTGTGATTTCTTCAAATAATACAAACAACGTTGATAGCGGTTTGGTTTTATCATATGAAGTGCACGTAAGTTGGGATAAAAACAAAATGAAGATGTGATATTTGTTATGTATACCAGAGACAAGTTGACAATAAAGACCGATAGTACAGTATGTAAAAGTATGAAGTGGTGACTAATTGTTTCTTATTATTTTGTGTGTGTGCTTATATTATGTTCACAGATGTTCACAGATAAAATATCTGTAAAGCAATGTTGTTTTTTGCAAATGATACAAGCATTATGTTAATAGCTGCTTGATTTTATAACATGAAGTTCACACAAGAGGAAGTAAAGACATGCAAGATATGGTTATTATTATGCGTCTCAAAGACCAGTTAACAATGAAGACTGACAAATGAGACAAGAGTATCATTTTATTATGTGTACCAAAGACTAGTTAACAATGAAATCTGACAAAGGTATAATTTTATTATTTGTACCAAAGACTAGTTAACAATGAAGACTACAAATGTATAATTTGATTATGTGCACCAAAGACTAGTTAACAATGAAGACTGACAAAGGTATAATTTTATTATGTGCACCAAAGACTACTTAATGATAAGGACTGCACATGAGGCAAAGGTATAAATTTATAAAGGTAGTTCATGTAAGGTGAGATTGTATAAAGCCTTATGTATAATAAAGGCGTATGATTGTTAGTCTGAGTTTGATAATGTTCAAATATAAATGAAATAGATTCGATGATAGCTAGTAATAAAAAAAAATGATATGACACTTCATATAATTTTCTCAGATTTGAATATTAGGCCATGATGGGGAGCGGTAAAGGTTTCATAGAAGTTTTATGGGACTTGTATAGTTTTTCACTGGAGCCACAGAGTTGTATTAAGGGTGAACCTAAGCCGTTTAAGAAGATACAGTATGAGATAATAAGAAATGGAGGTACTGTTTATTATTTACTGAGAGTTTCCTGTGCCTGAGTGTGTGTGTGTGTGTGTGTTAACATTATGTTTACAGATAAGGTATTGGTGACAGTATACTGCTCTGTCTTAAGCAGTAAATGATGCAACCATGACTAGTATGTAGTTGGCATTGGCCGTATAAAGTTGACACAAGGGAAAATAAAAATCTAATGGACCTGTGTTTAGTATTTTCCACATATGAAATAAATTGAACAGACAGGAATAAATGGTATGAATGTGATACAGACTTTTGGTCATGGGCAATTGATAAAGGTGAGTCCTTATTGATCTGGTTTTGATTTACAATCTGCAAAGTTGTCATAAATGTCGCCATGCATGATAAAGATAGTAGGTTTACAAGGGTAAGTGTCCCAGTATGTGGACTCTACTTTTGACTCCATTGATAAAGAAAGGGAAGACGGTTATGTAAAGGATTGTGCGAGAGAAATGACTAATGATAATAAAAGTAAATAGCAAGTGATTTTTACATAACGATTGAACTAATTTCCTGGTTGATTTGATTAAATGTTTGTTTTACAAAGAAATAAATTATTATTATGATTAAAGCATGCAATATAACAGGAAAAGCTCTTAAAATAAAAAGTTGAACTTCAAGTAACAACAGTAGTATAGTTAACTAATGGGACCCAGTCACGTACGACTGGTATAAAACAATATGAATCTGCATAAAGCCATTGATGGTATATGATGACATGAATCAATTTACTGTCTTCAGTCAATTTTCAAATAAACATGCGCAAGTATGTCGTGTGTTTGGCATGTTGCTGCTGGCGAAAAATGCAACCAGCGCGTGGAGTAGCAGTATGAAAAATCAGGCGAGTGGTCGGAGCGCG
Source organism: Pammene aurita (assembly GCA_947086415.1). Classification (NCBI taxonomy): domain Eukaryota; kingdom Metazoa; phylum Arthropoda; class Insecta; order Lepidoptera; family Tortricidae; genus Pammene; species Pammene aurita. The sequence goes on from OX352309.1 coordinate 20,077,441, forward strand.
AGGACATGGCTGCGGTGGTCAGTGAGATGAACTAAGCAGTAAGCCGATAAACCTGAGACAGCAGCATGGGGTAAGCCTGTAGTCACAACGCCGCCGTGCAGTGATGTTTTTATTCATGACGTTTTATGCTGTGATGCCTTTAGTCTTGGGATCACGTCGCCTTCGAGCGGTGATGTTATGCTGATTGGTGACGGCGCCTACGAGCGGTAATGTTTTGGTCACGGCACCTACGGGTGGTAATGTCTGATCACAGTGTTTGGAACCGGGCATGATTGGTGTACGAACTCACCGCCCAGGAGTGGCTTCAAACATTGCAGATATTGAGTCGGGCATGATTGGTGTACGAACTCACCGCCCAGGAGTGGCTTCAAACATTGCAGACACATGACAGTATGGCAGTTGGAGAGAATAACTCTCATACTTCATGTCAATAATCACAATTATTTTATTATACTTAGTTGTGTATTTGATAGATAAGTGTACGACTCGAAATTAACTAGTATTATGATTGTAACGGACTTGGATAAATAGACTATAAGGCTTAGAACGAAGAGACTCGTTCCTAAAGGATGGCCGACTGTAACGTGACTATCAATGTTGCAGTGGCAACACGGTGCTTAATGTCATAGTAAATGAATGGATACGTCACTATCGGTCAGTCACCGTTGACAGTTGACACTTCGGAACGAGGCGTCTGTGTGTAAGGTCGGTAATGCTTTTGATTATTATGTAACAGCTGAATATTTGTTGAATAAACCTTTAATTGATAACGTATAATGCAAAACTAGCCTTAAACTTTGAAATACCGTAACACAATGGTTATTTGTTATACAAGGGTGCAAAGTTGTATTTTAACCGCGAGTGTGGAATTGAAGCACGAGCTAGCGAATGGATTCTAGGGTTGAACTGCGAGGTAGCGAATGGATTCTATGGTTGAACCGCGAGCGAAGCGAGTGGTTCGAAAATAGAATCCTGAGCGAAGCGAGTAGTTCAAAAATAGAATCCTGAGCGTAGCAAGTGCACGCGACGTAATAATAACTTTGCAGCCGTGTGTAACACAAATCTTTTCACCTCACTAAAGCGAGGAAAATATAGTCTGGCCAGCCAACGAACGCAGTAGCAATGTACATAAAACAAAAATAGAGCAACACTAAGCGGATCGAACAGCAGCAGTGCTCCATAGAAAAGCAGCAATGTACATGATAGTCGGGGGGTGAATGATATTCGGGCAACACTAGTCCTATAAACACAAACAAGTCGAGCTAACAAAGTTTTTAATCAAATTAAAATAGATAAAACATCCAAATGAAGACTAACCTGTGTAAATATTGTGCAACAAGTTACTGAATCCGTGATATTTACATTAAAATTGCAAGTGGGACGCACATAATCACATATTCGGTGAGAAATATTGTTACGGAACCGTTTTTGTTTCGATTTTTGAATAATAACTGATTTTACAAACGGAATTTAACGGGATTTTTAAGCAAAGAGACTCAAAACAACTGATTGGACACTTGCTTGATGGTTCACTGACAGATAGCCGGAGTTGACGTTTATCACAATGTTGCCACATAACTAATGAACTTAAGCTGCGTTCAATGGAGCGCATTTATAAAAGTGTTTGTGAAGATAGCTAAAGCCGGCCACACACGCTAGGTTATAACTGATGGTTATGCCTGCACAGTTTATTTGTGCAGGCATAACTGAACGTGTGTATGACATGCTCGTTGCCTGCGCAAGCCAAATTTGAAATATACAAATTGATATTTTTTGCCTGTTGCCTGTTGGTATTGCTTGCACACGCAAAACCGACAGCAAAACCTAGCGTGTGTGGCCGGCTTAAGAGAAATACGAAGTAGTTCGAGCAAGTATCACTAGAGGACACTACTACCTACCTTTAATTTCTAATGATCTAAGAAACAGTGTTGATGGAAAAATGTCCGAAAGAACAAAGATAAAACTAACAAAAATCGATCGTAAAATGGCAGAATATATACAATGTTTTAGATAGAAGGCTACGATAGACATAAAAAGCACACTACTTTGTTCACTCTGCCAGAATAGGTATGAGTTTGATTGCGCAGGCCTTTCAGAAAAGCTTTATCGTCTAATGACCACCGATTCAAGAAACAAGTGGAAGTGCAAAGTATAATAGCATCCACAAAAAAAACACCTGTACAATAAAATGTGACATTTAGGAAAAAGAACATACCTCCTAAAAATACTAAATTGACACAGGAAACTGCATGTACTTCAGAGATGAACCAGCCTGAAAACCTAATAACAACGCTGAGTCCGATACCCCTGCCTGGGCATGATTGCGTAACCCCTCCCATTACCAACTTATTGCCTACTACGGACAATTTACCTAACTCGAGTAATTCACCTACTACGGACAGTACAACAAACACGACGATCTATAGTGAAGGGGAATTGCATTCTACCCTGGAAAGCACATTATGTAGCCTACATGTTGATTCTCATATAGATTCTCGCATGGATATCGAAAAAGTTGATTCAGATGCGTCATTTGTTTCACCTAATTTTCTATCGAAAAGTCTGGATGGGTCATTAATAGACGGCGTCTCACTACAGGAAATGCAAGAAAATATATGGCATCTCACGTCGTCATTAAATAGCACACAGAACGAACTAGATAGCAAAATTTTGGAAAATAATGAACTCCGAAGACAAATCCAGAAACTGACAAAGGAAAATAAACTTTTACAATCCCTATGTGTAACATCGTCCCCAGACAATAAGGGCAATAATAATTCTGTCAAAAAGAAAAAAAGATTCTCATTGATTTCAAAGTCACCCTCATCATTGTCGCCAGTGGTTCGCCAGCATATTGAAGAAGTCCATAATTTACAAATAAAGATAACGGAGTTCGAAAACCAACTAAAAATTGCAGAAGCGGAGATCTCCAAACTGAAAAAACACATAGAGACATTGGAGACTTTAACAAATCAGCTTAATTCTTCACAAATAGTTCCTCCTCTTGAAAAATGCCACGAGCCGAGTCTTAATTTACCTCCATCAAAAGAAGTAGTGAATTCGAATAACAAGCACCGTATATTCATACTCGGAGATGAACAAATACTGGGTTTATCAGCAGCGATTATAAAGACGAGGACAGGAAATTGGAACGACAGTTACCAGCCAAGCGCACTAATTGTACCCAATGGCAACTCTAGTGTAATTCTTAAGAACTGTGACCATATTAAAGAGTCAGCATCAATAGAAGATGTTGTAATATTGGGTGTCGGAAAACATGATACTAACCCATTTAAATTTAATATAAACCTAAGTGCAGCACTAGCTAAATTATCCCATTTAAACAACGTTTTTGTAGTTTCTGTTTCTGTTAATAAATTTCTAGACATAGCACTGCTTAATAAAAATATAAGGTTAATTTCTCAAAATTTTCAAAATTGTAAGATGGTCGATTGTGACTACACTGACAGAAACCGTTATCTAACCTACACTTCCAGAAACCGTTATCTTAACAATATATGTAAGGCAATAAGAATCACTATGGATTATGCCGAGTACAAACCGCAGTCCCTAAATTGTCCAAATAAAGTGTCTAGGATCGCAAGACAGCATTCAGCTTCAAAGAAATTGTTGAAGACCGATACTGATAAATCTAATAACGCAACAAGTTTAGTAAAAAAGGGAACGATACCTTATTATTTTCAAAAATCGATAGCGAATGTCTCCAAAGACTTTTTTCGTTAATAAAGAAATAACTATGCCACAACCCTCATTACATAATCAGCAAAATGCGTATCCGCAGAAGAAAATCAATGATTTGGAGATTCTCAGTAATATCGACGAAAATTAAGTCACTATATTTCACCAGAACATACAGGGCCTTAAAAATAAACTGAGTCTGATTGAAGCTTGTATAAATGACTTTTTTGACCAGGGCGTGACTTTGGACGTCTTGTGTTTTTCGGAAACCTTCATTAAAAGATACTGTGAAGGAAATATTATCCTCAGAGGATATAAATTAGCTTCGTCCTTTTCCAGAGATAATAAAAAACGCGGTGATGTATGCATCCTGACCCGGAACAATATTGATACAAAGCCAATCCTACTCTGTAAGGAACTATCCCAGGAAAAAATGTTTGAATGCTGCGGCATAGAAATACCTAGCTTAAAAATGGTAATCATTTGCTTATATAGAATTCCTGATAATACAGCTACCAACCTTGGTATTTTCTATGATAAACTAGAAACGTTGTTACTTAAAATACAGCCAAAGAAAAATATAATACTCACAGGTGATCTGAACATTAATATTCTAAAACAGAATTACGCCTCTACAAACTTCGTAAATCTCCTTCATCATTTCAATATGCAATTGAACATAAAAGTCCCTACCAGACAGAATACCTGTCTTGGTCTATTTGCTAGTAACATACAAAATGCAGTGGGTGGGGTACATACTTTTCACCTCTCCGATCACGACACTTGCCAAACTCTAGAGTTTCTAAGTGGTTACAAAAAACCTGAATATAATTATTGGTATACTAGTTGTGCCCGCGGCTCCGCCCGCGTGGAATTCGGTCTGTGTCAGAAAGCGGCTAATTCACCCCTAATTTCTCTCCCGCTACCCTGGAGGCGGAACTTGAAGTAAAGTTGACAGATGGATACGCTAGAGGACAGTAGTCCTAATAAAATATTTTACAATTACCACTAAATGAAACTACACTCAACAATTAATACTTTTTTTTATCATATTAATTTTTTTGGCATGATTTAAACGACATAGAGTAAGTAGGTGTGTATCGGACGATACAGGACCACTTTTGTATTTATACGTTCATGTCCACGTCAAATATCATCCATATCGATCCTCCCATCAAATCAGTCTAAGCATGAAAGGTAAGAACAGGCGCGGTTGAAATTGGGGAACAGAAATGATTTTTTTTTATTTGAGGTGCACTTGGAGGGGTGGTGGGAGGGTCCATGCTCCTGCAATTTTAACTCAATCGAGTGTAGTGGCTACCCCCCCCCCCCCCTTTTAGTTAGACGTTGAATTTTTATAGGCTACGTATAACCTGGCTGGGGATTTTCTTGAATTGGAATTAGTAATCCTTAAGGGGTGATTTCCGGGATAACAATGCAAAAAAAACCGGCCAAGAGCATGTCGGGCGATGTTCAGTGTAGAGTTTCGTAGATGTCGCCCTGTTACAAAACATCCGTTCAAAAGGTCGTTTATTAAGGGATATTTGGCGATAATTCAAAAACGGCTGAACCGATTTTATTACATATAGTTTTCATTGAAAGTTCTTATCAGGCCTCACCAAATTTAAGCTCTCTAGTGCGAACGGTAACCGAGCTAGACCGCGGACAGACGGACGGACATGGCGAAACTATAAGGGTTCCTAGTTGACTACGGAACCCTAAAAAGTGATAAATAGTAGTTTATGTAACATATTAAAAATCCATTGAAACCATTAGAATGACCGCTATTACACCGCCATGACCAACCTTATTGCGCCGGCGGTCGGGGGGGGGGGGGGGGGGGGGATTTTCATTACGTTACCGTAAGAAATGAATTTTCATACGTTTTTACCACACTGTCACACATAATACACTGATGTTACGTTACTGGTTGATTTATGATATTGGTGTAGGATCAAGATATTTATTCTTTAATGTAAGCACATTACAATGCACTACTGAACGTCTGTGAAATTTTTGAATTTTGTGAAATTTTTGACATTTTCGTCTTTTTTGACATTTTTTACTTTTAGGTTCTCGACTTTTTTCACTTTTATCACTTTGTCACTTCTTACTTTCACTTTTCACTACACTTCACTTCACTGTTTCTCAATCGTATGGGTGTCGCGTTTTCGTGACGTGACGCTTTTTCGTGACGGTCACGTGACTTTTTTTCACCTAGCCCCCCATCCGCGAACCGTCCGATAAGGAACTTCGTTCCAAAACTACCACCGGTTCTAACCCTACACCTCTGGCCCAAGAAGTATTATGACCGAAAAGAAACTCGACGGGACTTATTTTTTTCAAAACAGTAATACATTATTAGATCTTAAAGATACAAAATAATGCGTAGTTCTTCAAGAAGACATATCAAAAGAGCTTGAGAGACAGATATGAGATAATGTACCCATTGTTTAATTATAAAGAAAAATAGGCCTATGTCCAGCAGTGGACGTCTTTCGGCTGATATGATGATGATGATGATGAAAGAAAAATAAATCCTAATCTGACTGCTTTACAAAACGTTTGCTATGTTTTCCTACTTAAACGGTGTCCTATAAATGTTAGATGATTTTGTAGTAGTTTTTTGGTTTGGGCCATGCATCTTTGTCCGTCATATATAGTCCTCGAACCTGCAATAACCCTTTGACATTCATGACATTTTCAAATATTTCTTAAGAGCGGGTAAAGGTAAATTTAAAGCATCGACGGGTAACATGTTATAAATATGAACACCTTGACCAAAAAATTAAAAAATTTTTCAATACCAAATTTCATCTAAATACGTACAGCGGTTATTGGTTGTTTCGTCCCCATGTAAACTTCCACCCCTTTTGCATCCGCTTAAGGGATAATTTCCGAGATAAAACTATTTTATTTCCTTTTCTAGAGCTCAAATTCTCTCCATACCAAATTTTATCTATATCGATTCCGCGGTTAATAATTCCCTATACAAATCTCCAACTCCTTTTCGAATGTGAAAACTATCCTTTTCGAATATATTCCATGAACAGACTTTCGACCCTCGTCAGCTTTATTACATGTAATAGATAGTTTTAATGAAAGTCCCTTTTAGGCTTCACTTTCATAATTTTTTTCAAATTTTTTGGACCTACGGTTCTAAAGTAAGATAGGGGGGGGGGGGGGGGACTTTTTTGAAGATGAAACTATCCTTTGTCCTTTCTCGAGACCCATACTATCTCTATACAAATTTTCATCTAAATCAGTTCAGCGGTAAAAAATTCCTCACCAAATTCCAACCCCCTTTTCATCCCCACAAGGGTTTGAAAACTATCCTATGACGTTTCTCGAGACTCAAATTATCTCCATACTCATTTCTATCTAAATCGTTTCAGCGGTAAAACATTTTCCATACAAACTTTCAACCCCATTTTCACCCCCACCAGGGTTGATTTTCGGGATTAAAACTATATATTATCCTTTCCCGGGACTCAAACTATCTCTATACAAAATTTCATCAAAATCCGTTCAGCCGTTTTCACGTGATGCGCGGTCAAATAAACAGACAAACAGATAAACAGACAAACAGATAAACAGACAAATATTCTACAAATTGTTGGAACGTGTTCTGTTATCGATTCTAAGTATCCCCAGCCAACTTTTTTTCGATTATCTTCCATGTACAGACTTTCGACCCTCTTCAGCTTTATTATATGTATAGATATACAAAAAAGACTACAGTAAAGAAAATATACTAAAATTCAAAGAATGCTTAAATAGTTTATGTTGGAACGAAGTGTTTCTTGAATCGGATTTTAATAAAGCCTTCTCCTTGTTTCATGAAATTTTTTGTATGTTTTATGAATTGTGTTTTCCGAACAAAAGAATTAAGGTAAACTCAAGCAATTATAAACCTAAGTGGCTAAGTACAGGCATAAAAAAATCACCTAAAACAAAAAGGTTTCTGAGATCTCGTTGTTTTATCAAAGATCAGAATTTGTTAAATAATAAGATGAAATACAAAACATATACAAAATTGTTAAAAAGATGCATCGCACAGTCACAAAAGAATATTAACAAGAGACATATCCGATCAGCAAAAAACAAATGCACAGCTGCCTGGGATGTAATTAATAATAAAAATGATGCTGTCAAGGTAGTCAACTGTATTGAAAATATTCAATCAGGCTCAGTGACAATTGACGATCCACAGAAAATAACGGAAGCTTTTAATAACTTTTTCGTCAGTGTAATGAACAACACGTCCACTTCGGCCAGCAGACACAACCTAACGGGTAAGGGTGGCGTGGGAAATAGTTTATACCTAAAACCCTGCACAGAAGATGAAACTGAGAAGATAATTAAATCCTTGCGTAATACGACTGCTGTTGGTATTGACACTATTTCAACCCATATCTTAAAATGTGTTGTAAATGAAGTAAAACCCATATTAAATCATCTCATTAACCAATCTCTGGAACATGCCCAAGTAACAAAGTTATCCTGTAGTGCACAGTTTACAGGCTTACAGCACTAGTACCTCTCTCTTAATGGTTCTAGGTTTTACCACAAAGCTTATAACAGGTTCCACGGAGTTTGTTTGGTTTTATAGTAGACCTGTTCTTATAAGCTGACTTATAGTCGTGTATAGAAAGAAATTATAGGCGCAGTAAAGGTTAAGAAGGCCTATAAAAGTGGTGCAAACGTGTAAATACACTTGAGAATACATACTCCAGTAAGTTACACTTATAATCGCCTACAAGAAGTAGTTATAAATCCGCTACAAGTGTCATAAGCTAGTAATAGTACTTTATTGAACTAAATGCACTTAGAACCTTTTTTACTTGTTACTGACCTTATAGGGGTGTATAAGTCAAGTTTAATCGTCAATTACAAGTGAATTAGTTCTACAGTGGTTTCTTCTAAGAGTAAGTGTACTTGGTATTATTGTGGACTCTCGAATGCTGTTATAGACTTAATTTCTATATAAAGGTTTCTTGTAAAACTATTAGTGTCCAAAGATGTCTTCGTGAAGTCCGTTTAAGAAGACATTTGCTTTTAAAAATTATCGCATCGTCACAGCCATTTTGATTTCTTTTGAGGCATTGGGTTTTTATTAAATAATAACCAAAATGGATATAAACAAATGGAAGCGGTTAAAAAAAAGCGGTTCATATAAGAGGAAAGTACAGAAAACATACCAACAAATGATAAGTGTGCCGAGTTAATTTTAATTCGTCCCCGTAATATGGCTCGAGAATGCTGTTAGGATTCATATTATTTTTAAACACAACTTAGTAAATAAGCCGTGTTCAAAAGGCGAACAAAAATTGAGATGTAAAACACAATATACTTCACCGAAAATACTCATGCGTTTGCCGCGCAAACATGTATGCACGTATAATATTACATGTATTCTGTGGACTAATTATAAATGTGAAGTATAGATAGTTTAACTTACCTCTTAATTTTGTTTATTCTTCTCCACAAACGCACAGAAAAGTCATACGGGTGTACGTTACAGGCCTGTCTGGTTCCATTAAATTCTCATAGTGAGCAAATGGTTCTCCGGAGTCTAACTATAAGTATATTATGGGCTTAGGTCGTGATGTCTGGTTCTATTAGTCGCTCCTAGTTGGCTTCGCGGGAGCAGATAGTTCTGCGTAGGTCAACTATGAGTGTATTATTGGTCTAAGTGGTGCTCGCCCAGTCTACTATGAGTGTTTTATTAGCAAAAGTACGCGTATAAAATGGGCCCTTTTCCGTCGTTATAAACTTTTACTAGCCTGTTATAGACCTGGCTCCGGAACCACTACATAACCACATTTTGTTACTTGGGTGGTCTATTTCCGGAAAAACTAAAAAAGTCTGTGGTTAAGCCATTATTTAAGGATCTTGATAAGAAACTACTAAATAACTATCGACCCATAACTTTAGTACCTATTCTTTCCAAGATATTTGAGAGAGTTATGCGGGATAGAATTGTCGATTTCATGGAAAAACATAATATCATAGCAAACGAGCAAAACGGATTCGTAAAAGGCAGATCGACAACACATGCTACTTATTCATTACTTAGTGAAGTTACACAAAATATTGATAAGAAAAAGTTAATGGAAGCTGTGTTTTTTGACATGTCTAAGGCATTCGACCTTGTTAACCACTCTTTGTTACTAGAGAAATGTGAACATTATGGAATTCGTGGAAATGCTTCCAATTGGATCAAGTCATACTTGACCAACCGTAGTCAATGTGTTGAAATAAGTAGACTTAACAATAATAATGAATTGACTCAATACAGATCTTCGTTGCAAAATACTTTGAGAGGCGTACCCCAAGGAAGTGTTCTAGGACCGTTACTTTTTATACTCTATATTAACGATATTCCTTACGCAACAACACATCAAATAGTTATGTACGCTGACGATTTATCGATTGTTATACCTAATGATGATACTACTATGACATTTGAAACCCTAATAAATAATGCTATTAATGATATTGACAATTGGATGATTAATAATAAATTAACATTAAATGTAAATAAGACAAATTGGGTACAGTTCTCTAATTACAAAACTCGACGAGCCTCGCTTGCTATCGAATGTAAAGGTCAACCTATAAATAGTTGCAACGAAGTGAATTTTCTGGGTATTACAATAGATGGCTTTTTAAATTGGAAACAGCAGGTAACTAACATTTGTAACAAGTTAAGTCGATTTGTTTTTTCCTTAAGGAGATTGAGAAGGCTAGCAGATGAATCAACTGCTCTGACTGCCTATCACGGCTACGTAGCATCAATTCTCCGATACGGAGTCATTATTTGGGGAAATTCTACAGATGTCAAACAGGTGTTTATGACCCAAAAAGATTGTATGCGTGCGGTGCGAGGGGTCAGCCCTTTTGCGCCGTGCAGACATCTATTTAAAAAGTTTAACGCTCGAACCTTGACCAGCATTTATATTTATGCGCAAGCTAAATTTGTACGAAACAACCCTGAATTGTTTAAAAAACCAACTCAAAATCCAAGGTTAAGGAACAGAGATGTACTTAGGATACAAAGGCCAATATGTAACTCTGCCCAGTACAATAATAATTGCTTTATGATGTCAGGAAACGTTTATAACAATATTCCTCTCGATTTAAGACAGCTGCCTGATACCTTGTTCCTACGTAAACTTCGACATTGGCTAATGGATAAATGTTTTTATATTTTAAATGATTTTATTGACTAATTGAGTCATTGTAATTTTGCATTGTATCGTTTTTATTTTTCATTTTACGACATACTATATTGTATTAAGGTGTTATATATATTGCATGCTCTAGTAGATTTAAGTTTTTAGTTTTAAGAATACATTTTGCATGCCGTAACGCGGCTAAATGTGTGATATTTTTTAACCATAAAACTTTTACCTACTGTTACCACATTTAACGCAAATAAAGAACTTACTTACTTACATCAAACAAAACTTAATATTTTTTGGACGCCTGTCGCGCGGTTGTGTACGTCATTTCGAAAATTGTAATTCTGCGTTGAACAATAAAATAATTGATAATTCTGATATATTTATGACTTTACAATGAAAAAGAAAGGTGCGAAGAAATTAAAATAACAACATAAAAATGACAGATGATTATGCGGTCAAAATAAAATAGTTGACATCCAGGAAGGAAGGAATGACACATTGATACTTACAATGATTGCTAAAATCATAAGGCCAGTCGAGGGAAACGAGTAACCACCTATATCTACCAGAAAATACACCTTTTCAGTTTAGAATGGAATAGGATTAGCTTCATTATCTGTATGAATAAGAGAGTCATGTTAAATTACATATATTATATCACTCAGTATACGCCTACTTATTTATTATGATTTCCTATTATCATTTCGTTTGACGACTATTTTAGGTAGGCACTTATTTAATCTAATGTACGAATTGTATAATTGAATAATCAATAAACGCACGTGAGGATTTGGTGTTTATTTATTTTGTACATAGCTTGGGTAGGTACATAAAGGAAAACATTTCAAAGGCTTGATAAAAGTATGTTGTAGGTAGCGGGATGCTTGGTGCTTAAACCTGTTAAATTGTAGTGTTTTCTTGCTTTGTGACAATATGCAGCACTTGCTCCTATGCAACAAACGATCATGGACTTCATTTAGCACTAGTTTTCGCTTCAATTATTCGATTTCACACTGAAAGAAAGAACTTGAAATGATAATTCGATACAAAACTCTACATAACCTCAAAGTCACATATATCACGAAAAATGTAAATATTTCAGCTGGTCTTTGCGTTGATTTAATACATTTATTGAAAGGTGATGGCAGATATTACATTAATAAATAATAAAAAACGCAATCTGAAACTTAAAAATATAAGTAAACAAAACTAAAATTTTAAAATTAAAAAGTTACATGTCACAGATAAAACAAAAACAATGCACAATTTTCGAATTATTCTGAGACAGGTAGTTCATCAATTAAAATGGATCGATCAAAATAATATTTCTTGAAAGATTTAAAGCGTTTTTTTTATAGTAAAATCATGAAACAAAATTGTTTACACTAAATGTTTTAATTGAATACAATTAAATATAAAATATTTTTTGCGTCCACAGCACCTGATTTGATCAGACAATTTAATCAGATTTTTAAAGAATAAAAAAGAGCTTTCCGAGCCAGTGAGGTGAAAAAGCTATTTACAATACAAATGTATGAAACAATGTCAAGTGCTTACAAATAAAAAATACGATTTAAAAATAACAATACAATTTCAAGTACCTCAGTTATTACTAAACTAAAACATATATTATGCTTAGGTTTATGGATGGTTCACGCTGTAGCGTTCCGCGTCCAACACGACACTTCCGACATTTCATTTTGTATAGAAAGCGTCACGTGATCCTCGGAGGTCACGTGATGTTCTCTATACAAAACAAAATGTAATTTATTTGATCAGAGAAAATAACCAAGCATGACTTAAATCCACAGCGCAGGCTTCGTCAAAAAGGATACAAAACGAATCTGCCACAGGCTTCGTCAAAAGTGTAAGTACAAGATAAAATCCGCAACAAGCTTTGTCAAAAACGTAACCCTCTCAGCGCGCCTTCACGTTAATCCCCGAGACGACACGTAGGTACCCGGGGCAACGGTTCCAAAAATGCTGGCCGCATTACCGCGCTGCACTGCCAACGATATTTGCTGGACCAGGTACGAGCCGGACCGGGGACCACAACCCCGGTCCTTCAACCGCTGCCCCAGATCTTTAATATTTTTTTTCTATACAAAATGAAGTGTCAGTCAACGTGTAGACGCGAAACGCTAAAGCGTGCTCCTTTAGTGGTTTATTAGTTTAGACCACCCAACTATAGTCCAAAAGCTCAAAATTACATTCCAAAACTAACTAAAATATCTTAGTGTGACTACTATTGAATAGACACAGGTTTATTTTTTGCATAATTATTTATGAAAAAACTTAGACAAAACCACAAAGAAGATTGGGGTTGATACTGTAATTGTTGTGTTAATCTTAATAAAAATTGTCTATTGTTTAGTTTTTAAGATAATGATGTATGCCCTGACATGGCGTCATGGTCTGACTTATAATAATGTAACATCTTAATAACTAACATAGACTACTTACGTGCCTAACCTCGATACCTTAAGAACAATTGTAAAAATTGGACGAAGTTTGTTGCGGATGTCGTTTTGTATCCTTTTTGACGAAGCCTGCGCTGTGGATTTAAGCCTATTTGCTACCTACACATATATTTTTTCTAGATTTTTGAGGCCAAAAATAAAGATAATTGTAAAAAGTAATGAAATAAACGCATTTGTATTTAATTCTATGTACATGACTTTACAATGAAATAAATACAAATACAAAACTTTAACGACCTTCTAAGTAGTCTAGTCTGTAGTAACCCTGCTTACGAAGCAGGAGGTCCCGCGTTCGAATTCTCAGGGCATTTATTTGTGTGTCTATCACGGATAGTTCCTGAGTTATGGATGTTTTCTATGTATTTAAGTTTTTATATGTATATATCTATTATATATACATATATCGTCGCCAAGTGCCCACAAACAAGCCTTAATGTGCGACTAGGTTGATTTGAGTAAGATTGTTCCGTAATAAAAGATAGAAAAGAAGAAAAGAACTACGTATCGAACATAGTTGCACTTGTACTAAACATACTTGCACTTTACTTACTGGATTAAAGTTGAAAGTTAGATCTATATAGTTAAAATACTAAGTCAAAGTTTCTTTCAAAATTGTACAAAAACAAGTTTACCTCACAATTTTCCTCTGTACTTGGAAAGGGATTGCGAAACCATTGAGAAAAACAAAACAATACCGTTTATAGCCCACTTCGTCAAGGTTCAAAAATTTTACAGTAACCGCAGATTTCATGTAATTCAATGTTGTTTACCAAATCCGGTGGTATTCTTAAAATGTGATAAAATTGTTTAGATTAACTTTATAAGACTAGCGAATGCATTTTGCTTTTCTCACTATATCAGATGAACACCCATGCATTTATTAATCATCTGTAAAACCTATTTGATCCCAATCCGAACTCCACAACGACAGATTATCCCACAACATTAAACATTAATAGAAAAAGACACAAACAATATACATACACAATGAGACGTTAAAATCGGATCCTCATAGCGTAATGCCGCGGCAAGCCATGACGCTGGTTTTCCGTGGGGACCTTCTTAATCTAACTTAAAGCTAGGTAATAGAAGCCACACACACCAACGTCACTCAAAGTAAATACAATTGAAATTAAAAACCAACTCAAAAACAATAAAGAATACTGATAACAACAGAAAGGAGATCGTCAATTTTTGGTAGGCGATTTGCCCCAGATCATAAAGGTGCGTATAATTATGAAATAGATATCAAAACATTCGCTTTAATTTCTAGATCAGGGTGGTCATAAAATAATCATGAAATGTAACGGGAAAATTGAGAAATCGGGATGAAAAAACATGAATGTGATAAGGACAATATTTTAAAGCGTACATGTTTATGATTTAAAGTATAGCACAAAATAAATACCGGTTTTTTAAAGAATTTCTACAAAATCTGACATGATAATGAAACGGAAATCATAATAAAAAATTAAAAAGTCATAATTTGATCCTGCCGCTGATTTCTTGTATTTGGGTAAACCACGGGTAAACAATCGTAGCACTTATTACATAGAGATAAGGTTTAGCATTGTTAGTGCGCTACTACTGGTATCCATGAAGTTATAATTTTAAACCGGAGTACACTCTTGGGCCAAAAAGCAAGGCCTAAAGAGAGAGTAATTTAGGGAGCCGCGTCCCGCTTCGACTTAGGGAGTTACAATGCCAGCATGACAACAAGTCAAAATGTCAATGTGTGTCAATTTTGTAACGAGTTCGAGTGAATTACCACCACCCATATTATGCCCTCTATCGGACCTTTTTTTCTAGTCACCTATGAACGACTGTTTTACACGGTAATAGGGTTCATCAGATGAACCTTATAATCTATAAATCTTTTTTTATAAATCCATGGTAGTATTCTGATACTAAGTCTTACTTAATAGAAAAATAGTCAAAACGAGACGCATCCCCCTATACCACCAACTCCTTCGGTCCCACCTTGTGGCCGAAGAGCACACTCCAGTTTCAAATTATAACTTCATGCGGCAGACATGGATACGTCATACATTAATAGTGTCAAACTATTATCATAAACAAGATTAGCAAAATAAACGTAACTTACTGAAAATGTCCGTTTCGTCTCGGCCCAGGAGAAGTGAACCTTATGTCAATGCTGTAAAGACGTTAACAACTTATTTAGCACTATTTGGATCGCGGAAGGATCAACGAAATTACTTTTTATTTTGCATTTCTAATTCTCGTTTTATTTTCATGGAATATTTTGTCCAGTTTTGTAATAAAATGGGTATTTGCTTAAAATTCAAGAACAAACCTTATACGAGACCATTATCGCAAGTGGGCCTGGAATTGACGATCTCCTTTGCATGCGAACATTGTGCTTAAAAGTTGGAAACAATTGACTATGTATTTATATACAATACAATGTTTACGAGTATAGATACGAGTACCTACATTTTATTCAAGAACAAATATTTTAAGAGTAATAATGCCAATAAAATTGGCTAGCGGGCGAAGGTTAGAAAAAGCTTAGCACATTAATGTTTTCTTGACAATAACTGGGACCGTATTCTAACTTTAAAACACGTATAGACACGATCCAACTTCAATACAACTCCAATGCATTAACTACGCAATACAGCACAGCCAGTATATAGGTATCTACAGCGATTTGGGGCAAATTTTCTATTTATATCTTTAAGTTATTTTTTTAATAATTATTTTACATTTTTTAAAGTGGGTATTCCACTCATACATTAGTATGTTATTCAATCAAATACAAACATTGAAAACATTGAAAAAAAAAAAAATCAACCCAGTTGGACTTGAACCAACATCGATACGCCTTACCGGGGCTCGATATCGCTTTACCAATTAAGCTATGGGTTCAGTTACCGAGCTGACGAAATTATCAATGCCTTCAATCATCTTTTTGCATTTATTTTTACATCGACTTTATAGCAGCCGTAAGCGACATCTAGGTGCCAACCACTAGAGTTAGATACCCTTCCCACCGACCCTTTTACAAGTGTCACAACGGAAATAACAGATGGCGCCTGCTATCAACTCATAATTATTTTACATTTTTAAAGTGGGTATTCCACTCATACATTAGTATGTTATTCAATCAAATACAAACATTGAAAACATTGAAAAAATAATCAACCCAGCTGGACTTGAACCAACATCGATACGCCTTACCGGGGCTCGATATCGCTTTACCAATTAAGCTATGGGTTCAGTTACCGAGCTGACGAAATTCTCAATGCCTTCAATCATCTTTTTGCATTTATTTTTACATCGACTTTATAGCAGCCGTAAGCGACATCTAGGTGCCAACCACTAGAGTTAGATACCCTTCCCACCGACCCTTTTACAAGTGTCACAACGGAAATAACAGATGGCGCCTGCTATCAACTCATAATTATTTTACATTTTTTAAAGTGGGTATTCCACTCATACATTAGTATGTTATTCAATCAAATACAAACATTGAAAACATTGAAAAAAAAAAATAATCAACCCAGTTGGACTTGAACCAACATCGATACGCCTTACCGGGGCTCGATATCGCTTTACCAATTAAGCTATGGGTTCAGTTACCGAGCTGAAGAAATTCTCAATGCCTTCAATCATCTTTTTGCATTTATTTTTACATCGACTTTATAGCAGCCGTAAGCGACATCTAGGTGCCAACCACTAGAGTTAGATACCCTTCCCACCGACCCTTTTACAAGTGTCACAACGGAAATAACAGATGGCGCCTGCTATCAACTCATAATTATTTTACATTTTTTAAAGTGGGTATTCCACTCATACATTAGTATGTTATTCAATCAAATACAAACATTGAAAACATTGAAAAAAAAAACGCACACTGTTGTGACACTTGTAAAAGGGTCGGTGGGAAGGGTATCTAACTCTAGTGGTTGGCACCTAGATGTCGCTTACGGCTGCTATAAAGTCGATGTAAAAATAAATGCAAAAAGATGATTGAAGGCATTGAGAATTTCGTCAGCTCGGTAACTGAACCCATAGCTTAATTGGTAAAGCGATATCGAGCCCCGGTAAGGCGTATCGATGTTGGTTCAAGTCCAACTGGGTTGATTATTTTTTCAATGTTTTCAATGTTTGTATTTGATTGAATAACATACTAATGTATGAGTGGAATACCCACTTTAAAAAATGTAAAATAATTATGAGTTGATAGCAGGCGCCATCTGTTATTTCCGTTGTGACACTTGTAAAAGGGTCGGTGGGAAGGGTATCTAACTCTAGTGGTTGGCACCTAGATGTCGCTTACGGCTGCTATAAAGTCGATGTAAAAATAAATGCAAAAAGATGATTGAAGGCATTGAGAATTTCGTCAGCTCGGTAACTGAACCCATAGCTTAATTGGTAAAGCGATATCGAGCCCCGGTAAGGCGTATCGATGTTGGTTCAAGTCCAACTGGGTTGATTATTTTTTCAATGTTTTCAATGTTTGTATTTGATTGAATAACATATTATTTTTTTAATTTTTAGCATTTAATTTTTATTTTAGATCTAGGTTTATTATTTACCAATACTTTGATTTTAATTTAATATCGAATTAACGTAGTAATTATACCTACACAATAAATGGTATCTACATATTTCGGCGTGAAAATAGATTCCCGCGTGTGCTATAATGCTGCTGGTATGTCTGCTTTTCAGCTTTTGTTTTCAGTATTAAACTCACAACAAGGAGTAATTGTAATGTATAATAGATTAACGTTACTTGCCAATGGATAATGTGTTGAATCTAATACAATCGCAGTAATGTCTGGAACATTCAGAAACCGTTGATCACATTAACCAGGCCGCGTCACCGACCTATTTCTATTCTGCCAGTGGAAAACAAAAGACGATCAGAAACACAACTTTCCTCTTAAAAACGGTACCTTTAAGGTTGTTTTTTTATTGGAAATTTACGAAAATGTCTCTGAACCCTCACGTGTTTATCCACGCAGTGCAGTGATTTTGAGTTCGATAGTTTCTCTTGTTATGCATGCAATGACTAGTTTTAACAAGGCTCGTTCAGTTCACTTGTGCGGTGTTATGTAATGCTTTTCATGCGTACTAGAGTATTTTGATTTATTTTATAAATCGATTCAGAGGCCTACGTGAGCCGAGCTGTTGACATTTGATGCATTTGCATGTTATAAGTAATCGCTGAAAATAGAACTTGGCCTTTTGATGGTTTCATAAGCTTGTGTAAACTTAGGTATATCGTAGGCTCTGATTTTAAGTATATGTCGTTTTCATGAGTATTTTAACACATGTTTCTATATGTACACACTGCTTGACCTCACTTAGCTTTTGAACATAATTGCAGAGCGTTTCACTTTTATTCAAAGTAAAAAAATTAAAACAGGTGTTTGTATATCTTTATCTTATCTTAAATGCGGTGGTTAACACAATCCATTAACATTAACAGCAAGTGTAGGATACCTCGTCGTGTCCTTATAATTGTTTTATTAAATATATGATTCTGTAACAACACCATGACCAAGACATGACATAGACAAGACAGCTCAACTCGAGTCTATATCATAGATAAACTAGATAGATACAAAACAAGATTAACATCAGTGCTACCATAACACCCAATTATACATAGACAATTATAAGACACCGACCTAGTTCTACTACTTACTAGGGGCACATTTTATCGGACGAGCGGAGCGTAAGCGCAGTGAAGTTCTTTCAGACAACTTCAGACGCAACAGAACTGCCAGCTGGCTACCTAGGCGTCCCTGCATTTCAATGGCTTTTTGAATAGTTGTCGCGCGATAACTTTAGTAACGTTTTTCTGATCTATATGAAATTTGTTGGGGTTGTAGTAGAGCTCAATACAATTTGAGAGTTCGTTCATGAGCATGGTCGATCAAGGAGTTATGGAGCTAGAAGGCTCGAAAAAATCATCATTAGGGTCTTGTTATATTGGAGAACTCGTTTGTAAGAAGTTCTCACGAGTTCTCAGTTCGAGGCAGACTACTAGTAATGCTTCAAGTGACGAATTGATAAATTGGAAATGCAATTCTGAACTCGATAGTACTTCCAAGCAATTGGTGGTCCCTAGCGCGGAAGAAATTTTGTCGAGTCGAGTGTTCCCTTATCAGTACACCGGATTTTTGGGGGCAGAAATGATTTCGTGTGTTTATAACTTTGTTTATTGTTAAATAGTTACCAAACTATGGATAAAAAATAAGAAGTAAGATCCATACGGGCTTAGAAATGTTCAAATAGTTTCTTTTTTTACAGTTTGTACCTATCTTTTGGCTATTGTAAATGGCTTATAATTTTCTGGGTATCTAAAACATGAATCGGCAACTTTTCTAAGGCATATAATAATATAAATTGGCCGTGAATTCATATTTTAGCGACAATATCTTTTTATAAGCCTCAAACATGTGGCATCATATTATTGAAAAACGGCAGCAATATATAGCTGGCCAAAAAATTAACCGGGAATTTGAAATAATAGGTTGGCAACAAAAAGATTCACTTGGCATCTATTATTCAAAGCAGGCTTGGTTTAAATATTTGTTGCCAGCTATTTGTTTCTACCTAATTAACCATTTTTTGGGTATCAATTGCTGGTATCATTTTAATTACGGGAGCACTAAAATTTCAGGAAACTGGAATATTTTAAGTTTCCGTACCAAAATGGTTTAAAAGGAAGCATGTACTACTCTGTCTTGTCACAATGTCTATTTGCTCCGAAATTGCTAGATCGATTGAGCTGAAATTTTGTAGGTTGTATGTCCCCTGGTGCTTTAAGGGGGTAATTAAGAAAATTAAATAGAATGTTTTGCAAACCATAGGGTCATTGTTAGTTGCCATCAGGCGGGCCGTATGCTTGTTTGCCACCGTCGTGGTATTAAAAAAAATTGTCGGCGCGACCGGTATGCATGTTGGTTAGGTAATAATGGTCGTTTTCCACATGAATCTTCCATGGCAATAAATATTTAAAAAAAAATTAAATTATGAGTAATTTGTATTTTTAAATGAGCCTAGGAAGATATAGGTGCGAAGGCGAACAAAGGAACAAGGAGCTTAACTGTGATTAAAAGTTAAAGTTCAGTGCATTTGTCATAAAAAAATGCTAACAAAAATATATAATAAAAATTTTGATCTGTATGGAACCCGTAGTTAGTATGCAATTTCCCCTCTCTTTATTACGTATTTTGAATGTATACATTGAGCACTTGAGCCTTAGTACCTACTTCCAAAAGGTAGGCACATGACTACTACTATGTACGTATAATCAAATAATTTTATTGAATATTTTAGTCATTATTTTTTTAGTAGAAACACTACTACACGTACATTATACAACTTGTTTTATTTTAAATGTCAATAAACAACAGGTAACCATTATTATAAACAACAATATGTTTTTTCTTTTCCTTTAAAACTTAAGAAGGTGTGGTCTGTGTAGAAGCAAGGTAGGCGACTATACCTCTTTTTTTTCACAATAGAAAATTAATGATCCATTTCGCCTATGTAGGTATCTTTTTTCAGCCCTATGAGGGAAAACTACGACAATCGCACGATTTTTCTAATCTAAAAAAAGGAAGTATGCTGGGTTGAATATTTTTTAAATGTTTTCAATGTTTGTATTTGATTTACTTAATAACAATCTAAGGAAGTATAGGTAGGTATTTAGGTAATACCTACACAAAACGCACCCTTCATATTTTCCATTAACTAGGTAGGTAATACCTATACCTACAAAAATGGCACCATTCATTTATGCTCTATTAACTAGGTTGGTATTTAGTAATACTATACAAAAAGCACCTTTATTTTTTTCTAAATCATATACCGGGTGTGGCCTGTAATAGGAGCAAAAAATTAAAACGTAGATTCTACTCCTCAAAGTAGACAATGTGTGTTCAACGACTTTTGAAAGTTATGTAGATTTCAGATTGTCTTCTAGATATCTAGGTATATTGGTTCTAGATATCTGACTATAGATACTTACCTACCAGTATTCATAGACCCTAGTAACTTTATAAGAATCCATTTTATCTTATAATTACAGCTCGTGTAAAGTTGCCCGTTGTACTATTGAATATGTAATTCACTTTAATTGCTTCCTAAATATTTTAAAACCACATTATTTTTAATTTAATAGGTAATCATTTTCGATTAAAAAAAGGCTTCTTAAAATACTTCCCAGTTATAAATTCAGTTTTCAACATAATTATTTGATACCTACCTATAGTTAAACAAAGGCTATTAAGACATTAAAAAACAGCCAATATTGAGATAATGCACGGCCCCAAATTAGACGCCAACCTAATCATTTTGGTACCCATTTTTATTTTTTATAGCTACCCAAATTCAATTATTTAGCAGCCTGGTTAAATACATGCCATTGTAAATCATTTCTGCCCCCAAAAATCCGGTGTATGGTTATCACCGAAAGGTTACGAACCACTGTTATAGACATTGATAACAGGATATAACATCCCTAAGAATTTTTTGTCCCAAAAGTTGTAGTGAAAATCAGTACAAGTCCATACTACTCTTTGATTCTGTTATAGCTGTCAACCGCTAAACATGGCGCACAAAATTTGTTCTAGATGTCACATCTAGTAGAATCTATGGTTATAGAGAATATGTAAACGTGAAGCAAATTTAGAGGTGCGAAATGTGTCTGTTTCATGGCCATGACCGGTTAATATTCCTCAGTTTATCCAAACAAATACCATTTGAATATGTAAAGTAAATTCACACACGAAATGTTCAAATATGAAAGATTCTGTTATATTCAGTATCTACCAATTGTCCAGTCGCCATCGTTTTTTTAACAGAAACCACAACACATCTGCCTTACAGAAAACCACAGCCAAATAGCACTAGATGCTACTCATAGTGTTGTGTTCCTACCGATGAGTAAACATCGGTATCAACGTTCGAAACTCATGGCACTCGGTAAGGGTAGCAGAAAAAGAAATACATTTGAATATTTTATTAATAATATTGTTTAATTTATTTTTTATTTTCTCAATTATACTGCGGTAAACTGTACATATGTGACGTTTTCAACTCAAAGGCACATCATTGTCAGGTGTTAATAGAGTTTATTTCTAAATATTTTTGTATGGCAGTAACGCCTTATTGACAACCGACAATGATGTACCCTTGAATTGAAAACGTCACATATACATATATAAATACGTCATAGAACCTTAATACTCAGTTTAGGTACATTCGAAAAATAATACATGCCAAATAGGTAACGATTGTCAATTTAATTGTCACGCAAAATAATATGTGCTGAATCTACAACGTCAAATAATAGTTTATCGAAACACTCACAACTGGAAATTAGCATTAATAAAATTAACAAGTCCCAACCCAAATCCGTATTAGACTGAGATAATGGACTTAACGCAATATCCTGATTTTATATTTATGGATGAAGGTGCGTGCTGTATTATTTGCAAGATTAATATTAAGAAAAAAAAATACAACATAGATCAACACATACAATCAAAGTCTCACCAAACTAAACTATATGAGTCATCCTGCCATTTACAGGATATAACACGAGGCAACGCTGATTTCGAAATTAAAGACGATATGTTATATTGCAAATTGTGTCATTCGACATTATTCCCATCTAAATCTAGTATCGACCGCCATCTGTAAACTGATTTACACAACAGATCCCACAATAATAATGCACAAAAACAGTTCAATAAAGATTTAACAGAATTCATGGTTTCTTCGAATGTAACTTGCTCAAAACTAGACAACCCTAAATTCAGAAATTTTATAGAAAACCTTCTAAATAATAAATATGGAAACGATATTAGTGTGCCGAGTGAAACAAAAATACGAGTACATTGCTTACCTGAACTGTATGACAAAAATAAAAATGAAATCAGAGAAGAACTGCAAAATAAAATGATTTATCTCAGTGTTGATGAAACGTCGGATTCCGTAGGAAAAAAAGTGGCAAATGTTGTAATCGGAGCTCTAGATGGAACTAGTACCCAGTCACATCTATTTGCATCTAAAGTATTACAGGCGACCAACCATTCGACAATAACTGAACTCGTCAACGAAACTCTTGAAGATCTTTGGGGAAACCAATACAATGAACACTTGGATAAATTATTATTTTTTATAACTGATGCCGGATCGTACATAGTAAAAGCAGCTAAAAATCTTATTCGGCAATATGAAAATATGACTCATTTAACTTGCATTGCACATGGATTTAATTGAGTCGCAGAAATAATTCGAAATCTTTACCCTGCCACAAACAGTTTCATTGACTATAAAAAAAAATTTCGCAACGCTCCTTCAAGGACAAAATTATTTCGAGAAATGTATGGAAGTATTCCTCTTCCACCCCGACCGGTGATAACCAAGTGGGGCACATTGTTAAATGCTGCCTCATATTATCACAAACATTATGATAAAGTAAAATCTGTCATCGACGCCTTAAATCCGCGTGAAGCAAGTGCAATTGCTAAAGCGAAGAAAATATTCCGCAACCGGAATTTAAAAGCTGAGTTACTTTTCGTTACTTTTCTTTAAATATCGATTTGCATGGTTTGCAAAAAAAAATTTCAACGTTAAGATTACATCAAAAGGGCAGAAAAGTTTATCTTAAACTAAATAATATGTTAAAGAAAAACCCTGGTTATAAGACTATACAAATTATAAACCAACTATCTAAAAACAAAGAGGTTTAAATCCCAGCAAGTGTAAATATTATATAATGCGTGCAATATTTTCAATACTTGACACACCTTCCTATAACCTCAGTCAGTGTGGAAAGGTCTTTTAGTCATTTAAAATGGATATATTCTTACAGACGTCAAGGATTGATAGCAAAATC
The DNA here is from genome assembly GCA_947086415.1 of Pammene aurita. NCBI lineage: Eukaryota > Metazoa > Arthropoda > Insecta > Lepidoptera > Tortricidae > Pammene > Pammene aurita. The sequence goes on from OX352309.1 coordinate 20,101,698, forward strand.
CATGGAATAAATTTTAGTAATCTATTCTAACCTTTAAAACATTTATACTTAGCGTCTTTTTTATTTATATAAAATAAAGGTTAAAAATACTAAGTGTATTTATTTGTATTTGTTTTTCTGCCAACCGTACATTGCCATGAAATTCGAACGCTGATACCGATGTTTACCGATGAGTAAGGTTGCCAGTTGCCAGAGAGCTCAGAGGATGCAGTGTGTTGACGACGTGAAACCCTCTTGTCCGTTTAGCCGTCAACACACTGAATCCTCCTTTACATTCCGGCAACGTGCATGTGACACCTTTGGAGGTGCAAGCGTCTAAAGGCTTACAGTAGCTGCTTTTGCTTGGTTTTCTAATATAGAGCCGAAAATTGTATGGTAAATTATTTTTTCCATAGTTTTTTTCGAAGAATCATCAATGGCATAGTATCGTTTCGCATATTGTTATTTGGCATACTAACCTAACCTATGCCAAATGATAATTTTTCCAAATAAAAGTATGCAAAGCAATTCATTTGGTAAACGTTGGTATGCTAACTAAATGCTATGAGATAAGTTGTTTGGGAAATGAAATAAGGCGAAAGGGTTTTCGGCGAAATAGCAGTATACCAAATATTCCTCAGAATACAAATTGTATTTAGAACGAAGAACGTGTCCCAAAGAAGATCTTATCACCTGACTAGAAATCGCCTCCTCCCCTATATTTTTTAAATACCACAACAGTGGCAAACAAGCATATGGCCCGCCTAATGGTAAGCAACTAGCGTAGCTAACTAGCCTTTGTATGCCTGCAACTTCAGAGGTATAACATGCGCGTTGCCGACCCTTTAATGTTAAGGAGGATTCACTGTGTTTTGCGCTACTTCGAGCCAGTTGGATATTCGAAGGGCATATCTCCGCTCCAGTGGTATCTAGGTCGAAATTGTAAACGCATGAAATCCTTAAACATGGAAAATTCCATAAAAGTCAGTAGCAACGAATCTGGCACCGAATAGACGAATGCTAAGCACTCTTCAGCTTCAAGACGACTGCATAAACTGCAACAAGTAGGTTGCATCATGTTTATAGGGAAATATTGAAATACGAATCCAAATATAAGTATTTCAATACCTAATGAATGGGTTCCCAACGTTGATGAAAGGTTTTTTGTCCATTTTACTTAAAGTTGTACTTACACAAGTATTCTTTATTTAGAAAATTTTATGTGGTTTCTACTCAGATGAGACCACCAAGTGGGTCCCACAAGACAGAACCCGGTGACAGGGCAGACCAAGGAAACGTCGGGGAGCCGAACTTGATGCCTCTCGTGCTGACTGATGGGAGACTTCACAAGACCAGTATACGTGGAAAAAGGAGCAGTGGGATACTCTTGGCTCTAAATAAAATAAAATAATCTACTCAGAATCACGAGCGTTTTCGATCCTGATACTAGTTAATGTATCCCAAGTTTAATTTTCCATTCCGTTAGCATTTTCCATAGACTACGTAGATCGGCAACGGAATGAAATAGAAAAATAAACCTTGGGACACGTTTCAGGCGGGAATCATTACCGGTATAACTAAACATCGAAATACCGCCTTGCATACTCATTTATTTACCCGATATTCTCAAATGTAACTTATCTAATAAGAATCGGAACGAATCAATTTAATTCGTGCTAAAGTTACCTAAATTGCGTACAAAAGTATAAAAACACAAAAATAATTAAAAACATAACATAAAAAATATACAGTTTTCCACGAAATAGATCCAACTCAGTATAAAGAACTAAATAATCAGATAGTAAAGTATACATTAACAGCAAGTAAAAATAAGCATAAAAAGCTAAAGCAGGCAGAGCAGCAAAAGTACCTATACACGCAGCGTATTTTAATTAAAATAAGGAATAAATAAATGGCAAATATTCCGAACACAGAACCTTGTTTTTACAAAAACAGAAAAAGTTGAGAAGGCCATTGAAGTGTGCTTTTCACTGCTCATGAAGGCAATTTTTAACAGACCTCTAGCGTGTTGGCTAGATTCACAATGTGGGCAGTCATACAATGTTTTTATGGATAATAATCGTTTCTACGAGTAATACATTTATTAAATACCGAGATTGAAACATGTGTTTGATAAAAAGTTAGGGTACCTAACTAAAACCGGTAAGTAAAAAGCATATCCCCTTTTTAATTTCTTCAAGATGAAATATAGTACATTACTGCAGAGACCAGTAAGTAAGCTTTCCTGGCTGAGTATTTAGTAGCCGTCCGAGTCGAAGACGAGGACGGCTACAATACGAAGCCAGGTAAGCTGATTACGGTCGAAGCATGTATAGTGCTTTTCTCAAACATGTAAGGAAATATTTTAATACATACCCAAAAATACCACCTAAACTTAAGCAATTTTTCTTATAATTGCTCTAGGTAAACGTACTCATGTTTAAAAAATATGTATGAAAATGAAAAAAAAAAATTACATTTATTCCTTAAACGACTAATTTTCAAACTTATTTATATAAAATTACTTGTTTAGTGCTTCAGTTACTGGCTGAGTGATTTAATGTTGTATGAAAATCCTTTACGTACGTCGCGCTGAACCTGCCTTGGAATAGAGTCCCTACTGGTCTCTAATTACTAACGTAACAGGAACATTTCCGAGCATGTTTGAGAAAAGATAATAAATGTAACTAAAAACTAAAATGAAAACCAAAATTATTCCACAACACAATTCAGTTGCAAATCAAATTCTCTTTTCTTCAGCGGACTTGTAAATGTCCTCAGTCAACATCCGACAAAATTATTCTTTACGTCAACTGGGTGAAAACTTAGGCGGCATGCATTATGGAACATGCACATGCATTGTGCTTATGGGTACATAGTACATTGACATGACTTATAGATAAAACTATTATGCTGTTCACGGAAAAAACGCCCGAGCGTTTTACGCCTCTATAATGAAAATACGCTCCAATTTGACGCTCATTTTCATGAACGTCGCAAGGGAGCTCATACGTTTTGTTTCATGCGCTCGCCGCTGACAGCATCAAAATCAACGCAATATCGCTTGGTTTTTTGTGATTGTGAAAGTAAGTTCAAGTGTTGTTTTAACTCAGAGATAAGAGTACTATTTACTTAACTGGGACCTGGGACACAAAATGTATCCTATTAGTTTCGAATCCACTTTATTTATCGTATGGCTACATGTCACTGGATATCGATAGGCATTTCTTCCCTAGGGTAGTAGTAGTGGGAAAGCTGGCGATAAAGAAAATCCAATGAGTGCTGCGAGGTCCTGATGGGACAGTGCAGCTGCCAAGTTTGTGACTCTTTTAGCACCATCCAGGAGATCAGGTGTAGGGTTCTCTAAGGTGTTTCCTATGGACGTAGAGTAACATGGATGCCCAATGATATATATCGAATCCACTAATGATATTTCTCTACCACAAATAAACCTAAGTCATAAAATCCCTGTACAAGTCGTAACCTATTTTCAAATAATGTGCAATTTTATTCTGCCAATAGAATAAAAGTTCAAAATTAGTTTAAACAGATGTAAATACATTTTATATTTTTGTGAAAAGTTCTAAATGCTTCCTATGATATCCTTCAAAAAACATATCATTAAATTTGGTTTCGTTAGAAATGTTAGAGTCGTCTCGATGAGTAGTAGGTAGATGATTGTTGAAAGAAAATTACAGCTTGCTAAAAATGTTATATCAAATATGTTTTTTTTTTATCAACAAACTTATTGTTTATATTAAAATTGTATGGACTATGTACATGACAGTGATGCTATGAGTGCTATGACTATCGGCGCCCTGGCATAAGTTGCATAGTCAATTTAGAGTAGAAGGTCAGTTTTGGGTCATAAGTTTAATCATAATAACTAAATACTACTAAAGGTATACTGTGCAACGTGGGGGATTGTTAGCCTATTATAATGCAAATAAGTGTTTAACACGTTCAACGCCAAGAACTAATATGTGATGTTTTCAAGTCAAATGTACATCATTGTCGGTTGAAAGAAACTTTATTAACAACCGACAATGATGTACCTTTGACTTGAAAACGTCACATATATCTGCCATCAAAATTACACACAATATACTAAAAACATATATAAAAACGGCTAACTAACGTTTTGTAAGTCGAATATAGCTGTTTATATATTTAATATGTGTTCACGGAAGTTTTGTGTTTAAATTACACACTATGTTTTTATCATACTTGCGATGAAAAAAATGTGTTGGGACAAAAAAAAGGAAATAAATAATCCATAACACCTAGTAGCGTAGCGGCCTGTGTGGAATGCCACAAATGATGAGCGAATGTGGTGAAAATAAATATATCTACGGGGATTATTTTTTTTATTTTATCGAAAAGGAATCACTGGTCGAATAACTTATACTTATTTATAGTCAAGAAACTGCCCAAAAACCCACACGATTACCAAAAACACATCAAATACATGCAAAATATATATTTAACTGCCTTTCTGACTCAAGAGGTCGTATAAATCAGATGTATTTATTTCAATAATTTCTGAATGTATACTTATTGGATCACGTGTGTCCGAGCGGTCACATTCCTGTATTCCCAAGACGTGACCCAAGAGCTTTGGGAATTGTAACTTTCGGTAATGGTAATAACAACCATTTTACAATGGGGGATTTGAACATTTGCATGTTTTGACATATAAGGTTGGGATGAAGGGTAATCTGACCTTGTGAGGGTTGTTCGGGGTTCTTGTTACACATACAATGTATTTATGAATAATATATTATGTACGTCGGTAGAATCATGAAAATGCTCAGCAGGCGTGGTTATCTACGTGACGAAATAAAACCGCGTGACTGAATGAGACAGACGCTATCATTATCACCCTGTTACTTAGACAAGTGCGACCATCATATTCGTACAGATCTAAATAAACTAAATATGTCTCACAAAGGAAGTCAAAATAGATTAACACATCAAAATGTTTCAGTTGTACTATTAGTATTACTTAGTAGTAAATAACGCAACAACTGCAATATACAATCGTGGCATAATGAAGAGCTTTTCAGTCGAGTACCGTGTTTACGTAAGGGACGAGATTGTAAAGCTTAAGTATGTCACAGTACCTATACAATACTTTTTCAACAAGTGCTCAAAATAGGCAAGCCGGTAAAAATTAAGTTCCGCGAATGCCTTACAATTACCTACAACTTTGTAATTTAGTAGTAGCAGTAGTTGGTTAAAAATACTTGCTCTCAAGACCCGTGAAAGCGGGCCGATTGGTATGTAACCCATGCAAATTGCACCCGTTTACACTGTGCTTGACGGCTTACAACGCAATAAAAATTGTAACTGAAATTAGATAAGACTTGCATGCTTAGTAAATTTTGTTACTAGTAAGTAAAAATAAGTTAAGTAATGCATGAATTTAGTTTAGTTCAGTGAAAACACAACTGTAAACAAAGAGCGAATCAACTGCCATCAAACTGGTTTACAGTTTGGCAGTGCAACTGATATGTAATACTCATAATTATTTTTGCATGTTTTTAAAGTGGGGCATTCCACTCATACAATAGATTGTTATTAAATCAAATACAGTCCCGGCAAGGCGTATCGATGCAGGTTCAAGTCCTGCTGGGTTGATTATTTTTTCAATGTTTGTATTTGATTTAATAACAATCTATGATATGTAATACCTATGTAATGTGTCCTTATGAAATAAAATATTATTATTAATAATAATAGTAACTTCGATCTCCCGCTGTATGAAAATTCATTTTAGCATAGACGACGATGCTAAAATTTGCGACCGTAAAGGCTCCATCGAAAAGTATGCGCTAATAGTCTGGTCTACAAAGCCTCAATGCAAGCATTATAGTCGACGAGTAGAATAATAATTTTAAGCAATTGAAAAACGTTATGTAGGACAGGACATCAACCATATGATAAAGAAATAAGTGAGCATATAGTGCACTGCACACTCCATGCAACTGGTTATTATCTCGAAAGCTTGATATTATGAAGGCTAGACTCCTAAGGGGACTGACGAAGGTAGGCGCGGATCCAGGATTTCATTCAGGGGGGGGAGGGGCCTTTCCCTTCACAAAAACTCATGCGGTCCGCAGCAACTATGACTCCCGAGTTTTACAACGGGCGTTGCGTGGCCAATTGTATGGACGTGGAGTGAGCACTGTAAGCGTTCTTATTTCTCTATGATAGAAACAGTGAGCTAAGGTGCTTTTCTTTTATTAGCGAAACCGTTGGTGAACTTGGCATTCTTTTAAATAAATAAATATTTGGGGGACAATGTTACACAAATCAACCTAGTCCCAAATAAGCGAAGCTTGTACTATGAGTACCAGGCGACGATATACAAACGCTATAGCTAAATATAAACTTAGATACATAGAAAACAACCATAACTTAGGAACAAATATTCGTGATAAACACACAAATAAATGCCCTTACCAGGATTTGAACCCGGGACTTCCTGCATCGGTAGCCCTGCCCACTACCGACTGGGGAGGAGGCCGTTGAGAACCGTTGAGGCCTTTACATTTATGATTTGATGGGATTTATATTTACTTTGGTAACGATAGCCCGCCTTGCCCCGTGGAAACCGTTGCTAATTCAGATACTGTGTCAATCACAGTGGCTTCATAGCAGTCCCACCATACTCAACTTCCAACGACAAACCTGAGACCTGAGTTTGTTCAGAACCGTCCAGGTGCGCCATCGTTCTTTAAGGTCAGTCTTACAATAATGGTAGGTACATGTTATGATTATTATGTGACTCTTTTCTAAAGGGTTGGCAAGCGCATGTGACACATCTGGAGTTGCAGTCCATAGGTTACGGTAGCTGCTTACCATCTGGCGGGCCGTATACCAGTTTGCCACCTTCTAAGTGTAAAAAATGTGTCCGAAGGTGATATCCAAAACTAAAGATTAAAGGTAACAGGCTTATAGTTCAAAATCTGTAAGAATGAACTTTTGACACTTCAGTACTATTGACGTCATTAGTGATGGGGCTAAGACGTATCGTTTGTCAAATTTCGCGATTATTTATGAATTGTTCGAATCGATTTTACTACAACCGATTTTTTCTTGTTATATGCCTATATATTTTGCATCACAAATCTTCTCAAATTATAACAATAGGAATAAGAGAATAAGAACAATGTTTATTGACTTAAACCTAATACAAGTGTAAGTAATATTTGCACAGTACGCTAATAGCTTAAGAGAGACTTATGTATTAGGTTTGAAACAGTTTCACCGGAACTGAGCCTCTGTCTCCCGAACTAGGCTGCCTGTGACTCGGAAGTCAGTGATTCCACCGAGATTATGAGTTGAGATGAGTTGTATGCAGTTATGCCTAATATACGACTAGTAGTTCGCTTCGAACTCAGAACTCGCGATTTACTTGCAAACGAGATGACCAATATAACAGGACCCTTCTGAAGATTTTTTTTCGCCTTCTAACTCCACAACCCCTTGATCGATTCTGCTCATATACGAACTCTCAAATTATATGTATCTCTGCTACAACCCTACCAAATTTCATCAAGATCAGAAAAGCGGTACTAAAGTTATCGCGGAACAAATTCTCAAAATCAAAAAAGCCATCGAAATGCCGATACGTCCCAGTAGCAGAAGTTGTTTGTGAGAACTCACTTCGCTTACGCTCCGCTCGTTCGAAAATAAATTAAAAAAGGAAAACTTAACTATAACAAAACAGAAAATAAAATTATTTAGGAAATGATCATTTAACAATTGTTATCTACTAATTATGTATGGCATTATAATAATTCCATAATTAATACAATATGATAAGAAAGTCTTATATTGTCTATTGATTACATAATCGATTTTATCGACTTACGGAAATGTTATATGAATCGGAACAGCAGACATGGTCACAACACTAAATTTTAAAAAAGGAGGCGTAGACCGTAACTGTTTGCATGCTAAATTGTTATCGTAAAATATTCAATAACTAAGATATGAAAAAAATTAACTTTAATTAAGTTATGTTTATAAAAAGTGAAATATTGTGTTTACGTACATGACAAGCTGTAAAATCGTTATGGGATTTTGTTTATAATTTCAAAGTGTCTTGCGCGTTTACGTTCTACGGGCGTTGCGATGTGTCAAATGTTCATTCTTACAGATTTTGAACTATAGTAACGACGCAATAATTGAACTATGAATTCTCTCATTATGATGATGCAAAAAGTGTTTAGCTGTAGAAAGAAGTTAGGTACTGAAGCAAGGTGACCAACTAAGTATTGTAGAAATAATCTGCCCCCATATCCCATTTTACCTATGACTGAAAAAAACCTGTACTATTCCTGTGACCATTACAAGTACAAGATTATGTTAAATTTTCAATAAACACATCATGACCCCATTGCGCGTACATTCACCGCACCCGGTAACAGAATATCTGAGCTTGCAACACCGATTTATTCAAATTAATCTTTTCATGACCCGCTTCTACACTGTCCAGGAGAGTTACTCTTTCATAGCGAGTGTTCATCTCTAAACCAGTCAAGTCTGACTTACCATTCACTCCTCTTGTTAGGCTCGCGGTAGACGAAGTCGGTCTCGTATAGTCTCGTACAGGTGTTAGGTCAGGAAGGAGGTTCCCCCCCCCCCGAACGAGATCCTGGATCCACGCCTGGGTGTCCCCCAGGAGGCATATTTTAAAATTGGGCGCAAAGGCCTTATGGGCCGGTACTTGCGCCCCTGGCGGCCTGCCACTCGCCCTCTTGGCCTTAGCGTAAATACGTCCCTGACCCTATTATATTCTAAATCGCCAGCAATAAACGCCACGGTCAATGTATGTATGGTTTCGAATTTAAGCATCTGGCTCATCAAGTTTATCAGTGCCATGCAGTCCGGTTAAACTCTCCTGCGTCATTAGTTCAACCTTCATTTTTGCTCTGATTCCTTGCGGCTGTCTTACGAATATCATTGTTCTTATACGATGGCAAACATTAATATAAAGTGTACTGGGGAGTTTGAATTTATGATGTGTCGTCCAACTTTGTTTTGACACTTGCTGGTTCATCAGTCAGCGACCATGACGAGTGAAACCTGTGTCGAAACGTCGAAAGTGAATGTAAATCGACCTACTAGCGATCGACCCATTTACACTAAAAAATAAGGGTCAGCGTTTATCAGTAGAGCAAGCAAGGTTTCGATTTAGTATGCCCAGAACTGGAAAGTTCCCTTTAACACAAAACTAGTAGGTACCGGGAGCAGATATGTGACCATCCACTGCCACTTACTCTGAGCATACGAACCGGTTGATGGTAACTAGGGCTTGCAATACCGGTAACACCCTAAATACCGGTAATGCCCTAATATCAAAACACAAACAAACGCGCTCTTTGTTCATATTCAGAGATCACACTTACATCAGTTTGCTTACGCCACATTTAAGACTGACGGTTGGGAACACAGTCCTGGGCTGTAAAAGACATATTTTTAAACCAACTTTATGTCGCTTAGGGCGTTCTTATAATAAAGAACGCCCTAAGCGGCACGCACTATCGAATTACAAGTGCTACTTAAATCTGTATTGCGCGTTGGGCCTTGGTATATCATTTTTTATAATAAATTCTAAATAGTGCGTCCACCTGCTATTTGAGCAACTAGGTCGCTAGGAGTTTTGGATGTGACACAAATATCACACGCCAGTAGTCCATGGTGATGAATTAATACGATGGGTAAATGGGCATGGTAGGCCATGCAGAGTTTTGTTCAGATCACTTTGGGCGCCTCGTCCGCATAGCTCCTATATGTTGAATAAGCTATTACTTTCTTGGTACTCTCCTAGATCTATTTATTTTATGGCAAGGAAAGCTTGAATTTTATGATCAAATAAGAATTGACGAGTAAATAAAAATGTTGCAAACATGCAATGAAATATTGTCGTTACGTTCTTTAATACAATAGGCTCACAAGTATCCTGTTATGGGTGCAGCTACCGACGGGACTGTAATGAGATTCCATATAACTTTTCAGGCCTCGCATTGCAAAGAAAGCTTGGCGTCAATGATGGCGGCAGGTTTTACAAACAGCTGATTAAGATTTTTTAATTTTTCTCGTGACAAGATTGGTGGTCGTACCTGAAGTGAGAATAATAATAGAAGTTTATGAGTAGAGTAATGAACGGAACTTACCTTTATTACCCGAGTGCCGAAAGAAAGGAGGGCTATTTTCAACCGACTTCGACTTTCAACTGATTTCGAAGGAGGAGGTTCTCAATTCGTCGGGATCTTTGTTTTTTTTTTGTATTTTCACCGATTATTCGAAAACGGCTAGACCGATTTAGATAATTCTTTTTTTGAAATAAAACAATTAAAAACGGATTTTATCGCGTGTATTGAGCTTAAATTACATCCCGACGTTTCGAACACTTTACAGCGTTCGTGGTCAACGGGTCGACCCGTTGACCACGAATGCTTTATTTCATGAATAACTATCGCGGCAACCGAAGACAATATAATTCTTTTTTTGTTTCAAATTAACAGTATACTTGACAGTTGATCCCACTGTAACCAGGTCAGGATCTGATGATGGGATCCTGTAGAAATCGAGGGAACTCTTCAAATATTATAGCAACACCTATAGTGATTTCACTCCTTTTAGACTCCTCCACTTCACTTTCTTTTAAGTTCGTTCTTTTTTGCTTAAAATTATTACATTGCAAATTTTAGAAACACACACGTTACATTTTATTGAAGAAACAACAGAGGTAAGTACATAATAAGATACAGTTTAGTATGTAGTACATTAGGTGTATACCTACTTCCTTAAATATTCTCACTGAGAGATTTTAGCTTCAGTACATATATAAATGCTATGGTAAACTAAGTTAAACTTATCACACTAAGCTGGTTACTAACAATAAAGCGACATTATAAAAATAATAAAATGACAATTTCAAGTTGTCTCAGCTAGGACATCAAGTATCTGTTTTTGGAAACGTGGTCTGCTTGTGTTTTAGTTATCTATGGATGTAAACAACTTGTTGTAAGTATTGCAACTACTATATCTAAATATATAAAAGAAGAAACTGACTGACTGACTGACTGACTGCCCATACCGCTGATTCTAGAGATTCCAAATTTGGCACGTCGGTTCCTTATAAGGTCTAAGGATGCACTAAGAAAGGATTTTTCAAAATTCTCTCCCTAAGGGGGTAAAATGGGGGTCCAAAGTTTGTATGGCGAATCAAGATTTGTTAGACTATTTTACTCGAAACTTCACAGGAGTATTCCTAGCGATAAATGAGTAAACACGTGTTTCAGGTTTTTCAAAATTCAACCCCTAAAAGGGGCAAATGTATTCACAAAGTCTGAAAATCAACATGGGTATCGTATCCTTTTTGAGTACTTATAGTACGCGGGCGAAGCCGCGGGAAAAAGCTAGTAATATATAAACTCGAACGATACTTATATAGGAAACATAATATCTTTATTTAATAAAATAAACTTAAATAATAATACGAATATAACTATTTATAAAACAAAAGTACTAAAATTAAGTCTAAACTTAAAAAATAAATATATAACTAAAATCGACCCTCTAAACCTTGGCTTCTCGGTAAGGTGCCCATCACACAGGCAGCATATATAGTTTATATAGGAATGTTTAGTTGATACCAAATGTCTTGATCTATCTGTCCCGAGCGGAGATGCCATTAAGCAACATTTCGAATTCATTTTCTGTAGTACGAGCTGTTTAAATTGAATTTTACGGTCATAAAGGGCATTCCTCTACTTATTTTCTCCCATTGCTATTGCCCCCCAAATATGCATTTCTTTATTAGTAAAACTAAATTGTTCTTGACATTGAATTGGTAATTTGAAATTCAATCAAGTTGTGTATCCATATAATAAGGTATGACACGTGAACACGTAAATACTCATAACACATTCTAATGCGCAAAAAAGGCTGAAAAATTGATCATTTCGGTATTTGCGAGTCAATGTTATTCGGTTAGGTATGGGTTAGATTCATTCATAAAAGCCTCGTTTGAATATGACAAGGAAACACATTCAAAACACGGCTTTAAAATACTTGAACTACGTCACATTATGTATGTTGATTATATAATGAATATTGAATAACCAAAAAATCTCGGAATTTGAACAACACTCGAACTTTTAACGATTTTCAAAGTTCCTACAAAGTTTGTACCTTAAATAAAATCTTCAATTACAACTTACAAGATAACCAATTGTGAATGAAGAGGTAAATTAAAGTAGTAATTTTAATTCAAGACAGTAATCTGAGAGCTCTTGTGTCACAAAGTGGTTTACAATGTAAGGCAGGAGCTGTCAAATTAAAAATGTCTTGAATTCAAAATCCTACTTTACATGTCACAACTTACGTACGAATTTTATAGTGTGTAGAAAAAATATAATGACGTCAAGCAAATAAGAATAGGTAATATTTTTTTCTGGTTAAGAAATATATGCTAACATAAAATATTTTGAGCTATTATAAACATGGTTGGGGATCAGTGTTACTCTGCGTCCGTAGGAAACACCTTAGACAACCCTACACGTGATCCCTGGGTGGTGCTAAAAGAGTAACAAACTTGGCAGCATGCACTGTCCCATTTGGACCTCGCAGCACTCACTGGATTTTTTTTATCATCTACATTCCCACTACCACTACCCCTGGGAAGAAATGCCTATCTATATCCAATGACATATAGCCATACGATTAAAAAAAAAAAACATGGTGGCATTTATTATTTAAACCGCAGCCAAATAGCACTAGACTAGACCCTACTCATAGTGTTGTGTTCCTGCTGGTGAGTAAGGTTGCCAAAGAGCTCAAAGAGGACCCAGTGTGTTGACGAGGGACCTTCTTGTTCCTTTAGCCGTCAGTAAAGGGTCGGCAACGCGCATGTGACTCCTTTGGAGTTGCAGGCGTCCATAGGTTACGGTAGCTGCTTACCATCAGGCGGGCCGTATGCTTGTTTGCCACCGTCGTGGTATAAAAAAAATATATTATTGGGATAAAGTAGAATCAAGAGAAATGTCGCGAGTATTCCTTAAATGGTCAAAAAATCATTCATTCGGATATCATTTTTCAATTTTGTTTGTCATGAAAACAGTGTCAACGCTCAAACTCCGACGACATAGAACATTTTTCATCCTAAATTACATACAGTAAGCTAGTTTGGTCGAGTGGTTAATGTGTTTTTAACCCACTAGAAACATGGTCATCCATTGTGGCATTATGGCATTGTGCGTGCTCAATAACGTGTGCGCTTTGCACCGGTTACATCGGAAGAAATGGGTATTATCGGACTTAGACTACGGGATGTTTTAAAATGTGATTTTGATTTTGGAATTCCTAACTAATTTTAACTAAATAGGTATTTAATGTATTTTATCTACACTCATATTGTAAGTTCTCTAAAACGTGTTCGAAAACGGTAGGCAATGGCTAGCATTACCACGACCGATTTTACTATGATAAGCTTTTTATCCGTGGCAGTAACGTAATTTTAACTTTTCATGCTCAATTATTGATGTGCTATGAGTTTTTATAGCATAATGTACACCTGCACCCTCCCGGGGATCCGCCGACAGCCCGACACGCGCCCGCGCGACCGCCGGCACAATCGAGCTGGCCATGGCGGTGCAATGGCGGCCATTCTATGGTTTCCGAATACGGCATTTTGGATAAATAATATGAGTGTAGATAAAGCAGTGTATGCAACTGTACGTAATTAGGCCTTAAAACACTCGTGTGATCTTATTATGAAATTCGCCTGCGGCTCATTTCATAAAACCACACTCATGTTTTAAGGACCCTTATTACGTAACAGTTACATAAACTACTATAGTTACTAGCAATTTAATTTTCTTTTCACCTCACTGGCTCGGAAAGCCCTTTTTTATTCTTCAAGAACAGATTAGCAAAATTGCATTTTATTCACAAATGTGCAAATAATATTTGAAATGCGAACATTCCATTCGCTAGCTCGTAGTTCAACCCTAGAATCCATTCGCTAGCTCGTGCTTCAATTTCACACTCGCGGTTAAAATACAACTTTGCAACCTTGTAGGTATAACAAATAAAATAACTATTCATCTCTTCACTGTACTACGTATATATGGCTGCAAAGGAATTTTAGCGATGAAGGATTTATGTAATGAGATATTGCGTCAATTATCACGTCTATTTAAGAAAATAGGGGCAAATATTAAGTGGAATTAATCTCTTCTTTTTATTTTTTTCATTTGAAGTACAGGAATGGTGCTAGTAGAGGTGAATAGAAGCACATAACACCAATCCAAATCATAAAGAAAAAAAAATAGAGCTATGCCAACTAAGGCTGACTTATATAAATTACATAAAAAAAATTTCTCATAAAATGGTCTAGGTCCTGACAACGCTCGAGTGACTGCAAATTTAGCAACATATGACATTGACATGACTGAATTAACATAGGTAACATAACCGTCGACGGCGGCCATTCCACAGCTTACCTTACCTATTAATACTGTCGACCTAGTCAGGGTGTAAACACCCTGTTTAACTAGTACTTGTGTGGCAAGGCGTTGCGGAGGCCAAGCTGCGTACAATATGCATGCGCAAACGCAGCCCGCACGGCGCGCATGGACACGTGAAAGTACAGGGGGGCGATTTTTGACAATCGAGCGCTCGAATTCAAAGAATTTAACCTCGAATATAATCGCACACAAAAGTTTGTCGCCATTATTTACGCATGAAATTAATAATATAAATAATCATGATTTTTTAATTACTATCGCTGTTATTTTTAAAATTTCATTTCTTAATTTTATTCAGGGTTTTAAATGTCATATTCGAGCGCTCGAATCTCAAAAATCACCCCCAGCCCGCGTTTTGTTTGAGTTTCACACACAGCCTGTCAAATGCAGGAGAACCCGCTTAAATCGATCAGGTTTAATACGATTTTATATCACTCTCTGCAACTTGAAACACACCCTGAGGTCCCGCAGGACAGATAAGACACGTTTTTGACTGGGTCTCTTAAAAATACATTCGATTTCGTTAGTTATTGGGTATAAGAATATTTGCATGCTGTTAAACCCAGCTGAACTCACTAACTAACCTAAAGTTATATAAGACATGTAACTAACCCTTTTTCTGCAAATAAACATATTATGATTATGATCGTATTTATTAATTCGTATGCATGCTCAATCTGTTAATCAAGGCGATGAATCCGAAGTTAATTACTTAAAGTAAATTGAAAAGTTGCTTGAAAAATACTAGCTTTATAAATAAACTAGCTTTCCGCCCGCGACTTCGTCCGCGTATAATACGGTTCCTCATACAGAGTTTCATATCCAATTTTATCTTCTTAACTAACTTTTGTTAATCCCCGAACCATCTTCTTAACCTATTTATACTTATAGCTATACAAACTTTTAACCCCTTTTTTACCCTGTTAGAGATTTAATTTTAAAAAACGCTGATATTACTTTTATTGCTTTTTAATTATTAGTAAACGTACGAAGTTTCAAATCTCTAACTCAAAATGTTAAACCCCATCCATACAAACTTTCAACCCCCTTTTACCCCCTTAGGGGATGAATTTAGAAAAACCCCTTCTTAGTGGATACTAACGTTATATAAACAATCTATTGTGAAAAATTCAGCTCTCTAGGTCCAACGGTTCGGGCTGGGCGTTGATTTAAGTGAGTCAGTCAGTTAGTCAGTCAGTCAGGACTTTTACGTTTATATATATAGAATAGATTACTATGTATATTCAAAATGGCAAACTTAATACTTTTGAATATTCCAGTCAACCATTGAATTAAGGATTGCATAATAGTTAAATGGTGAGTTTGTGCGGTGAATGCATTTTAATTCATTTTACTTACATATAATATAAATTAGATGTATAAATATATCTTTCTAGACCAGTACTTTCGTCCGTCCCAGCCAGTTGTCCATCCGTCATCGTCAATGTGGTCAAGGCATTGTCCACTCGGAAGGATTAAGGCTTTCATCCCATTCTGTTATTGCCGTGAACACGGTTTTTTCGCAAAAATTAGTTATGAATAAGTGGGCTCGCCTTATTGTGCCATTTAGTGATGTCTTGTGTTTAATATTACATTGATATCGATTTATAGAATATATAATTTTAATTTGTGTACCTAATCTAGACACACGGCAGTGTGTCCGCCAAGTTCGAGCAAAAAAAAGCGACACACCGGCCGTGGGTTATATTACACGAACCATTTCGGGCCAATTTCGACTACCCTATAACTCAAAACATATTTTATCTACGCATATGAGATTTCGAGTGTCTGTTGACATCCCCTTAATTGTCTAGAATACAAAATTTCATTATTCTACCTATAGCAGTTCTTGAGATATTGCCGTCAGAAAATCGCTATTTTTACTATACACTCACTGACTCACTGACTCGCTGACTCACTGACTCATCAAAAACCTAGACCACTTCCAATGGTCGTACTGACTTGAAATTTGGCATGGAGATAGGTCTTAAGATCAAAGTAAAGGAAAAAATCTGAAAACGGCCAAGTGTGAGTCAGTTTAAAAAAAAGCGAAGGTGTAACTTTGTTCTACTATGAAGTCATAATGAACTAAATGGGTCTATCTTCCAATGGTCGTACCGACCTGAAATTTGGCACGAAGGTTTGTCTTTAGGTCGAAATAAAGTAAAAATCTGAAAACGGCCAAGTGTGAGTCAGTTTCGAAAACAACGAATGTGTAATTTTGTTCTACTATAAGTAGGTATGGAGTGGAAATGAGATAAGACTTATTTAAATTTAGATATATACCAATTTAAGACAATACATGTTTGTCTTAAAGACAAGAACAATAAAGTTTTAATAGAAAATTATATACTTGACACATTGCAGTCCAAAGGTGTCGATTCATTGCATTGAAAAGGTGTGTGGTGTGTGAAAACTTGCCAAGTAACATCATAAAAAGTACTGAAAATAATAAATGTTATCAGGAAACTGCTAAAAAACCGGTGTGCGTTTCTCTGACTATTATAATTTTAGGTATTTCTATGTAACGTGATACTTATTCAAAATGTACCTTAAAAACTGCTGGAAATCAAGTGTGCATTCCTATAACTATTTATGATTTGAGGTATTTTTATGGAACTTGGTACTTATTCAGATCTCACTTCTTTTATAGGCGAAGCATTCCCATAGTATCGAACTTGGCAGCCTTTCACATTTATGTTTTTGATGGGATAGAGTTTGTCCGTATAAAGAAGTGTCGTGGTTTCTATGGGAACTCATACATTCTACGACACTTCTCTTTATTTGTTTATTTGTAAAAATAAATCTTACAGGCTTACAGTTGACACCAAAACGCTTGAAGATAAACACCACACCTAATACCACACTTACTTTACCACACTAATCATAGGAAATTTAATCATAGTGGGCTAGATCGACCTGAAAAACTTTATCCAGTCTATCGACATAAATCTACCTACTTTTTTAAGATACCCATCGATGGTTCAGTTTCCCTCGAGCCAGGTGTCAGTATCGATATCGATATGACCACTTTTGCAACAATTGTATGGTCAGTCAAGCTTTGTGAGTTTGCCACGGAGAGTGCCACGGTGGTTCGGCAAGGTGACATCTTGACCGCCTTTGCACCAACAATTACACTGCGACGCTAACACCGATATATCGATACGTCAGTCTCCCTCTCTCTCCCATCACTATAATGAAGTGGGATTTGCTGTCGCCACGGTGGTTCGGCAAGGTGACATCTTGACCGCCTTTGCACCAACAATTACACTGCGACGCTAACACCGATATATCGATACGTCAGTCTCCCTCTCTCTCCCATCACTATAATGAAGTGGGATTTGCTGTCGCCACGGTGGTACGGCAAGGTGACATCTTGACCACCTTTGCACCAACAATTGCATGGTGATGGATCGATTTGCCATGTGACACATGGGCTAGCGGGCGGTCATAGTATAGAGGCGGACTTGTATTGATTTCATAAGATTCATACTCCTATTAGGTGATACAATAAATATTATACGGCATTCATTTAGGTAGGTATACAATTAAAGCTTAATATGAAATTGTAAACTGACTTGTAACGGTGTGTTATTAACAATACATTTCAGTACATTTCAAATGCTGACCGGTGTATTTATAAAATCCTCGGGTCGTTCTTGCAATAAATCGTGCACTGTAATTTTTTATTACTTTAATTTTATAAGTCAAACTATAAACAACATTTAAGTATTAGTACTAAGGTACTGCGAAATTTAAAAAAACAATACATATTGTGATTATTGATTACAGATACATATAATTAAAATTATAATTTACACATAAAGAAAATAA
This sequence comes from Pammene aurita, assembly GCA_947086415.1. Taxonomy (NCBI): domain Eukaryota; kingdom Metazoa; phylum Arthropoda; class Insecta; order Lepidoptera; family Tortricidae; genus Pammene; species Pammene aurita. The sequence goes on from OX352309.1 coordinate 20,120,057, forward strand.
ATAAATAAAAGTGGTGTTCACAACAGTGATAATAGGTAAATAGTATAGTAAGATTTTTAAAGATGGCCGAATTTTACTAAAGCGCCATTCCTACTATTCGGACATAAAAAAACAAACTGTACGTAAATGAAATGTATGTATCAACATTCATCTGTCTTGGTTAGAATAACAATAAGAAAGGAGATCGTCAATTTTTGTTAGGTGATCTGGCCCAGATTATTTAGGACCGTTTAGGAATGGGTCTTACCTTTGAAGAATCGTCATAATTTCTAGATCAGGATGGTGGTAAAAATATTGCGAAATCTAATGGGAAAATTGAAAAATCATGCATTTAAAACTTGAATCTGATAAGGACAATATTTAAAAGCGTGCTTGCCTATGATTTATATATTAATGTAAAAAAAGTACCGATTTATTAAGGATAATGTACAAAAGCGGACTTGAAAACAAAACGGGAATCATCTTGAAATAATAAAAAGTCATATTTTGATCGTATTTATAGTTCCTGTATTTCGGTAAACAAAGACGGCTGTCAAACCATCGTTGATACTAGTAACTGAACATTCCTAACTCCTATTGCGAAGGGATAAGGTTTACCACCGTTAAGTGCGATAGCACTAATATCTGACATTGCAAAATTGAAAGAAGATGCGTTTCGTTATCGAAGGAGCATGATATTATGCCATTATGAAACCCACTTTTAATATTAAAACTCCGATCAAAAATGCAAAAATACGCATTTTCAATCTTTAGGCGTTTTAATACAGTCGATTTCTAAATTAAACTTTCGTATTCGTAGGCTTAGATACTATTTTAATATTACAATGTTCTAACTTACCGAACAGTATCAAAACGCAGATTATGTAACGGTATACATTGACAGTGTCAAACCAAAAAACAATCCCGTGTCAGGCCAGGGTGAAGTTAAACTTTATGTCAATGCCATAAGGACGTTAACGACTTGTCTTGCTGTATTTTAATCGCGGAAAAATCATCATAATGTTTTTTTATTTAGTATTTCTAATTCCCGTTTCATTTTTTTGCAATATTTTGTCTACTTTAGTAATAAAATGAGTATTTATTTTACATTGCAGTACAAACTGTATACGGTTTATATCAGGTGGCCCAGAATTGACGATCTCCTTTATTTGTAAGAAATGTGGTGCAGAGATAAGGTACAATTTTGTGAGTTCAGCACATTTCGCCAATAAAATAGGCATGCTGTTTTTTTCCTACATTACACTAGACGTTATTTACAAATTATTTACATAGTATCATATCTAATATCATTGTATTACAATAATAAAATAAACATAGGTAGCAACTAAAATTAATAACAAGTCAGAATGTCATACAGTGAATACATATCGGTGCAAAATGTACAAAATATTTAGTAAAAGACAAAAAAAATAGTCCTTAAATTACTATATTTTTGTCAAAAAAATGCCTGAATTGAATAGATATTAAATAAATAATAAATAAATAAATATTATGGGACAATTTTACACAAATTAACCTAGGCCCACAGTAAGCTCAATAAGGCTTGTGTTGTGGGTACTAGGCGACAATATATATAATAGATAGATATAGATAAAATACGTAAATACATAGAAAACATCCATAACTCAGGAACAAATATCCGTGATGAACACACAAATAAATGCCCTGGCCAGGATTCGAACCCGGGACCTCCTGCTTCATAGGGGGTCACTACCGACTAGGCTAGGGGGCTGTTTAAATTCCTAGACTTGGATGTCAAAAGTTAGATATGTTTTAGCAGCCTATCATAAATTCTATATCCAAAAGCCACCTCCATAATAAGCTCACATGCGAAATGTTCACACGTTGACCACAAATCGCCACACGTGCTCAGCAAACGCACGGTACCCCGCCACGATATGCACGCACCTCTTACCAATCTTAACACAAATACATAAGGATCAAATTTAAAGTCATTAGCTTAAAAGTTACATTGGTACACAAAATTGCAATAATATAAATGCATTTGTAATAATCTTTAATTGCAGGCAAGAAGGTTTAAAATAGTTGTTTGTGACGTTAATCTGGATTGGGATATTGTCATTCATTACATTAACATGTCGAGTCCATTGATATTGAGTTTTGTATGTGGTTCGCGTTATTTATGATGGTGAAATATGTTTATTTTGATATGTTTGTTTATTTTTTGGTAAGCGTTTGCTAAAGTGGTTTGAGTAATTATGTTATATTTTTTTTGTTAAAGTTTATGAAAATAAGGATAATTTTGAAGACCTTTTAGCAGTTTTATTTATTACGGTTTGTTTGCAGTTGTTTTCGGCTTCTAGTTTATAAGTAGGTATGTTAATAAATAAACATGTAGAGTTGAAAAAAAAAATCACCTATTAGAAATAACGAAGAAATGTACATAATACATGGTAAATACCCCGTTTTTGTAATTTTAATTACCATGTTAGCTTAAAAACGAAGAAATAGTGACTAATATCGTATACTTATTATATGTAGTATTTAATACGTATTCTAACAATCCCTCGTATTTTCCTAAATAATGTTTAATGACTAAAATGATTGCAACTAGCCTTTTAATCAATCCACAGCTATAGTATTAAACCTGAATGAATTTTGATGAAATTTGGTATGAAGATAGTTTGAGTCCCCGGGAAGGGCAATTTATTAATTTTTATGCCAGAAATCCACCTCATAAAGGAGTGGAAAAAGGTGGAAGTTTTTATAGGGAATCAATAAACGCTGAACTAATTCAGATGTGGTATGAAGATTGTTTGGCGATTAATACACTGCTGCGGTTTCCGCATGCGGAACCGGTGTGCGAGCGAGATAGCGGTCTGCATGAGTATAGCACTGTCTCGTTCACCGGAGCGGGACGCGGCGCCAGAGTGAGATCCGCCTTTGATTTCTGGGAAAGTTCTTTTTTTATGCCCTAAATAATCCCTTATTAGGGGGTAAAAAGAGGGATGGCTTACTGATCCACGCAGATGAAGTCGCGGACAAAAGCTAGTTACTTTTATATGTACCCCACACGCTTGGCCATTTCACAACACGTTGAGTAGGTACTAAAACGAAAATATAAAATAAATAAATAATTTACAAAGTATGTGCTTCCTTCCTTCCTATTTCATCAACATATTTCCAAATAACTAGTTAACTAATCGCTCACTAGTTACAATCTTGCGCCTACCGCACACTGAGTTCACCCCACGCAAAAACTGGACAAAAATACAAAAATACCACCCAAATTTAAACGCCATTACTTCCGCCGAATTAGCGCTGAAGATTGTCATCTTACTCAATAATAGGCTACTGGTGCAAAATTGGACGAAATTGTCAATAGCTTTGACTCTTTTCTTGGGTGGGATTAAGGATCTCGAGTGGTCTTTTGCAGTATTTGTATAAAAGATTACGCAGCTTAAGGGCGGTAGGGATCGGCTCATTTTGCTCATATTTAGAGCAGCTCAACTGAAAGTGTAAAGTAGCATATCAATGTCTGAAAATCATGAATAGTATCCAAAATAATGCACGTTGATATCTACCGCGTTAATATGTTGTAACTAGTACTTAATATGCTATATTATAGTACAGATAGATAGATACAGTAAAAATCCGTCGCCATGTTGTATTTGAGTATATAAAAAAATATTGGACTGGTACAAAGAACTAACAACGTTTACATTATACTTTCAATATTGTAAATTTAGTGTACCATCTATATTAAATTAATAACACCACATTTCCTAAGGTATGATAGTTGAGTAAGTTCCAAGTCTTGAATTTCTTAAATTATCAACTCAGCGACAGCTACACCACGCGCTTGTGAGACCGCTGGAATTGGAATTTCTTATAGGCTACGATATTCACTTACTACTCGGCTAAACGGACGCTTGTTAGCCACCATTATGTTATAAAAGCTAATGATATCCTTCACGTGTATACGCGCATGTCTAGTTAAGGAGTTCCCTCGCTGTTTAAATTTCCTTCCAAATTATAAAATGACGTATTTTTAGAGCAGATTTTATCAAATGTCTGTGGTCTTAGAATAGATTCCGGTTATTATGAGGAATATGTTGTATATTTTAAGTTTAAGTCGTCTCGCTAGGTTTAATGATAGGTCACGTGCCCGGTCAGCACGTGGGGTGCTGTGTTGGACGCACCGGAAACTCTTATTTTAAATAATGAATAATAACATACTCAATTAAAAGTTTACGTAACGACTTTAGCTCAAACTGAGCTCAACCTGGGGATTATTCCACCGATAAAAAATATAATGAATTCCTATACTTCCGAGACTTTATTTGCAAATGCACATAAATATGTATGGACAAAATACTGAAATCAATTGATTTCGCATAGAAAATTACCTGAATTTGGAGGGGGAATTATTAACTTATATGCTGTAAATATTGACACATGAAATAAATGTAATATTAATAAGTATAATTATCCTGTTTCTTCTTACCAAAATGTACGTTCCTTAAAATTCCATAATAAGGCTCAACTGTATGAGTCATATATCAATAGGGCATTGCGTGTCTTACACCATATATAGACTGTGTTAACAATAAAGGCTCTTGATGAAAAACATCATTATTCCGCTCAACTGCAACACTAAATAGTAATATTTCTCTAATATAACCAAAAAAACTATGCACGAAAAATTCAAAAGAAGTTGTCAACCAAACGCATAAAATATGAGACTTCAATTGTTTGTCAAATCTCATAAACGAAGATTTATGTCGTAAATTGCAACAATTGTGTTGAAGGAACTCTTAAGATTTTGCAAAAACATTATGTTTACTTAGCTCCTATCTCTTATTTCCGCTTTCCTCAATTATCAACTTTCCCGCATCATTTATAAGGTTGATTATAAGAAAACACTAGTGTTAGATACGAGTTTTAACATGTATAGTGTAAAAGCGGCGGCGCTATGGTTAGAAAAAGAGATAATCCCTATGGGATTGCAACCCTTTGCGTGCAGCTTGGTCAGATTTTTTGTCCCGGCTGATTCTTGAATGACCCATTGTGCGTGTGCGCTTGGCAGGAAGCTATTGAGCTCAATTGTCTACGGTTGGACGAATACGTGTATTAACATAAGAAATAAGAAAGTAGCTATGTAACGCAAAAACATTTGAATTTGTTCGCTTTATTGACTGATGCGTTGAGGTGCGGGTTTCACGCAGAAAGATCGGTCGCCAAATTAAGTGATATATTTCAAAATTCAATGAATTAGTGAGTAGTGGGTTGTCAAGCGGACCCCAAGCCGGGACAAACGCTAGGAAGAAGAAGAATATTGAAGTAGGTGATGGATGTATGGGGTTATAGGGGGTGAGGTGGAAGAAGGTAACCCAATAGCCCAGGGCCATCACTGGAAGACTATAGTTCGAGCCCTACTCCTTAACAAAAGATATAATAGGATGGAAAGAAGAAGACGTAAGCAGGTGGTGTCTGGTACCCGAGGGGTGAGGCGTGGTGGTATAAACTTTGGTCACAGGTTCTTCCTGAGTTCATGATAGAATAGAAAATAGGCAGTTATTATAAAAAATCGCGCGTGTATCCCGTTCTCAATTAACTTTATATGTATCATTCATTCAACGAATTACATTACAGTTACATTACATTATCGTAGACAGACATTTTGATGTTCAAATAATGTCAGTGTTTTTAATTGTAGGCCTAAATGAATGAATGAATAACAAATTATGAGTAATTTCAATGAGGTGGAAGTCCTATTTAGGAAGTTTCCTCCTTATTTTAATTATTACACCACATAATAACTAATAGTACAAGTATAGAAGATTCTCTTTCCTTAATTTGACATTGAATTTGGCTACCGAGATGAAAACGTTGGCTGACATGCGCTCTTAAAAAATAAAATAGGGTTTTCAACGTGCTTCATATTTCAAAGTGAAGCACGTGCTTTAAAGATTGTCTGGTAGGAATCGCTTTTTAGCGATAAGACCGCCTGTTGTTACCTAGTTTTTATCACGGTATCGCTGTATATTTTCCTCTTTTCTGATGTGGTGCACAATAAATAATATTTATATCCGTGCAGGTTTGAGACATGTCATAATCATAAACACTGGCTGAAATAATAATATGTGACGTTTTCAATCAAAGGTACACATCATTGTCGGTTGTTAATAAGACGTTAACTGCCATAAAAAATAATTTAGAAATAAACTCTATTAACAACCGACAATAACTTATAAACGTCACACATTCTCGAACGCGCCCATAAGCAGGGGGGTTTCACTACGCAGTTTAGGTACATTTGGCCGGCGCGCCTCCCGGGCAGGCGTATCGTATGGCAGTGAGCTGTCGCTCGGTTCGCACGGTAGTCGTGTCACGTGGCGCTCGCGCAAAATTGAAAATACACAATGGCTTCGAAACCTAAATCTCGATCTATCTCGATCTCATTTCGTGGTGCTACACCTATACGTCTTTATTTTGTTTGTATGTAAATTTTTATGTAATATTGTGTACGTCATGAATAAATATCTTGAATCTAATCCGTATGAATGATGTCTTTACGGATGTCTGAATAAACGGAAGAACAAGGAAGTAGAAATTACATTTTTAAATTCCGGACGATATTGAAAAGTCCCGAAGTCCTTACTAAGTAAAAGTCAAAATAAACATCGTTAAAATATTGAATATTGGTTGCCCAGAAACAATATTACGAATTGACCGACATATTTTCAAAGGAATACGGCTGTGGCATACCTACTTCCGTGAGTGAATCAGACATAATCTCTGTAAAAAATTATATTATGCGAATACATTTACAGAATCAACGTTTGTAATTCCTACATATTTATCTTAAAAATAATAAATTAGTAGGTATAGGTACAAAAACTTGTCAAGTGACAACCCCGTGCCGACGCTCACAGCTCGGTCATAAAACTGCGGCGCGCAAAGAAGATTCACGGTTCGTGCGCGGTTATAAGTTTTAAATTTGCTTGCAGGCGGCGAGTATAGGTATAATTTTATACCTTAATCTGACTTTTGTGAAATAGTAAATTTTCTGTACGGTAGTACTATTAGTTATTCTGTGCCATAAGGTGATAAGCGATGTGCCAAACCTTCTCTCATTAGCCCTCATATCGGGAAAGCGCATCGGGAAAAACAGGTTCAATGAAGAGTGACATATGTAGTGACACCCCCTTGAGTATACTTATGGAATAACCTTATACTATAATGATCTAAGATTGTAACTACCCAGTAATCGTCACGGTAATTACTATCACATCATTTCGTTTCAAGCAAAACGTAAACTATCGGTAAAGTATATGATGTCACGCCGGCTTTTACCTACGGCATGATGTTATGATTTATATACACGGTGCCCGCGTGGAAAGGGAAAGATTTCAATAGTATATTCCACTATAGCCTTAACTTGTTGCTGGAAGAGCGGGATATCTTGGCACAAGTATTCCCATCTTTACTAGGAGGTCCCAACCCTTTCTCAATTTGTAAATACAATGATTGTGACCAATAAACTATTTTTTATTTTAAATTTTTATTTTTCATTCCAGATCGTATTTAGGGACTAAAATGCTACCTACCTACCTATAAACGTTTTAATAATTCGTCTAGTTTCAGAGTAAAAACCATTAAAAAAATGTGTTTCAGTGCAAAACGGCTTTTTAGGGTTCCGTAGTCAACTAGGAACCCTTATAGTTTCGCCATGTCTGCCCGTCCGTCCGTCCGTCCGTCCGCGGATAATCTCAGTGACCGTTAGCACTAGAAAGCTGAAATTTGGTACTAATATGTATATCAGTCACGCCGACAAAGTGGTAAAATAAAAAGTGAAAATTTTTTTTTATTAGGGTACCTCCCCTATACGTAAAGTGGGGAGTGATTTTTTTTTTCATTTCAACCCTAACGTGTGATATATTATTGGATAGGTATTTAAAAATGAATTGGGGTTTTCTAAAATCATTTTTCGATAATGTAAATATTTTCGGAAATAATCGCTCCAGAAGTAAAAAAATATGCGTCAGAGGGGGGGGCCCCTCTAACTTTTGAACCATAAGTTTTAAAAATATGAAAAAAATCTCAAAAGTAGAACTTTATAAAAACTTTCTTGGAAAATTATTTTGAACTTGATAGGATGAATAGTTTTTGAAAAAAAAATACAAAATAATTTCTGAACTAAGTTTGTAATTTAACCGTATAAGCAGGTGTTTATTGTACCTGTAGTTTCTACAAAATTACAATGTAATGACGTGCTTTCAAATAAAGTAAAAACGGTGAAAATCGGTTCACGCAATAAAGAATTATCCCATAAAAATCATCTTCCATACTTTATGCTCGCGCGCAATAGTTTACTCAATTTGCCGATAGATGTCGCTGTACATGGAACTCTCATATCATATCCTACATGGCGGTGTTATTAACTCTTAAGTGGGAACACTTACTGTGACGGACGGAAAACTACGGAACCCTACAGTGAGCGTGGCCCGACACGCTCTTGGCCGGTTTTTGATAGTGATGTCGCCACTATGGGGTCTAGGGCACAAACTAACTAACTAACTAAAACTGGAACTAACTAAAAAGATATAAATATTTAAAAAAAATCCAGCATGTTCGGCACCATGCCAAAAGGGCCCAATTTTTTTTGAAATTGTTTAGTTTTGATTTATTTTTAGTTTTTAGTTTAATTTTATTTTATTTATAATGTTTTATTTGTAAGTCTAATTTATATTCTTGTTTATCCTACCAATTAATATATTTTTTTTCCATCAAAGTTAATACTTACGTGATAACTCGTCTGAAAAGATATTCAGCGTTGTTTGCGTTACCATACAAAAATATAAAGGACATGATAATAAATTACCAAAACCATGAACAAAACACCCATGCATGCCCCAAATCTTTTGATCGATACTCTCAGGTCGTTGGCTTAACGGCACACTTTTGGGATGTTTTTCCTGAATCGCTTACAATAAGTGCTAATTTGCACGTTTGTCATGCAAATGAGAATATCACTGGAATAAAGATACGTAAAAGAGTACCATCATACGATCGTGCTATGAGAATTTGTTACAATGGCGTGTAATCAATCTGGTATAAGAGATAATTCGGAGTCAAAACAAACCAATTTACCTACATTGCCTCGCAATCACGCACTTTTAAAGAACAACCATGGTTTCACTGTCAATCTATACACAAAAACTCGTTATTTACATTCATTCTTAGTAAAAATATCTGTAATCACTTATACGGGTTGAAATCGGGGTCATGTAGCAAGCGATCAAGGCATGATACACAGGGCCATACTGAACAACCTTTACTACGGGAGCAACTCCGAAATCACGATAAAATTTTTGTCAGTTTTATAAATTTCTGTCAATCACATGTTGTTGTTTTCTATGGAGAGGTTTTTTCGCGATTTCGGAGTTGGTGTCATAGTAAAGGTTGTTCAGTATAGCCTTTTGTATAATACCTTGATCGCTTGCTACATGACCCCGATTTCAACCTGTATATCAGGGTAAACGAATTTCCTTAATAATATTATATTATGTCATGTGTCCATAGAAAAAGAAAATACTGGTGGAGGTACAGACTCAAACAAGATTTACTGAAAATATGACTCGTGAAAATTTGTAACCAGTGTTATTCCGTAATAAGACTGTCAGATAAACTGCTGCACGAGATTTTTTGTGTATGAGTCGTTCTTACAGCACTATTAGGAGAAATTGAAAAAGTTGTGGCTAGTGGACTCTTAATGTTTTTTGCGAATTTAATATTTTATATATATATATCATAGACATATAAAATAAGAAGACGTAGCGCCGTGAAGAAAAAACTGTGACTCCACAATAAGCCGAGTTCAGACGTGTTTACGCGCGACACGCACACATATACAACTCGTGGACGAGCGGTGATTGGTTCAAACGTCAAAAGTGAGTGTGTGTGCACGAGATCGCGGCTCATTATGGAATCACAGTTTTATCTTCGTGGGATTCCGTCTTCTTATTTTATATGTCTATGATATATATATGTTTTAACGGCCTCCTAGCCTAGTCGGTAGTGACCCTGCCTACGAAGCAGGAGGTCCCGGGTTCGAATCCTGGTCAGGGCATTTATTTGTGTGTTTATCACGGATATTTGTTCCTGAGTTATGGATGTTTTCTATGTATTTAAGTATTTATATGTATATATCTATTATATATATCGTCGCCTAGTACCCACAACACAAGCCTTATTGAGCTTACTGTGGGACTAGGTTGATTTGTGTAAGATTGTCCCATAATATTTATTTATTTATTTATTTATATAGGTATATATTTATTTAATTATTTATTTATGAACGTCTGATATTATATGTGTATGTTTATTATATTATTATGTATTATATTATTATGTGTTTATTATATTATTATGTATTATGTGTTAGTAATGTTTATTATATTATTATGTATCTAGTTTAAGCGTAGTTTAAGTATTTGTACGTGCTATTTATATATCCGGAAACCGGGATTACAATCTTCTTAAATAGCATATTTGACCTCCATGGTAAAATTTGAACTTTTTTAAGTACTGGCCGGTATATTTTTTCTTTCTTATTAACGCTCGTGTTTTGTTTTTGACGGGTTTTAAATGTCATCTCGCAGCAAGAATGGAACTCACTCGTGAAAATATTCGTGCTATGATTTATTATGATTTTCGGCGTGGTTTAACGCAACAACAGTGCATAGATCAACTAACTTCAACTTTTGGTGATGAAGCCCCATCTAAAACTACTGTGTATCACTGGTTTAGTGAGTTCAATCGTGGACGTAGTATGCTTACGGACGAAGTTAAGGCAGGTCGCCCGAAATCGGTCGTTGTACAACAAAATATCGAGGCTGTGCGAAAACTTATAATGGACGACCGACATGTTACGTACCGCGAGATAGAGGCGACTCTGGGTATTTCTATGACCAGCATTAATAGCATATTACATAATTATTTGGCTGTAAAAAAAATTTGTTCGCGTTGGATACCCCACAACTTAACAAAAGAGCAAAAAGATGCTCGCGTCGAATGGTGCAATAAAATGTTAAAAAAATATGACCGTGGTGACTCAAAAGCCGTTTATAACATCTATACAGGTGATGAATCCTGGATCTATGCATACGATCCCGAAACGAAGCAACAATCAACGGTATGGGTGTTTCAAAATGAGCCGAACCCTACGAAAGTTACTCGTGCAAAAAGTACATTGAAACAAATGGTGGCCTGCTTCTTCGGTATTAATGGCCATGTAGCTACAGTGCCACTAGAAAACCGTAGAACGGTTAATTCAGAGTGGTACACGACCATTTGCTTACCGGAAGTATTTGAACAAATTCGTAAAACTAACCAGCGACGAAGAATCATTCTTCATCATGACAATGCCAGCTGTCATACGTCACGCGAAACAACTCTATTTTTGGAGGGTCAAAATGTGGAATTAACGGGTCATCCGCCGTACAGCCCTGACTTGGCACCCAACGATTTTTATTTATTTCCAAATATAAAGAATAAATTACGCGGTCAACGATTTTCGACCGCTGAAGATGCTGTCGACGCATTCAAACAACACGTTATGGAGGTACCTCAGGCGGAGTGGCAGAAGTGCTTTAAAAATTGGTTCACGCGAATGCAAAAGTGCATAGATCATCAAGGGGAATACTTTGAAAAACAATAAAACCATTTTCAGCCGTGTACGTTTGTTTGTTTTTTTGTTTCCGGATATATAAGTAGCAACCCTTGTATGGTACATGAATGTACCTACATATATATATATTAGTGTTTACCTGCAGCTTTATGTGTTTTGGAACTTTTTATTTGTATCTTTTGTGCATAGTTTTAGTCTTTCACTATTTGTATTTAATCCTTTCTCATTTTCTCATGGGTTGGCTGGAAGAGATCCCTATCAGGGATAAGCTCGCCTTTGTGCTTATCTTTTATATATGTTACTGTTGTATTATGTTATACTCGTACCTACTTGTTTATGTGCAATAAAGTGATACATACATACATACATACTATTGTGTGGTCATTTTTGGGCTGATTGTGTATCTCGTTCTTTATTACATATCAGTGCATGTGTCAAATGCTTTATTTTTGCCAAACATGCAGTTGTCTGTCAGCCATATTTGGCCCCGAATATAGTAGGTACTTATTTAGATAACGATTTCAAGCTAACATGGTCATTAAGATTATAACTACTAATAAAAACAATTTATGTTAACGGAGCACTCATATATTACAAATGTGAAAATCTACGTGCTAAACACGCCATTTGAAATCTTTAGGGCTTGTGCACAAATCACGCGAAGTTTTTTTGGCTACGTTTTGACACCCCCCCCCCTCCCCTTGGTGATATTTGGTGAGGTTCTTGGTTCCCCCCCCCCACCATAATCTCACGTATATTTTTTTCATTCGACCTTAGTAAACATTTATGTTTCACGAATCCGAGAAAAAGTAATTATCTAATCGTGTGGTAGAAATTTTTAGTTTCGTTCACTAGAAAAATACACGTGAGGTCTCCTTATAAACCAACGTGATCTGTCGTGATTTTTTCCTGACCCCCCCTATCGAACCTCGCGTGATTTGTGCACAAGCCCTTAGGTAGTTTTTAGTTGGAGCCTAAAACTCTGGCTGTATGCCTACTGCTTTTACCACCCTGCTTAGAGTTATCGTGGAATGAATGAACACATCTTTTCAGTCCATACTCCGTTTCGTTTATTTACTCCGGTGACTCCACTTCGAATCCCCGGCTTTAAAAAATCGAATTTCAGAAGAATACTTCGTCGCTTAGATTCTTATATTCATGGAGACAATGCCAAATTTAACTGTGTCAGTCTAACAAAAGAACTACATGTTTGCTAACCTCTATACTTGTAAAACTGTTCGAAGCAATATACGCTTTGGGTAAATACAATAAGAATTGCAGTTAAACTACTAGATTGTTTTTCTAAAAATGGTGTCAGTAGTTAAAATTCTGAAGATTTTGTGAGCGCTTTTGACTGTATTTAGGGAGTTCGTTGACCGGTAAGACTGAATGAGTTGTTGAGGATGTTTGGGGCTTTTTCGGCAGATTGAGTCATCGGTGAGGGTGTCACGGAGTGGGTCATTCACGTTAAACATATCTACGTACAAAACTATGGTCTTGTAGTGTGGGACGTTAGAGTGAAACAACTTGGTTGTAGTATATGCGTATAATAGATAAAGTTACGTGCTAGGTGCTTATATATAGGGCCAATATGTGAGAGTGTGAGTGTGGCGAAGCGCTCACACTACACCTCCCTTCCCTAAATAAAAAAAAATAGATTATTAGTAGCTAGTAAATCTATTTTTTTTTTGAAATCACAAAATTAATTGTTATGAAAAAATACGAACAAATTTAAACGGTCTTAAAACATACACAATACATTGGTTAAAATATCTGCTCTACGCCAATATATAGAACTATTAATAAAAATTAAAGATGAAAAAAAATAACTAAGCATATCGCTCACACAATTAAACAATTTTAATTATACGTACTTACTACATAATAATGTATCTTTTCGCTTACTTAATTACTAATGTATGCTCTCTCTGATGACGAAACGAAACATTTTACTTAAATGCATATAAAAACCTTAAACTAAAATTAATACAAATTCTATTATTTAAGACTAAAGCAAAAAACACATTTAAAATAATTACAAATAGCATAATAATTGCAATATATAAAACACATTTAATAAGAATTACAAATAGCATAATTATTACAATATAATTAATAAAAAACAAAACCTATTTTCTTTTCGGTATTCCACATCCATTTGTTTTCTAGGTACCTAGTTATCTTTTTTTACGTCTTGGTATACAATTTAAATCATCTTAAGTCATTTCCGTGATACAGGTATTTTACAACCTTAAATTACTAATGTATTTATTCATATATCTATTTTTATTTCATGTCATTATATATTTCTTTCTAATTTTTCGCAATATACTTTCCACTTATTTAAAATCGTGCATCTTTAGCGTGCATCTCAATTACGTTAAGGGTTCACAACGCTTACATAGTGGTCGGCCGACCTTCATATACTTACGTTTATTTATTTATTTGCTCAGGATACAAGGATTTATTATTTTATTTAGCGCGCAACCATACTATTTATATACTCACACACACACACAGGCAAATCTTTTAACACGTCCATACATCATAACCTTCCATGTGTCCAAGGGTCTCTACGATTGATACTCGATCGAATTATGGTCAGACGCCAAGGATTCCGTGCCTGCCTTGTATCCTGGCGTACCCTTGCTATATCTATTCGCTCAAGGCCGCATCTCGGGCATCGAAGACGCTATAGGTATATTTATTTAATTAGTTTCATATTAAATTCATGCCCCTCTCTTCACAAAAAAAACATTCAAATACGCAGTCAGTTCACTCAAAAACCATGAAAACTTCAATATATAAGATTTTCAGTAACTCTCAGGTGATCAGTCTAATCGTCATTTGAAAACTTATTTATTTCAGTTTTCCCAAACACATTGCAAATGCACTTTCCAAACATCGTACGAACTCCATCGCCCAATTTATCAATCTAAAATCAAACCATTATTTCAACAACACAATCGGAACCCTTTTACAAGCGCAACCTTTAAAATCCAACGCGAAATCTTTACGTAAACTAACCATTACCTACCTGTAAAACCTGTTCCATATTGTCGTTATCATAAATCATACATAATGTTTCATTCCAATTTTTAATCCATTCCTTGAAAAAAAAAAATGTCTAATCCATGTAAAAATATAGTCAAATCCGGCACATTTTACATATTAAAATATATTTTATATTCATTATAATTAATAATAATTTTAAATAAAACGTATTACGAACTTAAATAACATCGTGAAATATTTTTGCATTTACTAAAAAAAATGTGCTAATTATGATATAGTATTATTTGATTTCATTACGATTAAATTCTAGTGATCTATAACAGTGCAGAAAGACTATGAAATTAGAGACCAAATTACAGACGTCGCATGCCAATCCTTATATAGAGGGCATGCGCTGTCATCAGGTGCCATTTTGTAAAGGATGAAAGTATGTCATGTACCTGACTATGTCTACAAATTATTAGTATGGAAAAATTTAATTAAAAAAAACAACTATGCATCCGTAAAATATATCAACGTCTGAAAAATTATTACTCTCATATTAAGTAGGTATACTAGTAGGACAACCGTTCTTTTAACTATGTGTTTCGTCATCGAGCGGCATTTACACACTTAAACAAAATATCATTAAAATACTTATGCTACAAATGTTCATTTAAACCGTAGGTACACACCGTAACCATACCTGTATGTAATGATTCTTACAATAACGGTTTACTTCGGGTTAAATAGTTTTATGTATATATTTAAATGTTTACCTTTTGTGTCTACGAGTAAGTGCTCCCAGATTTATGAACAAGAAAAAAACCTCATTGTTACCATACTATAGGTATATCAACAAAATAAATTTCTTAGAAATATAAGATATAAACATATAAAAAATAGAAATCACTAAAAAAATAAAATCCATGTCCAACATTATTTAATACTTGGCACCCAAAATTTCACTTCCACTTTGATGCGCGGGACCTCGTTTCTTAACCAAGCAGAAACTGAACTTCAGGCCACGTCCTTGTATCCACCGACACGAACAACTCCCAGCAGCTACCATCAAATTACTTTTCAATTGTATTCAAATGTTTATGTATGTTTATTTTTTGTTGTAAATTTATTAACACTATTCTTGAATTGATATAATGTCAGTTTTTTTTTGCACTTTTTACTCTACTCTCTCATACTCTCCAAATATTTTTAGAGTCTACTTTGCTCCAAGGCCACTTTTTAAAAAGTTTTTGATATTTTAAACTTTTTACACTTAGTTTCAAAATTTTCCGCTTCACGTTTATTTCAGTAGTCTATATATTTTTCTCATTTTCTATTTGTTAAAAAAATATATTTTAACTGAATTGCACCAAGGTCACTACGCACTCTGGCTGGCGCAGCGCGCCAACAGTGCTACACGAGGCCGCACTGGCAGGGTCGCCATGTAGTGTGGGACGTTAGAGTGAAACAACTTGGTTGTAGTATATGCGTATAATGGATAAAGTTACGTGCTAGGTGCTTATATATAGGGCCAATATGTGAGAGTGTGAGTGTGGCGAAGCGCTCACACTACAGTCTCTTCTAAAGATTGCGGCTCATAAACCGATAATTTAGTTATTTTTAATTTTAATACATATCAAGATTTTATTTATACACATACAATATTCATTACAGCCATGATCAATCGTTCGATCTTAGTATCGCAACCTTGGAGCTAAACGTTGATTCAAGATGATTAGTTTCCTTCTCCGCAAAATTTTCACTTTAGCCATTAATTGTGATTGTTCCGGAATGAATATCACTATTTCATTAATTTATTGAGAGTCCTCTAACTTTGTATGCACAGTATGTGATGCGCTCTTATGGCCGTACAAATAAAGAGCGTGTCACATATTTTTGCGGCCTTCGACCTACGCCCACAGTAAGCTCAATAAGGCTTGTGTTATGGGTACTAGATGACGTATAATACATAAATATTGATAATTACTTAAATATTTACATAGAAAACATCTATAACTCAGGAAGAAATATCTGTGATAAACACACAAACAAATGCCCTGACCAGGATTCGAACCCGGGACCTCCTGCTTCATAGGCAGGGTCACTACCGACTGGGCTAGGAGGCCGTTAAAGAAGAAAGGAAGATACTATTGCCGGTGACTGTACAATGTACATTGCTAACCTAACACTCACTGACGCTATATGGCTATGTTTGAAAATAATAGCTTTGATATAGTAACCTCTAACATATCATGTAATAGAAGCTCCACCGATAAATATTATTATTTTTAATTTAAACCTCTAAGAGAGTTAAAATGAGGTTAAAAGTTAAGATTAGTTATTTAGTTACGATTTAATGCAGACGAAGTTATGGGCGGAGGCTAGTTTTAACTTAATCTATCGACACCGTCTCGCGTCTAGATTTTCCAGCGCACGGAATCTATCCGAGTTCACCAGAGTTCAGCGAAAGGAGAAAACCGCCCGGTTCATTCCCCGCTTATGCTTCCGCTTCCGCTCTTCCGCCTTCCTAGTTGTCTATGGTCTATAATTTATGATTAACGTTTATTGTGCCCTTTAAATTTATGACTATTTAGACTGGGAACTGTTTTACCATGGTTTATCATTGGTTGAAAAGGTGGTGGTACAATGTGTTCGTAGATACACGTGTGTTGGAGCTGTTAACCACGTATGGTATGATGAATTTTATCGACAAATCAACCCCCATACCATTTTTTTTCTCAACCATTTTTAAACTGCACCCCTTTAAATTTCTATGACACCACACTCTACCGCCCTTGGTAAATCAACCATTATTTGTCAAAATGTCCGTCGCACATGGGCAAAAGAGATCTTACCACAGCTTACAAACTAGGGCATAAATTTTAGTCAAAAATGTTGCAGAAAAGTTTCCACAATTACTAGAAAATTGTTTGTAAAAATAAAAAAATGTCTGAAAAAAAAATTTTTATTTACATGTTTTTTTTTCAAAAACGAGGTCGTTGACATGTACTTTTTTATTGTTAACAGATAGATAGATACAGTAAATCTACTACAAATTTACATCAAAATCATAGGCGCAGCTTTAATATTTCACCATTAGCCAGATTTTAACAAGTTTAGTGAAATTAAGCATACCCGCGTAATTTGGATGACAATACAATACTTTGGTACCATCGAGCTAATCTGATGATGGAGACTGAAGGTGGTCATACAAATTATGAGATAAAATGAAAGTTCATTATGTTTGTGTTTGTAAGAATCATCTCGATGAACAGTAGATGGCTTTTACAAGAAAAGCGTGTAAAGAGTTTTAGCCACCGATCAAATACTATAGATACACAATGTTTTGTATGAAGTTAAAAATTACTTTGATAAAACGGATTTTTTTATGCAATTAACGAAATTATTCATCTTAATCGTTAGAAGGTATATTTTAAATTTACCTAGGTTATATTCTTTGTGTCTGCAATCACCGATCAAATATTACTAGGGCTACACAATCAGCCCAAAAAACTGGCTCTCAATAGTACAAGAACGACTCGGGCGGTACTTTCTTTGAGACTTAGGCCGGTTACCAATTTTCAGGAGCCATATTTTCAGTAAGTCTTGTTTGAAACGGTACCTTCTTTACATTGTTGCTCGAAGGTTTTAGCGTATTAAGCTTTTTTTAATACTAGGAAGGTGGCAAACAAGCATATGACTCGCCTGATGGTAAGAAGCTACCGTAACCTACAACGGAGGACCTTTAGAAAAGACGACTCGCTGTGTTAACGGCTTGTATTAAAAAAATAAAATTTTGACTAAAATCATATTTAGATTATTTTAAGATCTATGACAGTCATGTCTGCTGTTTGTACCTACCTGAACCAGGAAAACAACAAGTTGCACAACTATCTGGGAAATGTGGAAACGTAGTGGAAATGAAAGCGGCCGGATGCGCTGATTGGCTGACGCGGGATCAGCATTAACACCGACTCGAGTCTAAAAGGGGGTAAGTCTTATGAGAATTGTGGGTGAAATAAACTTTTAACTTCTAGGATAGACTGATGCTGGATCAGCATTTAAGTCTAAAAGGGATTAAGTCTCGTGAGATCGATAGGTGAATGAAATGTTTAGTGGCTAGGGCGATACTTTGCAGTAAATTTGATTGCTTAGGATATATTGAGTTGCTTTTCTAGTATCCATAGTAATGTGTAGCCAATGAGTACTAGATAAGGAAGTATATTCTTTTTATACCACTTTTTGACAAACTTTTCACACCTAGACATTATAAACACTATTTTCCACTTTATATACGAGCTCTGAGGAATTGTTAAGGGGCTCTACTTTACCCCGTATCAATTAGTAAGTTAGAATAGGTAAGGTGCAGCGGGACAATCTCGGCTGCGGAAAATTTCAACTAAATCAAAATATCATACGTGTTTAACATCATTAACTATAGTGCCATTTCACCATCATCATAATTTTAAGAGCCTGGCTCTTGTCGGTGGAGTAATCGCAATTCCTTTCTGTTCTCCGCTAATTCTTTTAGCTCTTGATACGTCATGACGTTAGCTTTCATAGTGCCATTTATGGAGCGAAAAACGCTTTTCCGCTATCCGGATAAAGATGGCAATAGTTAATGATATAATGAATGAATGGTACACGTAAGATATTGCGATTTAGTTGAAATTTTCCCGCTGTCGAAATTGTCCCTCTGCACTTTAAGTAAATTTTTATGAATGTACTTAAATTTTGTTTTCCAAATCCTGGAAGTTGAGCGGAAAATGGAACAGAAATGGTTGCAGCACCATCTATTGCAGGCTTTGCGCGTTTATGCTCATTTCGCTTCAGTGTCCGCCCCCAATTTGTCAAAATGGCTTCCGGAAAACCAAATGGTTTTCCTTTGTGAAGCATTTACGGCTCAAGCTATTGTCTTTTGTTTAGTATTTACTCTATGAAAAACCAATGTAAAGTGACCCCTACAACAATTAAAGTCCTTAACTGTACAGTCACCGAATCTTGAAGCAAATCAAATTATTTTGTTCAATATTTTTTGATTTGCAATTTTAAATCAAAAAACCTGAAGACGCCAGTTCAAATCTGGCCTCGGACACCGGAGGGTTTGGTAATTTTTTCTGAAGTATATGACATATATTTTCAGTGTACAGTCACCGGCAATAGTATCTTCCTACACGAAGGCCGCAAAAATATGCGACACGCTCTTATTAGTAGGGCCATAAGAGCGTGTCACATGTTTTTGCGACCTTCGTGTAGGAAGATACTATTGCCGGTGACTGTACCTAATCAGCACTGCATTCCCCGTCCTCACAAATGCATAAATTATATAAAGATATTATCTGAGAATTAAAACCAATCTGTCTGCCGATCGATAATTTATATTTTATTGAGCGGGTCGATATAAATTATAGCCGGTTAGAAAGTCTGAGAACTTATTAAGAAAGGAAAATTTAATTGTAATATAATACCAATTTAGTTGCCTCGGACATGACTGCACTTTATACGAGTACGTATTGAGCCCAATCCTTTTGACCGCCAAGCTATTGTCATATCCAAAAATATCGCTCACGACGACATATTTGAATTGACGCTTATCGAAGTTATTGGCGATCAAGGGCTTATATTTATTATGATGAAAGAAACGGCATATAATAATACAAGAAGGTAAGCATATAAGTTAAAACATAAGCCAAAACAGTTTCCACTTATAAGTAATACAGAATTCCTTTGATCCGAAAAATGTTACATAAGAAAAAAAACATGATATTGAGGAGAGTCTTAGAATTTTTCAATATTATCACTATTATCATATTACATTAAATCTTTTAATTTTCAAGCAATATGTTTCAGTTTTAAGTGACGAGGCTTCCATAAAACTCGGTTTCCTTCGATTAGTCTAATTTAATTTAACATATAAATATTTGGGTAATTAATTGAAACATGTCATCAGACTTATTTTTGGCGGAATTTTATTATAAATTTTGATTCTGAGCGAGCAGTCACTAACCAATACGTTTTTAATATAATTTTGATACGTTAAACGTACATTCTCGAATAAGGATCCAGATGAGTGACTCATAACTAGCCAAGGCATTCAGCCCCCATTCAGCAAAAAACTGCGAATGATTCTTGATAGATGAAAATTATTTCGCCCGAGGCGGTGGTTTTTCTTTCTTTTCTTTGTCTGTTTGAGTCAGACTTTGAGTACCTTATTAGGGCCGGTTGCAACAAAAGGTCTACGTCAATGTAATCGTTACAATTTGCTGGTATGAAAAGTTAAAGACTGCTCTATGGGATGAATACTGCGTTACCATATTTGACGTTGATCACTCCGTTAATTGTGCGTGGTGCAACCCATCCTTAGTCAGCAAGCGGCTGATTAGGTAGGTATACTTAACAGCGTACAAACTCTTCGCAAAAGTTTTATGCAACCGTCTTACCCGTATCCTCGACGAATGCCAACCTCCCGAGCAGGCTGGTTTCCGGAGCGGATATTCCTCCATCGACCATATACATGCGGTAAAGCAATTGATGGAGAAGAGTCACGAGTACAACCGGCCTCTGTGCATGGCCTTCGTCGATTACGAGAAGGCCTTCGACAGTGTCAAGCACTGGGCTGTGTTTGACTCTCTCCATCGTTGCTCAATCGATGCTCGCTATGTTGATGTGCTTCGGGAGCTATATAGCTCGGCAACAATGCAAGTTCGGCTCCACAAACTCAGTAACCCAATATCTATACAACGGGGAGTGCGCCCAGGGGCATTTCACCCAAGCTTTTTACGGCGGTACTAGAAGACGTCGTAAAAACGCTTGCACGATCTGGGATAATTGGGACAGATCTGGTATTGATATCCATGGGATCTTCTTGTCGCACTTGAGGTTTGCCGATGACATTGTTTTGTTTGCCGAGAACCTGGAAGATCTTCAAAGCATGATCCAAGACCTGTACAATGCTTCATTGAAGGTAGGTTTTAAGATGAATATGTCCAAAACTAAAGTCATGACCAATACCCTTGGTGGTTCGAACCCAACCATAAAAGTTGGGAACGAAACACTACAGGTAGTCGACCAATATTATATCTTGGGCATATTTTATCTTTTGACAAAAAACATCAGCAGAAGGAGATCTCCAGGCCAATTGTCGCGCCGAGCGCGATGCATACCGGTAAGCGGTACTGACCACAGCACTATTCTGTCATATGGCGACACTGACAGCTATAGTTTGACAGTTCTAATGGCGGGAAAGGACTGTCGCCCATATAGACTGGAGGGAGGTAACGTGATCGTGTGAAAGTGTGGAAGGCGCCGGGTGTGCTGTACGGTCTGCAGTGCATGAGCCTCCACGGGACCACGAGATACTTTCCTGGTAAGTGTGAACACTATACTTTTATAATCGACAATTCTAAGCTACATGAGGGTGGAACAAGTGTTAACCTACGGTCGTCGTTTGTTAACGTAGTTTCACTAAGACGTAGTCCAATCATGCGGTGTATGTACCTAGACAAGCAAGGACATTGGACAGGGAAGCCCGGGGCTTCCTAGAGTGTGTATTGAAAGCACACAGGCAAGGCATGTAGTATGGTCGGTTATGAGTTGGAGTAAAAGGGCCGGGTCTAGGGGGCAGGCTTATGGAGGACCCCGTGGGGGCAAAGCCCCCACGTCCAGCTGGTATCGTTGGATACCAGGGTACTAGTTGGTAGTACCTAGTCTGGAGGCGTAATCGATTGTATGGGAGAGTCACTGGATAGGCCAGTCGACTTTCATATATGTAGACATGTACGATGCCAACTCTGAGTTAAATACATATCTAATAGTGTGGTCCTAGGTTACCCCCTTCGTCTACTCTCATGTAGCATTAGCGATATGTGTATTATCTGATTTGATATATTTTGTTGCCCAAGTATTTCTATACCCATATTGGATTCAGGCAACTATGTCATACTTAACTGGGTATAGAGGGCGCGACAAAAATGGTGGACCGTGCTGGGATTAGCAAGTATGGAAAGCCAGATTTACATCTGGTTCTTCCATGTGCAAATTCCCTTATACTGGTCATTGGGTCCCGGGGAATCAAATTAAATTTTGACCTTTGAGCTCGAGGTACCAGGTTTGTGTATTTTCTTTGGAAAGTACGTCCTTAATTAATATTATTTGTATTCACAGCATTCAGCGAGTATATTAAATAAATGAAAACAATCTTCGTTTTATTTTTTTGTTGTTAATACCTATGTTATACCTATGTTCATATTTGCGGCAAAAGGGTGCACCCTAGGATAGGTTATGTAGTTTATTGTACAAAATGTACGCTATATTGTTGGGTGTTGTTTTTTATTTTTAGGTTTATGGTAAATGCTAATGATAATTAAAGTTTGCATAACATGTAATTAATTTATTATGTTGTTATGTTGGTCACTATGTGTTAATATAGTTGGTTATCGTATCTGTGAAGAACAAGTACGTTCGGATTCCGTCATTTTATTATCCTTTTCCAATGAGAAAATGGATGAACGTGTAAAATAAATGTCAGTTGAAAAGGAACTAGTAATAATCGTGTCAAATAATCTTGAGAGGTTGTTAAATATCTTTAATTGACATCAATTATTTTTCCTATCCGGCATTAGAAACGATAATCGAAAATAAGAATTAGCATAAGTGAGAATCGGAACGTAACAGTGAGTGAGTGCTGCCAACACTACCATAGACGGAGACGGCGCCGACGGCGGAGAAAAAATACGAGCGTTCAGGTTCGCGCTGTTTTGAGTACAAACAAGTTTTCACGTGAAGTTTCTGCTATTAATTTTAGTTAATTGTGATTCTTGTGGCTGTTTATAAGTTTAGGTATTGTTGTGAGCGTAGACCTGGTATTGGGAATCGGTTCTGAGGCGAGTCGCAGCAAGTTTGCAGGTAAATGTTTTAGTCGACATGATGCCAAGCCAATGGCCGCGGGACGACAAATTGTTTTCGATTTAACTAAGATTTCTTTTTTCTGTCGTAGAAGGTTCTAAGAGTGGTATTTGTTGTACTTTACAGCTGCGCCAGGTTGTAGGGGACGTACCCAACCAGGTCGGGGCAACTTTGTGTTATAAGTCTCGCTAACAAAAGTACCCTCCATTGCGGGGCCCCGAGTGAACGAAACTTTTATCCGTCTTTTTAGGTGAGTTGATGAGTTTAATTAATCAATACAAATATTGGATGTTTTCGGTTTGGAACGCATAAAGTGAACTTATTAGCATAAACCTAGTATAAACATTAATGTTTTGCTATGAAAGGTGACCGCGGGCGCGGTAGTGCCTACGCCGAGATAAAGTACTACCTACCTTTTTTTTTTCTTTTTTCTGACCAAGTCACTTCAGACAAATGTGAAGCTAGCGAGTGAGAGGAGTAGTCATAATGATATTTTGGTTAAGTATGTTAATTATTTACAGCCCGCATCATGGCAAGCCTTTACAACAGGCTGGTACTGCGGCGAAATAAATTGAGGCAAGCAACTGCGGATTCTCAAGGCCTCTTGGAGAAGTGTAAAGCAGAGGGAGTCGACCAAGAAGAATTTACGGGACTTCACCTGAAATTAAAACAATGCTTGGGGGCTTTCGAGAAAGAACTGTATCAGTACCTAAGTGCCGTACCAGATGCAGATGTAGATGTAATGACTCAAGACCAATTTAAGGCTGAAGACATCTTGGTTGAATTTGATACTGCGTGGCAGTTAAGCAAGAAAAAATCCGAGGTTGCTGTTAAATCTAAGCTGCCGGAGTTAGGTCTCCCATCTTTTGATGGAGATAAACTTAAGTGGTCTGAGTTCTGGGACAGATTTGCTGCAAATGTAGATAGAAGGGAATTACCAGACTCGGAGAAACTTATGTACCTACTGAGCTGCCTTAAGGGTGCAGCACTGGATACAGTGTCAGGAATAACTGCCACGAATGCAAACTACTCTGTGGCCGTCGATACTTTAAAGGCACGGTTTGGATCCTGCGACATGCTGATTGACGCTCATTATACAGCCCTCAGCAACTTAAGGAAGGCAGACAACACTGGTGCCAGTTGTCGGAATGTCCTAGACAATATAGAGCGCAACCTCAGAGTGTTAGAGAAGCTCGGGGAGCCCACCGGAGGAAACCATCTGCGGGCTCTAGTGTTGTCCAAGTTCCCAGAAAAGGTTATCCATGAGCACCACCTGATTGCTGAAACAAATGATTTGTCGTTTATCAGGAGGAATTTGGACCGGATTATCTCAGCAATGGAGAAATCAGCAGCGCCCTTGCCGGAGGTTCCTTTACCTAGTGCCAGCAGTACTACTGAAGCATTGCAAGTCCGTACTGAAACAAGGCTTCTAAGTGGTCGCAAACGAAAACAACCTGGAAACTCTGGCGGACCACCTGCAAAGCGGATAAAGAGGCTGTGCTTATTCTGCAATGGAAGAGGCCACGCGAGTGGCGACTGCCGGAAATTCAGCACCGTGGAAGCTCGACAGAAGCAAGTGACAGGAAGATGCCTTCACTGCCTCAGGCGCAGTCACGCAACGGCTTCCTGCAAGCGCAAGATTTCCTGTTTCCGCTGCAAGGGAGATCATCTGGTCATGTTCTGTCCGAATCCCAAACCGGCTTCACATGGTGCGAATATCGAACATGACTCTTTTGAACCTCTGGAATCCTTGTGTGCTACTTCTAATCAGAACAGTTTTTTGCAGACAGCTGTAGCGACCCTGCGAAATCCTCAAACCAACAAAAGTAGCAGAGGCAGAATCTTCCTGGACTGCGGGAGTCAACGGAGCTACATCACTCTAGCAGCTGCCAAGAATTTAGATCTGCCTACACTCCAGAATGACCATCTCCTAATCTTCACCTTTGGAGCATCTGAACCACGGAAGACATCAACCCCCTCGACAGTACTCAACATCCAAACTAAGCGTAACGTCACTAAGCAGTTTACAGTGAACATCGTACCAAGGATTACAGACAGAGTTCCAGTGACAAAGTTCCAGCATCCTGGAGTCGACGTGCTTGCTGACGATGATACCGTTGGAGAGGTTATTGACGTACTTATAGGGAATGACTTCTATGGCGCAATTCTCAGAGAAAACAAGATCCAGTTGTCAGAAAACTTTTATTTATTGGATACTGATTTTGGATGGGTACCTTCAGGAAAAGTTACTCCTGAAAATAGAAGTGAAGTCCTTTCTATAGTCACATACTGCCAATGTCATACCCCGAGTTGCCCGTATTTCACTGAGCCTGACCTGCCCCTAAGAAATATAGACGTAAGGTTCTTATGTTCATTAGAAAACCTAGGGATTACAGACTCGCCCAAAGCCACTAGACAAGAGGAAGCAGTTCGACACTTCAACGAGACTGTGCAGTACCAGAACGGTCGGTACTTGGTAAAGTGGCCATGGATTGAGTACCCACCAGATTTGCCATCTAACTATGGCTTGGCCTTAGGTCGACTAAAGAGCGTACTGAGGAGACTGGATAGTGAATCAATTAAAGAATATGATTCCATCCTGAAGGAACAGCTCGACCTCGGGATCATTGAAATTGTTGCTGATGGATCAGATACCAACGCGGTTCACCCAGTTCACTACCTTGCCCACCACATGGTGAAGAGTTCCGGCAAGGGCCGTCTGGTGTATGATGCTAGCGCCAAGTGTACAGGACAGAAAAGCCTCAACGAGTGTCTTTACAGCGGTCCATCTATGCTGGAGGACCTGACAGCGCTGCTTCTGAAGTTCCGAACAAAGAAATATGGCATATTAGCTGATGTGGAGAAGGCATTCCTGCAAGTTGCACTTCAAGAGGATGATCGCGATGTCACAAGATTTATATGGGTGAAGAACACGAGCAGAGAAGCAACTGACGATAACTTACTATACTTGAGGTTCCGTAGGATACCGTTTGGAATTGTTGCTAGTCCTTTCCTACTGACAGCTACAATCCGGCACTTTATAAGTCAATCAAACA
This sequence comes from Pammene aurita, assembly GCA_947086415.1. Classification (NCBI taxonomy): domain Eukaryota; kingdom Metazoa; phylum Arthropoda; class Insecta; order Lepidoptera; family Tortricidae; genus Pammene; species Pammene aurita. The sequence goes on from OX352309.1 coordinate 20,146,670, forward strand.
AGGCCCTACTGGAACAGGTTGCTGATAAATGCTATGTGGACAACCTAGTTACCGGAGCCAATACTTTGCAGGAGGCTCAGCAAATCTATGACCAAACAAGAGCAACATTTGAGCAGCTGTCTATGAATATGAGAGACTGGGTTTCAAACAACCAGGTTTTCATGGATACAATATCTGAACAGCACAGATGTACTAAACAAGACCATGTCAAGGTACTTGGACTGATATGAAAGGTGGATGAAGACAAGCTAAAACTAAACTTGACAGAGAGCCATTTTAGCACAAATCCCCCTGTGAACACGAAGAGGAAGGTTCTACAGGCTTTGGCACGTGTATATGATCCTTGCGGGTTTGTATGCCCTCTTATGTTGTCAATGAAGTTGATTTTCCAGAATATCTGCGAGATGAAGTGTAAATGGGATACGGAGCTACCTATGGAACTGACATTATCTGTAAAGAATGTCATGGAAAGTTTGAAGATCATAGCCGATACTGAAGTACCCAGATACATTGGAACAGATGCCTCAAAGAGTGGTCTTAAGTACCAATTACATTGCTTTACAGATGCATCAAAAGACGCATATGCTGCTGTGATCTACCTCAAAGTAATTGAAGATGGACAAGGAAGGTCAGTTTCCATTTTGATGGCGAAATCACATGTGTCACAGACCAAGGATAAGGATGATCTGAAAATTCCTAAATTGGAACTATTAGGATATCTAATTGGAAGCAGACTTTTGAAATATGTGAGGAAAAACCTGGATATTGGCATAGATAAGGAATATTTGTGGTCAGATAGTTTGGTAATACATGGATGGATGAGGTCAAATAAACTGCTTCCACCCTTTGTTGCTAATAGGGTAAACGAAATTAAACGTGACCACCCCAGCACGGAGATGTTGTACGTGCACACGAAAGCAAACCCTGCTGACATTGCTACGCGTCCGGAACTGTTCCATGAGAAGAAGCAACTGTGGCTTGAAGGACTGGAGTTCCTTATCAGAGAGGAGTCTCACTGGCCTCAGAATAGACTCTATGAGGCACATCAAAACCTCCTTTCTGTGGGGGAGGTCCTGGATGACGACCCAGGTGAGCTGACACATACCGGTGCTGATTTGGACCAGAGTGAGACCATGGAACGAACAAGCCCCAGTGATCCTGGCAATGACGAACCAATGGACACTCAGGATTCAAGTATACCCATAGATGAAGTTGAATATCCCACCGAAGGACGTATGGAACTTGACACTCCTGAAGTTCACAATGAGGAAAGCAATCAGCAACAGACAAGTGTAGCGAAGACAGTGTCTGATATAAAAGTCTTGCAAAAGTATCACTTCCAAGAAGAGCTTAATGGGAAAAGGACACATCTAGCAAGGAACCTGGATCTCTTTGTTGATGTAGATGGCGTTTTGAGGTGCCGTGGACGTATGGCGAACACATCCTGGAGCTATGACATGAAGTATCCAATACTACTGCCAAAGGACTCTGAGTTCACTGATGGAATCATAAGAGACACACATGAAAGTAACTACCACGTCGGTGTTTCACATACATTGAACATCATCAGAGAGCGATATTGGATACCCCAAGGGCGCGCCCAGGTGACGAAGGTGATAAGGAGATGTACCCAATGTATTAAACACGGCGGCGGGCCGTATCGATTACCAGCCACACCGGCGCTACCACCAGAACGGGTAAATTACAACCCACCCTTCACGTACACCGGGGTTGATTATCTGGGACCACTGTTTGTGAGTACCAAGGCTGGTAAGGAGAAACGTTGGGTAGCCTTATTTACGTGCTTGACAGTTCGAGCCATACATCTTGAGATTGTGAATGACCTCTCAGCTGAAGAATGTCTTCTAGCCGTACGAAGGTTTATAGCAGCTAAAAACAAGCCATTAAGGATGTACTCGGATAATGCCACTTGTTTTAAATTGGTTTCAGAAGTGGTACAAAAACCATACTGCATCGAAAATGACATCCAATGGAAGTTCATACCTCAGTTAGCTCCGTGGCATGGTAGGTATTACGAGCGCCTCGTATCCCTCGTGAAGCACTGCCTTAAAAGAACCCTGGAAAAGCATCTTCTTGAGGATGCTAAGCTACTGACGGTGATAAAGGAAGTGCAATCGGTGCTAAACACTAGGCCGCTAACGAGAGTTGGTACTGAAGTGGAACATGTTCTGTGCCCCGCAGATTTCTTAAGCCTAGGACAATGTTTGACAATGAGGCCATCTGCCGTGGATAATCCGACAAGTGACACAGCCACAAAGAGTGATCTGATTGAGAGCTGGAAGAGAGGATACAAGATCCTGGAGGAATTTAAGAGAATGTTCATCTGTCAGTACCTTGCTAGTCTCCAGGAGAGGTACAATAACTCACCTAAGCAGCCCAGAGTTAGGTCTCACCGAACACCACAAGTTGGCGATCCCGTACAGGTTAAATCCGATCTAAGAAACAGAAATCTGTGGAAAGTTGGGAAGATCGACGAGTTGATCATGGGACGTGATGGCGAATGTAGAGTAGCGAAGGTCAAGGTTAACGATTCTCCTTTAACACGTTCCATTGGCCACCTCTATCCGTTGGAGGTGGATGACGAGACGCCTGAGGTAGAACCGGTAGCAAGGGATTCAGCTGATACAGTAGAGGAGACAGTGGAGTTAGATGTTCCAAACGGCGTTGATCCTCCTGTACTCGATGAACGGTCAGGTGTTGACGTGATCGCCCCGGCTGACTGTGAAGTGACCAGTCATCATGAAGGCCTACCTTCAGAAGATCAGCAAGAGGGAGCAGGCGAAAGAAGGTCCAAGCGGGTCGCAGCCATTCGTGCCAGGGGTAAAATCCTGGAATGGACGCGACACTTACTCGCCGTACTGCAGTAACCTTCTTAGCTGTTGGGAGTGTCGCGCCGAGCGCGATGCATACCGGTAAGTGGTACTGACCACAGCACTATTCTGTCATATGGCCACACTGACAGCTATAGTTTGACAGTTCTAATGGCGGGAAAGGACTGTCGCCCATATAGACTGGAGGGAGGTAACGTGATCGTGTGAAAGTGTGGAAGGCGCCGGGTGTGCTGTACGGTCTGCAGTGCATGAGCCTCCACGGGACCACGAGATACTTTCCTGGTAAGTGTGAACACTATACTTTTATAATCGACAATTCTAAGCTACATGAGGGTGGAACAAGGGTTAACCTACGGTCGTCGTTTGTTAACGTAGTTTCACTAAGACGTAGTCCAATCATGCGGTGTATGTACCTAGACAAGCAAGGACATTGGACAGGGAAGCCCGGGGCTTCCTAGAGTGTGTATTGAAAGCACACAGGCAAGGCATGTAGTATGGTCGGTTATGAGTTGGAGTAAAAGGGCCGGGTCTAGGGGGCAGGCTTATGGAGGACCCCGTGGGGGCAAAGCCCCCACGTCCAGCTGGTATCGTTGGATACCAGGGTACTAGTTGGTAGTACATAGTCTGGAGGCGTAATCGATTGTATGGGAGAGTCACTGGATAGGCCAGTCGACTTTCATATATGTAGACATGTACGATGCCAACTCTGAGTTAAATACATATCTAATAGTGTGGTCCTAGGTTACCTCCTTCGTCTACTCTCATGTAGCATTAGCGATATGTGTATTATCTGATTTGATATATTTTGTTGCCCAAGTATTTCTATACCCATATTGGATTCAGGCAACTATGTCATACTTAACTGGGTATAGAGGGCGCGACACCAATCCTGGGTTGGGCGGCATTCAACAAGCTAGCGGACATCCTTAAGCCCGTCAACATTCCACAATGTCTGAAAACTCGCCTCTTCAATCAATGTGTCCTACCCACCAAGACATACGGAGCCGAGACGGACGCTCACTAAGGAGACTGTGCACAAAATTCGAGTGGCACAGAGGGCCATGGAGCGCGCCATGCTCGGCATCAAACTTCAAGACCGAGTGAGGAATGTCGAGATCCGGCGTCGCACTAAGGTGCAAGACGTGGTATACGTTATTACCAAACTTAAATGGAGTTGGGCAGGACACGTTGCCAGGCGGAGTGATGGCAGGTGGATTAAAATGTTGACGGAGTGGTGGCCGCTTTCAGATGAAAGAAGCCCCTGGCGTCCGTTGGCTCGTTGGGTAGACGACATTCGGAAGGTCGCGGGGCACTTCTGGATGAAATTAGCACAAGACCGGGACAAGTGGCGTACACGAAGAGAGACCTATGCTCAGCAGTGGGCGATAAAGGGCTGAGGATGATGATGATGACTTAACAGCAGATGGCAGTCGCTTTCGTAAAAACCAGTGTCTACGCCAATTCATGGGATTAGGGTTGCCGACCGGACCCCAGGCTCATTGAGTCGTGGCCAAAGCCCGGACAAACGCTAGGAGGATGAAAGTCATGGTAAGTTAATTTTGAAGTACTTCTGCTGTATGGCGTCTATGAAAGTTAAAGTTAAAAATGTACTAAATGTAGGTATCATTTTTGTAAATTGTAATTGCGTAAATAGTTAAATGAACGAGACGTAAACTACGCAATAACAACCCAAACAAAAACCACAAAGTACTGCAAATTATATGGAAATTAAAGACATAAGGACTCAGAATAGGCACAACTTTATATTCTAGACCAAAGTGACAGGCAATGCGACCCCGAACGAAAGTACTTTTACTGTCCCGCGCGTGATCGGGGTAGCATCTAGCACAGGGCAGGCGACAAACAGATGCAATTCTATTGTTATTTTGTTGCTGTTTATTTGTTTTAAAAGAGTTTGGTATTAATGCATCAATATCTGGTACTCCCTAATTCTAACCTCAAAACGTGACGCGCTATAGAGTCAGATTTACTTGTTTGGTTAAACTGTTCTGAAAAAACATACTCCTGCGAAAACTGCAGAGGACTTACTTTTGGCGTTACAATTTTGGTTGTCATTGATAAGCTTTCTAAAGTTAGATTCTTGTTATGAGTTTAATTTCTTTACCCATTGGCAAATAATGGGTCATAAAGTTTTGTATGCAAATATTTTTTTTAACACAAATCGGTCCTAATTTTCTTTTCTGTTAGAATAGGTACCCAAAAAATTGGTACGTGGTTGGGTGTACCAAATTCTTGTGCGCCTTAGTAGTGATTGGAAAATATTGGGTCATAAACTTTTGGGTACAAAAAAGATATTTTTAACTTCAATCGATTCTAATTTATCTTTTCTTTTTTTATTTTATTTTATGAAATAGGAGGCAAACGAGCAGACGAATCGCCTGATGGTAAGCAATTAACGCCGCCCATGGACGCCCGCAACACCAGAGGGGTCACAAGCGCGTTGCCGGCCTTTAAGATGGGAATACGCTCTTTTCTTGAAGGTTTGAAGGTCGTATCGGTCCGGAAATACCGCAAACGACAGTTCATTCCACAGTTTTGTTGTGCGAGGCAGGAAGTTTCTCGAGAAACGCACAGTTGAGGACTGCCAACCATCTAAGTGGTGATGATGGTAATGCTGTCTGTTTTTTGTTAGGTACCAAACAGTTGGGTGAAACAATGTACCAATTTCTTGTACACCATTAGTACTTAGGTAGTATGTACCCTGTTATATAACGTATTCGTATACAGGATGTAACGAAAGTACTGGTGATCCGTTTAAGGGCTTAATTGGTATCATAATGCGACTAAGAAAAAATCTTTTAGACGCAAAAAATTTTTTTTTTGTATGAGACCCATCGTCTCATTTTTTTTGCGTGATAATTTTAAAATTAGAATACAATACCAATTATGCCCTTAAGCGGATCACAAGCATTTTCGTTACACCTTGTATTAAGTTAGATTATTGCAGGCATCCTCTGATTCCTAGTTACTCTCTCGGGCATGCATTAGCAGTTGGCGCGACGCCCGCGGACGGACGGACGCCTTAGTCCACTGCACCATTGACCCTCGGAGTAGGGTGACTATGAGTCTTTAGAAAGTTCTTTGTTCTTTCAGTCCCAATGATGAACACCTCTTCATTATGAAAAACCTCGATATCATCTGGTAAAAAGCGGCCAAGAGCGTGTCGGGCCACGCTCAGTGTAGGGTTCCGTAGTTTTCCGTCCGTTACAGTAAGTGTCCCCACTTAAGAGTTAAAATAGCACAGCCATGTAGGATTGATATGAGCGTTCCACGTACAGCGACATCTATCGGCAAATTAAGTAAACTATTGCGCGCGAGCTTAAAGTATGGAAGATGATTTTTATGGGATAATTCTTTATTGCGTGAACCGATTTTCACCGTTTTTACTTTATTTGAAAGCACGTCATTTCATTGTGATTATGTAGAAATCACAGGTACAATAAACACCTGCTTATACGGTTAAATTACAAACTTAGTTCAGAAATTATTTTGTAATTTTTTTCCAAAAACTATTCAACCTATCAAGTTCAAAATAATTTTCCTAGAAAGTTTTTATAAACTTGTACTTTTGAGATTTTTTCATATTTTTAAACTTATGGTTCAAAAGTTAGAGGGGGGGCACATTTTTTTTTACTTCTGGAGCGATTATTTCCGAAAATATTTACATTATCAAAAAATGATTTTAGTAAACCCCTATTCTTTTTTAAATACCTATCCAACAATATATCACACGTTAGGGTTGAAATGAAAACAAAATCACTCCCCACTTTACGTATAGGGGAGGTACCCTAATAAAACATTTTTTTCCACTTTTTATTTTACCACTTTGTCGGCGTGATTGATATACATATTGGTACCAAATTTCAGCTTTCTAGTGCTAATGGTCACTGATTATCCGCGGACGGACGGACGGACGGGCAGACATGGCGAAACTATAAGGGTTCCTAGTTGACTACGGAACCCTAAAAATCGACATTTTCACTAGATGGCAGCACATGACGAGAGATCTTTTTGACAGCAGCTCTCAAAATCCACCAATCAAAAATATGATTAAACATGATTGGTGGATTATGACAGCTAGACCTCTCGCCACAAATGAATCGTCATTCCTAAATAAGTTTTTATTACAAGCATACTCGGACACTGATCAAGATCGTGTTTTATGATAAACTAGCTTCTGACACTATAAAATATAACGGTTACACTCACGTCACTTTAGTCACTTAGCGCGACATGTTTCGGAGAGCTTAGGTCTCCATCTTCAAGCACTAAAAGTGCTATTTTGAACCGGCCCGTAGCATGTCGGCATGTCGCGCGAAGTGACTAAAGTGACGTGAGTGTAACCGTTATATTTTATAGTGATAGTATGTCTCACGAAAGTTTAAATTTAATAACTAGCTACTTGTGCAGAAAAAATTAGTACTTGGATGATTTCTGTGATAAAACGCATATTTTGTCCTACCCCGGGTCACAAACTGTCAGTGTGAAGTGGTAAAAGACAGAGTTACATTCGCTTTTCAACCGACTTCAAGATTTCGAAGGAGGAGGTTATCAATTCGTCGGGATCTTTGTTTTTGCTTGTTTTTTTTTTTTTTTTTTTATGTATGTTCACCGATTATTTAAAGACGGCTGGACCGATTTGGAAAATTCTTTTTCTGTTTGAAAGAGTATACTTCACAGTTGGTCCCATTGTAACCAGGTCAGGATCTGATGATAGGATCCTGGAGAAATCGAGGGAACTCTTCAACTATTATAGGCACACCTATAGTGATTTGAGTATTTTTTACAACAGCTCGAGCATTTGCTGTTGGAAAGGTGGACGCTAAGTGAAGTCGGTTCTTTTTTGTTTAAAATTATATGTTTATATTATATCAGTAGGGGTATTAGTAAGAATATAGTTCGGAGGGAGAGACAAAGAGCGAAAATAAATATTATGGGACAAGACAAGCACACTTATTTCTCTACAGGATGTAATCAAAATACTGGTGATCCGGTTAAAGGCATAATGGTATCGTTTTGCGACTAGGAAAAAGTAGGAGGATTTTTTTTGGACGCAATTTTTTTTTGCATGGGGTACGTCGTCTCAGCGGGGCAACCCTCCATACAAAAAAAAAAAATTGCGTGAATTTTTTTTTAGTTTTTCGCAATTAGAATACGATACCAATAGGCATGATGAATTTTTTTCATGTATGGTATCAATCGATTCGTTTTGTTGTGAGGATCAAATGTCTATATGGGGCCAATTGCGTTAAAGCAACACAAAAGTCAGAAATGAGACTTAAAGTCCGAGATTTGCATTTGTTTCTCAAAACGCTCCTAACAAAATGACGTGCAAAAGTGACGTCTAAATCACATAGTCGCCTTGTTTAAAGTATGGAAAAAAATTTAAATTGATATTTTTACAGTGAAATGTTGCGTTTATGTATATGGTTGCTATACAATTAATTTTACAGTAAAATGTTAAAAATCGAATGGTATCATTGCTTTTTTTTTATTTCGCACTTTAAAAAATCGTAAAATTTAGAAATTTTGGAGCTTGATATCTTTGAGCCATTTCAATAGAATTTATAAATTTTCACTTTAGTTGGATATATTGATCATTTTGCATCCTATCAACTAAATTTTAGCGCATAATTCAACATGTGTCATCAAGCCTATTTTGCCCATAAACGAATCGCCAGCATTTTTGCTACACCTTGTATGGTTATATGGAAAAAAATCGCGAAGAATCGACAGTTCTTAGGCGCTCAGCCACTGTATATCAGAAAGCGAAATACACTTTCGCACTTTACGATATTACAGGAAATAAAATAGCATGGTCATATCATTTCAATCATAGTGCACCTACACAATGTCTCTAGGCTAGGCCATGTCCGTGCGCTAGGCCCTGGACTGCATAGAAAACACCCCGCGAACGTGCTAGTCCTACTAACACGTGATTGGCCGTTTGAGACTGCAGTATACGCCGCGCAGAGGCTACTAATTGTGCACCCGCTGACCTCTAGAAAGCTATTATTCAAGTTCCAGTAATCCTATGACATAATCTAGATTATGGTAATATGAGGTTGCACGTATGAGGCAAGGTGGCTACGCAATGTTTGTGTATTTCCATGTGCGCGTAGGCAGGTATAAAAGCTATGATTGTCATGCGGCGTGTGCGCATGGTTATTATAGTTGCCAGGAAGTTTGTCACTTAGAGCATAGACAGAGTGATACTGTTTTTTTTATACCACGACGGTGGCAATCAAGCATACGGCCCGCCTGATGGTAACATGCGCGTTGCCGACCTTTTACAAAAAGGGGGATTCACTGTGTTGATTGCTAAAGGAACAAGAAGGTCCTTCATCGTCAACACACTGGGTCCTCTTTGAGCTCTTTGGCAACCTTACTCACCAGCAGGAACACAACACTATGAGTACTACACTGTGTTTGTCTTTCTTACATTATCACCCACAAGGTAATGAGCATACTTTTTTTACAAGCTTTTATTTAGGCAGAGAGTATACACATATAGAGCGCCACAGTCTAAGAAGAATTTGAGGCTCCAATTCTGAAGCACCATCTGAACGAGACCAACCAAAGTTACCGTATAATTTAGACCAGAGTACTCTCTGACCCTCAGCGCCTACTTGATAGCGTTACTATTATTACGGTATTACTACGGTAAGTTTGGTTGCTCTCGTTCAGGTGACGCTTCAGACTTGGAGGCTCAAAAAGTTCTTAGACTGTGGTACTCTATATATGTTTACTCTCTGCTTATACGTAGATTGTTAAATTGTTTAGGTAGAATCTTATAAGCTAGATATGAACCAGTTCTCAATGTCCGATTGAGCTGTATTAATAAAGAGTAAGTATTAAAAAAGGTTTTTTTACTAAATATTAATTATTTTACTGCTATCAAATAAATTGGTTTGCCGGACTTTATAAACTTTTATTTTGTGTCTAATTATTGACTTCTTCAATCAAATGAGCTGCAGCAGAATTTCATCCTGTTTTAACAGTATTTTTAGTCAAAGTAAATTTAATTAAAGCCTGACCAGAAATATATGATTATTGTCAAGAGGGCGCTATTATTCACATTTATATGGCAACAGTTCAGTATAGCCATAGAACGTATTTTTCGCTATGGTATAGTGACATCTTGATTTGTTTACCTGTCAGCTTTGATGTTAATATGAAAATGTTTCACAGCTGAATAGTTCCATTTCCCGAACGTATTATTTACAGCTGTTTATTACATACACTATTTACAATGTTTCGCTCTTGACTATGAATAATTTTGGGATATTTTTTTCTTTTATTATTTAATATTCAACACTTTACTGTAATCGAAATACACCGCGACAATGACACTGACAGTCTATCACATGCACTCACACATGCATATCATTCTGCCAGTAAAATGATTACCAGTGCAAGAAATTAGTTCCAATGAAATTCCGCAACATGGCGCAAGGTCATATATTTCTGGTCAGGGTTTACCTATATACCTGTTTTCATCACGAAATCGGGATGATTTTTTTAAGCATTAAATAAAATAGAATAATTACATAATTACGAAATGTTGGTTATCAATTAGTACCGAAAAAAAATTTTTTGACGTGATAACGTCTTTAAAATCGTTTTAGTCGGGTGACATGTTCAGAAACTTGTGTCACACCAAAACCTCACGAGCGCGATCGCAGGTATAACGAGAGAGAGACGGACCGATCTCCCGTCTCATCTCGAGCGCTGCCAGTCATTCCGTGAAACTTGTCACGCGGAATCCTCACGAGCGGTTAGACGTTATCACGTAAACATCTCGATCGTAAACCTACTTTACAAACAACCAATTTTTTTTTTATAAAATGTGTCTGCTTTACCTACAACGAAACTAACAAGCTTATTGCAGTTTTGTATATTTATTTGTTTTCTATGTAATCAACTACGAGTACACATTGCAAGCATGTCTACTTCATCGACAGAAATAGAAAGGACAGGGCAAGAATACATTTTGTCGTACTGGGCTAACTCTCATTCCAAATCGTTATTTGACGTCATGCTTTAACTTTTCTTTTGCGTACATTAGGTGCATTCGACCATTAATTAAGCATTTTTATTAGAATTTAGATTTTACATAAAGTAAAATTTTTCAAAATCTAGCTGTTGATTGAAGATTGAAGAACCGATAACTATTTTATTTATTTATCTTATTTATTTGGGGTTCCTATTGCTGTGACGCCTGCCGACATTAAACATTATAACTACATGGTATAGGTGCTGTATTCCAATTTAAAAATACATAAACAATACATTAAAAACACAACATTTCTCAAACATAACTCCAACATATAACAAATATTCAACCAATATTGAAGTTGTATTGGAGTTGCATCGGAATAATTTTCAAGCAAATTCAGATATTTCTGATTCAGACGTTTAGGTGTCAGCTGTATTGCGTGGTTAATGCATTGGAGTTTTATTGAAGTTGGATAGTGTCTAAACATGTTTTAAAGCTCTAATACGGTCCCCGGAAGCCAATTATAGGAACTCACAGGTAGTAACATAACAATAATAATAAACTGATAAGGACGTTTGTCTTATAATTCTATTTATTTACAGTGCAAATGTAGGAATTTCGACTCAAAACTCGCCAAGAATCGAATAAAAACGTATGGCCCCTTTAAGATAATCTTATACATAATTTAATGTCCTCCGTAGGCTAGTTATAGTTACCGTGCCTTATTTACTAAGCTAGATATCCTGAATCCCGATAATTTTATTTTTTGTCGTCTTCTATACACATAGAGCTTATAAAGCTTACTAAGATACTCGTAGTAATTAGCACACAGCCTGCATTACAAGTAAGTAGCTCGCAGGCCTGGCAGGGAATTGTCCTGCATCGTGAATCTAAGAATAGAATGTAGGACAGGATGTGCTGGCCGTTGTTGCATATTTTGCCTAACATACGATACATGGTTGTAAGAAATAAACATGATAGCCAATTATTTATTAGATTTTTCTACAAAAGTTAATTTTAATGTAACTAACACGGTACAAAAAACTTTTTTTGTATGCATAATTTGAGAATTATTGCTTGTATGCATATTTGAGACTGATACCTGACTCCACAGTCAATCTAAATTTAGTTTTGTGGAGCACTAATTAAACACAAAAGTATTTTAAAAACAGTTTGTAATAATTTTAATGAACAAAAAAACATATTATATTTAGCTTACTTCTCGTTGAATTTTTTTTTAAATTAATTCGTAGATCTAACTGTATTCGCATACTTTTCTCTTAGGTGTTCCAGATATTTTGAATTCATAATAAAACTATTATAAAATCAAGACAATCACGTGTTCGCCAGAAAACATGAAAACCAAACGATAGAACAAAAGACATCAACGAACTCGTACCCGTTGGGCTTGCACTTCGTTATAAAATACTGACGTAATTGAACTTTTCATTATAGGTATTACGATTGTATAATACATAATTTACTTGTCCATTGCAAATTACTCAAAGAAATTTAATATTTTTTTCTACTCTTGGACTTACTTATATCTGTCATTCATAAAATGAATAAGTAAATATTATGAGATAATCCATACTAATATTATAAATGGGAAAGTGTATGTGTGTGTTTGTTTGTTTGTATGTCAGTCTTTCTCGGCAAAACGGGGCGACGAATTGACGTGATTTTAAGTGGAGATAGTTGAAGGTATGGAGAGTGATATAGGCTACTTTTTGACTCTTTCTAACCCCCCACTTCCCTAAAATGGGGGGTGGAAGTTTGTATGGATTGTTACCCCGAATTTAACGCGAGCGAAGCCGCGGGCAAAAGCTAGTCTTCCATATATCAACCTAGTCCCACGGTAAGCTCAATAAAGCATGTATTGTGGGTACTATGCGACGTAATATGTATACAATAGATAGATATAGATAAATACTTAAATACACAGAAAACGTCCATAATGTCAGGAAAATTATCCGTGATAAACAAACAGACAAATAATTGCCCTGACCACGATTCGAACCCTCCTGCTTCATACATTCGTAAACACTTACTTTACTTTAAAATAATTAACTTTCAATAGAAATTAAGAATATTTCATTATTTGTTTTTGTTTTCATTTACCGAACAAAAAAATAATGATAATTTAACTGACAAGACGTTTAACACTATCTGTCATGTCACTAATGTCAACAATTGTTTTTCTTAAATGTCAATATGGTTCGGCAAATAATATGACAATGACAATCAAGTAATCGACGTGAAGTGGCCAGACAGTTAGGTGTTAGGTACTAGAATCTGTTCAATAAGTTTCTCGTTTAATAATCACATAAACAGGGTGTTTTTACGTAGATAATTTGTTTTTCAGTTTTCTTCAAAAAACATCATAAAAGCTATAATGTTTCATACTTAAATATACTCCAAGAACCGAGTACTATCAGCTGTAAAAATATCTGCAACTAATAAGTTATATACCTAGCACCTTATATATGCTTCAAGAAAGTTAATACTCTGTCTGTTTTCTTAAGGAAGTTGAATGGGATTTCACAACAAACCCCATGTTTATAATGGCAGGTGACTGCAACAACATTTTCAAGGTCCATTGTCATTCTCGGAACCTACTAGCGTGGTGTCGCATCCGTTCTGCATGCATTACAGGCTATAGTAGGGAAAGTGTGTCAGTGGAAAATGACGAGGAAAATTGTGCGAAGGAAGAATAGCGTGTAAAAAAAGTTGTAATTAGTATGTCAGTTAGATCAGAAGATATTAACTAGTTTTTGTTACGTAAAAAAAAATGTAAGCCTATATACGTCCCACTGCTGGGCCAAGGCCTCCTTTGATGCACGAGAGGGACCAGGCTATAGTCCCCACGCTGTCCAAAGCGGGTTGGGGACTTCACATACACCTTTGAATTCCTCCGCGGATATATGTATGTAGGTTTCCTCACGATGCTTTCCTTCACCAAATAGCAATTGGTAAATATCAAATCATATTTCGTACATAAGTTCCAAAAAAACTTATTGGTACGAGCCGGGGTTTGAGCCCGGATTGAAAGTCAGACGTCTTGCCGCCAGGCTACGTCAGTTTCGTCAATAAAGAAATACAGTGATAAAGATAAAACGGGTAAAAATTCGGGCTCGGCCTGACAAAAGCTGCATTTTTTTTGCTTAACTATCAAAAAAAAAACCTGTCCAAATTTTTTCATAAAGAACTAACAGAACTGAAGGACTAGAAAATGCGCCTTGCCATTGTCGTTAAGATTGTGCCCTTAACCATTTTGTGTTTTCCATCCTTCTCAAGGGGATGCTATTCAGAGACACAATCTTCCCGTCAAAGACTAGTTTTAGTGCAAATTTCACTTTATAGTTAGAATTATGTTTATTTAATGCTGACTTAAAATTAAACAAATAAAACTAACGGAAACTAAAATAAATCTAAATAATTGACTAAAAGAATAAAATTAAAATATAACTAAAATATAATCTTTGGTGCTCAAGCGCCCTACAGAGTTATCAAAGAAATTAGTTGAGGTCACCGGGGACCGTAGAGCTGGCTCACTCCTTACACAACGGATAGGTATAGCAGTCCAAAGAGGGAACGCAGCCAGCATTATGGGAACCCTTCCGCAAGGGTCGGACCTCAGTGACCTTACCTAGTTTGTGGTTATTATATTTATTTAGTTTTGTAGGTAGATTTTAGGTTTTCTTTTTATGTACCATCAGGTTCAAAATTGCATGGTCAATTTATCAATGAATTCATTCATAAATTGGCCATGCAATTCTGAACCCGATAGTACAGTCAAGTGTAAAAATATGGGTGTACTCATCTTACTCAAAAATATGTCCCATAGTATCTTATTCCGTTGTAATAAGTGCGTAGTACCATATTTATAAGACGATTTTTTCGATACGTATTTTTACACTTGACTGTAAATATATGTCGCATATAATATTCTAAAAGAGCATGCGGCATGGTACCGAAGATGCTGGCAGCATTTCCTCTCTGAATTGCTTAAACTAAAATAAATCTAAATAATTAACTCTAAACTAAAACTAAAATACATCTTAAAGAGGCCCCTGCGGCATGGATGGACCGAAGATGCTGGCAGCAGTTCCTCTCTGAATTGTTAAACTTATTCAATGAGCAAGATAGTTAGAATTAGATGTTTACCGATTTTTTATTATTACCAACATTTGCTAAAAAATCATATGGCCGCGTTTTATTTCGTAGTTATCTTCTTACAAAATATTAATGCATTTAGCTTTCGATTGACTTGTATGATCAATGTACTCGTAGAACTAGGCGAAATACTTCTTTATCTACACTCACACTGTAAGTCCTCTAAAACGTGTTCAAAAACGGTAGGCAATGGCTAGCATTACCACAACCGATTTTACTATGATAAGCTTTTTATCTGTGGCAGTAACGTAATTTTAACTTTACATGCTCATATATTGATACGTTATGAGTTTAAAATTCCAAACATCGAATTTGATAACATAATGTAAATCCTGTGCTCCTTCCTGACCAACGGCACGCGCCTCCCCGACCGCCGGCACAATCGAGTCGGCCATGGCGGTGCAATGGCGGTCATTCTATGGTTTCCGAACACTTAATTTAATATATATAATATGAGTATAGATAAAGCAGTGTATGCAACTGTACGTAATTAGGCCTTATTACGTAACACTTACATAAACTACTATTTGTTTACAACCGATTGTCTAAAACACCCGATTAGGTCAAGAAAAATCAACTTTTTCTCTTCACTTGTTTTGTTCTTCTTGGTCACTATTCAAATTCTGAATTTATCAAACATACTTAATGTATATTGAGACAGTTAACCACTTTTCGTAGTGGGTCATCAATGTTAATAAATCTTGGTTTAAAATAGCATTATTTCTAACAAACTACGCTACTATAAACTTATAAAGATGTCGTATACAAAGAAAAAAAGTGACTTCTGCATTCGCGGCAGACGCCCTAACCACTAGGCTACCCGGGTCACAGCGAGACTGGTCGATTTTTCCCTTATGCAATCTTTGTAAATACTAAGGCACATTTTAAACTATGCTACTATTGTTCTTTGACTATTGGGACAGAATAATAACAAAAAAACTATCCACCCATTTAGGTTTACTAACATTTCTTTCCATTAATAGACGAAGTGTAGATCCTAAGGTTCGTCGAACTGAATAAATTATTCAAATAATTTTAAATTATTCTGATTTGTTGACTTCGATTTTCATTCGTCAATGATGCAAGGGATATTTCGATTTTTTATTCAACATTTTTTCAATGAATTTTTCAACAAGTTCGTTCATTAAAATTGGGATGTCTAAACAGCTTGTCATACAAAACAGGCTAGAAATTTTGTAGGGTATGGTATTTTTTATTTATTTATTGAAAAACGAGTGAAATACAATTGTGTATTAAATTAAAGTTTCGCCAAACTGCTAGACAGTATATTTCAGATATTTTGAATTTCTTCGCGAATGTTTTACTATATTTATTTATTTAATCTTTATTGCACAATACAAGATGGTACAAATGGCGGACTTAATGCCATAAGGCATTCTCTACCAGTCAACCAATGGGATAAACAGAAAGTTCAAGTAGGTGCAGGGTCCATTAAATATGACAGAATTAATAATAGAAAAAAACTTTACTAAAAAGCCAGTAGTCAAAATTAGATATTTTATACAAGTAATGGTGTTTTGTACATAGGTTTCAAAAACTCATTCAAACGAACCGGAGTGTTATGTACAGTAGGTGCTTCGAGTACAAAAAACATTATATAAATCATGGTTAAGTTAATCTACTTATAATAATAGTTCTTATCTTAAGTTTCTTAGCATTACCATTTGTATGGCCGCCGACGCCGCCGTTGTAAAAACCATTGACACCTAGACGGGGTCACAAAGTCTAGTATAATTTGAATATAATCAGTATCGTCTTGTATTAAGTTGACGCAATGACGTCATTTCCTCCAAATTTCGTTCGCCGTTGATTAATATATGTTAAGCAATGTTTGTATGGAATTAGATATTTTTCCTTCGTTTTTCTGGTTGCGAGGTTGATCACGAAATTGTTGATTGAATGTTGGACTTTTATAGTACACTTCTTTTTGGAATTACAAGTGGTTTCAAAACATTAAAATTATAGTTTTTTATGAACTTTTTTGACAGATGACAGGTGTAGAAAACATTTTGGCATTAATTCTGACTTTTTAGTGGGCAATAATTATGCAACTTGTTTATTAGTTGTTGTTTTTTTAAATAAAAAACACAGTATTTTATCGCCAACTTTAGGTACAGATGAATTATCGAGATCATGGAATTGCATTTGTAGTGGTTGTACCGTTTGCAACAAAAGGAGAATAATTTTCTCTTAATTTAATAAAATTACATACCCTTAAGAAATGGAATAAGTAGTAGTCCTCTGTTTTTTGCTTTTAGTCGCTATCATGTTCTTCATCTGAGCTATCACAAGTATTGATAATAAGATTGTTTGAAATTCGATCCATTTCCCCTTCCTGACATCGATATTTATTTTCTTCAATTTCGACATGGCCACAAATATTTTCCCAGTCCTCAGCAGTAATAGTATTCATTCGTTCAGTTGCTAAACTCATAATGCCTTGCATGTTTAATGAATCGTTTCTTTTCGCTACATATCCTTTTACCATGGACCAAATATTTTCGATCGGATTGAATGTCGGGTGATACGGTGGCAATCGTAAAACGGAGTGGCCATGTTCTTTTAAAATTGCATCTATGTGGTACTCACGAAACCGCTCTTTATTTTGTTTAATTAAATCATACAAACTGGTTTTGTACATCAACGGGCTATACGAAATGTTGTGTTCTGTCAACCAATCCATCATTTCTTGTTTATGAGAATTTGACGTTGGAGCACGATTCAAAAGTTTGTTGTGATAGGACGCATTATTATTATTATTATATATTATTACGATAAGTACGCTATTCGGTTTAAGGTTCAGTATTAATTTTTTTTTTAACCATTTTTCGTAGTTGACAAAGTTCACCTGGTCATGGTAATCTCCCGTTTTTTGGTTTGCCTTAAACATTAACAAAGCGTTGGGAATAAAACCATCTTTTCCTCCTGCGTGCACTATTATTAACCGCTGGCCTGTACTGATTTGTTTTTTTACATCAAATTCTGTTCCATCGGTCCAAGCCTCTCCGGACACATGTGAAGTGTGGATGTAGGTTTCATCAGTATAAACTAGTGGTCTATCTTCAGACCGATATTCCGCAATTTTGGTAAGATAATTTATTCTTAGCAGTCGTATGTTGTGTCTTACCATTAATATTTTCGGTTGTCCTCGGTCTTTTTCCATTTAAATCCTAATTTTTGTATTTGTTTTCGTAAGGTGGAAATGCCAAATTTGTAATCTATATCGGATTTTAACACAGAGTGGAGTGCCTTTAAGGTTGGAAATTGCTTATGGGACAGATGAAAATTGTATATAGTTCTCCGGATGACTTCCTGATCAAAATCGTCTACTGCTGATGACGGACAAGTACGTAACTTTTTATTTCTCGGGGAGGTGAATTTCTTTGTTGTTGCGAATTTCTCACTATTGCTCTCAGACACAATGTTATAAACAGTAGAGAGACAAACACCTGTAGTTTTTTCAACTAACTGGAAAGAATTTAAATTTTTCTTCAGTTCAAGTTCAAAATATTTATAACAGTTAAAAATAATTTGCTTACTTTGACTCTCAATCGGACCAAAATTACTCACTGCCATATTTTTTGAAAATTATCTAACTTATACTTAGTCGTACGGGCTGATACAAAATTATTCTTATAATTGTGAGAATACAATAAAATCAGACGTAAAAATATATGCACAACGTAAATAATATTCACAATTTGACACTGACATTATTTTGGTATTTACTTCTTCAATATATAACAAACCTCTTTTTATGCTGATAGTACGAGAAAATAGAAAATTCAAATATAGAATGCCTGTAAACATACAATACTACTACATATGTAATTCCATGCTCTTGTGAGATATACAGACGGTGAGATAAATAATGGCCAAAACGTACAGTTTCATCACTTCCCGTATCGAATCTACATCTAAAGTAATACATAAGTTGAAATCTAAGAAGTTGAAATTGTAAGGTAAGTTTTCAAATACCGCAACTAATGCAACTATCGAATTATATCAGAGATAATTGCAGTTTGATTTCTATTCGTTTCCGTTAATCCTTATCAGATTATTTGGATTGGAATTAGTAAAACTGCTTGCTAACTTAAATATTACGTATCTGGATATCCTGTATTCAATTATTATAGTCGAGTTGACAATAATCGAATAATTGTACAAGTAAATAATCTCGTCAAGTGTAATAATTTAGCATTGCTAATTATTATTCACTTGAAGTTATTTACAAGGAGTAAATATATTACTTGAACCTTTACGTATTTTGCGAAGCGGATATCCTGTATTGCTGTCACATTATGATTAAGTAAACGATACTAAATATTGATGGTTTAGTAAATAATAACTTATTGTCATTTTTAAGTTATATTTTCATCTATTTTGAACTAAGTAAATATATTTACTATTATACTATTTCCAATTATTTCGATAACCGGATGTGCCGGTAATATAGAATTCTTGTCCTGCCAGGTAGTAGAAGGGGTAATGGGTAAGCCCTTATAAACAAGTGTCTGGCAGTTGTGGGACACATTGGTGATTGGAGAGCTAACCAGCAAGAACCAAGTTAAGTGTAATATTGATTACTCACCTCTAAATAATATCGAAGGTTAATTAAATAAAATGTATTGGTGTGTATCTTGTTACCGTGTACCTAATGGTGTATTCAAATATATAAACGTGTAATACTGTATTTCAAGTTGGTGCATGGTACAACGTACACACCATCCTTATATTGGAAATAATTTAGCCTTTCTGATTACATGAGATTATATATATATTACTCTGTTTTTGCTACAAGTGTTAAATATATTATGTGCAGAATATTATGATTAATGGCCTTACGGGATACTTGTAGTAATGTTTGAGGAATTAGAATGGATTTAATATCCTTTGTTTTATATCTTGACTTACTTAGTGGTGATGGCAGTATTGCAACATTGATTAAATTATTCGGAATTATTATAAGTATTTTCTTTAATAAACATCATTGCATTTACTATGGTCGTTCTTAACATTTTATATTTATAAAATGGACTCTCACCTTTAATCTATACAATGTTGAATAAATGAAATAAATTATATTTTGTCTTTTATTAACTAAATCTGACACTCTCGTTAATTTATCTATAAGTAATAGTCATCTCAACACTCATTGATACCAGGGATGATACAGAGCTCCGGTTCCGGTTCCGTTCAAAACAGAAGTTATATCGGATGTCATAGCAACGCAGCGGGGGGAAATGAGCGGCGTACATAAAAAACAAACAGATTTATACCTGTCAATAGACTCAGTTTAGACCTACCCCTAACATCTCTTACACCTATCACTCGGGTTTCGATTCTGGTTCCGCTTCCGCTTTCGGTTCCGATTCCGTTTCTGGTTCCGATAAACTAAATTTAAAACATCTGATTCCGCTTTCGGTTCCGATAAAACCACATCTGTTACATCCCTGATTGATACTATTTTGGCAAATAGATTCAATGATATTACGTTTTCTTGAACAAATAAATATTATGGAATAATCTTACACAAATCGACCTAGTCCCACAGTTTATACCACGACGGTGGCAAACAAGCATACAGCCCGCCTGATGGTAAGCAGCTATCGTAGCCTATGGACGCCAGCAACCCAGAGGATTCACATGCGCGTTGCCTACCCTTTAAGAACCTATATACTCCTTTTTTGAAGAACCTCATATTGTAGCCCGCTGGGAAAACCTCTGCAGGGAGTTCATTTCCAAAGCCGCAGCGTTCGTCAATCAATTAATTAATTAATCTCAATAATAAGGCTTTTTTCGTGTGTACTACACGACGGTGTAAATAATAGATAGATATAAATAAATACTTTAATATACAGATAATATTTATTTATCGTATGGCGACTTGTCACTGGATATAGATAGGCATTTCTTCCCTGGGATAGTGGTAGTGGGAAGGCAGATGATAAAGAATATCCAGTGAGTGCTGCGAGGTCCAGATGGGACAGTGGAGCTGCCAAGTTTGTTACTATTTTATCACCACCCAGGGATCACGTGTAGGGTTGTCTAAGGTGTTTCCTACGGACGCAGAGTAACTTTGATCCCCTTTGATAGAAAACATTTATCAACTGACTTCAAGATTTCTAAGGAGGAGGTTATCAATTCTTCGGGATCTTTGTTTTTTTTTTGCTATTTTATATATGTTCATCGATTATTCGAAGACGGCTGGATCGATTGGGAAAATTCTTTTTTTGTTTGAAATACTATAGTATATACCTCAGTTAGTATTATTGTAACCAGGTCAGGATCTGATGATGGGATCCTGGAGAAATCGAGGGAACTCTTCAACTATTATAGTGCACCTATAGTGATTTGAGTATTTTTTACAGCAGCTCGAGCATTTGCTTTTGGAAAGGTGGATGCTAAGTGAAGTCGGTTTTTTTTTGTTTAAAATTATTTATCAATACAACCCTCTCAAGTATGCTATGGGTTGAGTAAGATAAGAACATTCGAGCATTCTTGGCTTGTAGTAGGACTGTGTAGTAATCGTACTCAGGTGGCTTCTGTAATGCTAACTGGCTTATTTTGCGGTTTGATTGCCGTCAAATCCCATTAGGTTTGCTGACAATGTCGGCATTAAGCAACCTCTTTATTGCCTACCGGTGGCGCTAAAGCCCTAGTAACCTTTTTAA
The DNA here is from genome assembly GCA_947086415.1 of Pammene aurita. NCBI lineage: Eukaryota > Metazoa > Arthropoda > Insecta > Lepidoptera > Tortricidae > Pammene > Pammene aurita. Next base: position 20,168,413 of record OX352309.1, read on the forward strand.
CATATTTAGAAATATATCACCCCAACTACTTAGGTTTAACAAATATAGTGGAGATCCGTTTAAAGGCATAATTGGTATCATATTGTAATTAAGAAATAAAATGGTTTTGTGTTTGAAGGGTTGGCCGGCTGGGATGACGTGTCCTATACAAAAAAAATGTTTATCTACACTCACATTATAAATCCTCTAAAACGTGTTCAAAAACGGTAGGCAATGGCTAGCATTACCACAACCGATTTTACTATGATAAGCTTTTTATCTGTGGCAGTAACGTAATTTTAACTTTACATGCTCATATATTGATACGTAATGAGTTTATAATAAATAATAAATATAAATATATATTATAAATATATATTAAAGGACAATCTTACACAAATCGACCTAGGCCCACAGTAAGCTCAATAAGGCTTGTGTTATGGGTACTAGACGACGATATATATAATAGATAAATATGGATAAATACTTAAATACATAGAAAACATCCATAACTCAGGAACAAATATCTGTGATAGACACACAAATAAATGCCCTGACCAGTATTTGAACCCGGGACCTCCTGCTTCATAGGCAGGGTCACTACCAACTGGGCTAGGAGGCCGTTATAGGCCGTTATAGTTTATAATTCCGAACATCGAATTTGATAACATAATGTAAATCCTGTGCTCCTTCCTGACCAACGGCACGCGCCTGCGCGACCGCCGGCACAATCGAGTTGGCCATGGCGGTGCAATGGCGGTCATTCTATGGTTTCCGAACTTTTCATTTAGGATATATAATATGAGTGTAGATAAAGCAGTGTATGCAACTGTACGTAATTAGGCCTTAAAACACTCGTGTGATCTTATTATGAAACCACACTCGTATTTTAAGGACCCTTATTACGTAACAGTTACATAATAGTAGTTTATGTAACTGATACGTAATAAGGCCTAATTACGTACAGTTGCATACACTGCTTTATCTACACTCATATTATTTATTATAAATGCCGTATTCGGAAATCATAGAATGGCCGCCATTGCACCGCCGCGGCCATCTCGATTGTGTCGGCGTGGCCAACTCGATTGTGTCGGGGCTCGCGCGGGACCAATCGAGTTGGCCATGGCGGTAACATTATGTTATCAAATTCGATGTTCCAAATTTGAAACTGCATATTTGAGCAACAATATTTGAGCATGCAAAGTTAAAATTACGTTACTGCCGCAGATAAGAAACTTATCATAGTTAAATCGTTTGTTGTAATGCTTGTCATTGTCTACGGTTTTTGAACGCATTTTAGAGTACTTACAGTATGAGTGTAGATAAACTACTATTACGCGTCCAAATAAATTATCTCCTACATTTTCTTAGTCTCAATACGATACCAATTATGCCTTTAAACGGATCACCACTATTTTCGATACATTTTGTATATTACATTTAAAATGTCAAAACACTACGATTACTTGACAGGAGCTGTCAAGTAGTGTCAAATTTATAATAACATTATTGTAATCAGTATAATTCAATAATATCAAAAGTACACCTTGACATTGGCAGAATTCACCTCGCTAAAACTGGAGAGGAGTAAAAGCCATTAAATAAAAAATCAAAAATAAAATTGTTATCACATTGTCTTTACAGAATAACGTAATTAAATGACTAGAACTATGTTTTATGGAGTAAACACTAAACATAGATTTGAATACGCATTGAATGTTATCACGTGAATTGACAGATGACTGTCAGTTTTCTCTAACAACTAATCGCGAGGGAAAAATTCTGCATCACCTTTGTTCTATTGAAATGTACAATCAGATCCCAGTTTTTTGCTAAAGGTAGCACGTGCCCGGTACGTTGAACCGACTACGACTACAACTTTTTAATGAAGCAGGGTATTGACTAGGCGGCATTCAAACATCAATTTGACATAATTTTGACATTATTTGAGCAGAACATCGATATGTCAAAATATTCCGACGAGTACGAATGTGCAAAGCTAAAACACATAATCCTTAATTTTATTATGAAGTGGTGAGTGACCTTTATTTGGTGAATGACCGCATACAAACCTAACCTTGACTATTCACGGCCAAGCCCCGTGCATCATCACATAATGTTTGATCATATGTTTATTTATAGAAGGAAAAATACCTACTTCACCACGTGACCATACAAAGCAAGAATGATGTAAGACATGGATTGACAATGTATACAAAATCGCGTTCCTCTAAACTTCTGGTAATACGTCCGTTTTCGATACTGTTCCGCAGCGCCGTCTGTCGAGTCTGGAGTCAAGTTATTCAGTCAGTGTTAATCGCCGAACAAATTGTATGAAACTAGGACTTAGGGACGACGATGTTGAGCTTGATGGATGAAAAGGGTTTCATCTCTCATCTCTCCTGCTCGAAAAGTTTTATTTTCCTGGGTAGATAGCGGGGTGGAAAATTGCTTGTTCATCCCTAGGGTGGAAAGTAATTAGCTGTGTTAATTGTGGATTGAGCCGGTGCCCACCCGGATGCTCTCCTCTCAGACCACCGGCAAAACATTGAATTTGTCTTTTTCAAATTGTTCAAATTTTACTTAACATTTTTATAGATTATTCTTTATATACCTGTTTTATAAAATGTGCGTGTAGTATTGTACTTTCCTCACAGTCGAGATGAAAAGCAGAGTGTTTAACTCGGGTGAAATTACCCATTTCTCCCTAGAAATATTTCAGGTAAAATGGGTCACTCAACCCTTGGTTAACAATCTACTATATATGACACGGATGTTTGTTGTTATGAGAATGGGTCGGGTAAGATATGGGGGTTGCGAGTGCGAGGACTGAAAATTTGAAAATGCAATAATATAGGTTATTAGCATGTATCTGTTCTAGCTTGGTAAAGGCATATGATAAAGAATGAGGGCTTGATACAGGCATATGATATTATTACTCGTATTTATGAGTGTAGGGGGCTATAACAGGAACAGTAAAAATTAAATTAAATGGTCTGTGTGAGAGTCTACCAGGAGGCAGCAGGAACACAACACTATGAGTAGGGTGGTTTACTGGCTGTGGCCGTAGTGGTGCTGTGCCCTACCACACATAGAGAGTTGACATTCGCAGTACCCATACCTCTCTTTTGGACGTGGTTTAAGGAAGTTGAGGTTATGGATGAAGACTGAATGGAGGAGACCTCCACTGTAAGACCTTTGCTCAGCAGTGGGACACTAATATAGGCTAATAAAATAAAATAAAATATAAATTATACGCACAGGTTCATATCAAGGAAGTTTTCCTTCGACACCCCTTTTGGCATTGCAGTTCATAAACGGCGTTTCACCAGTGAAGTACGAGTGCACCAGTACATTCACCGGCAATAGTATCTTCTTACACGAAGGCCTCAAAAATAAGTGACATGCTCTTATGGCCCTACAAATAAGAGCGTGTCTCATATTTTTGCGGCCTTCTCGTAGGAAGATACAATTGCCGGTGACCGTACTTTCACTTTTTAGGTTCAAGCGATTTTATTTTATTTACTACTTACTGTATGAAATGTCCAATATAAAGCGAACCATAAATGGCTTAATAATTAAAGTCCGTGACCGTACTGGCGCAAGCGCAGGCGTCACCAAAACGTCGCCTTAATTACGCGGGGCGACGAACCCGCAAGAAAAAGTTCGCTGGCCTTGCTGACCACGTGGTGCTGTGTTCCACGAGTGTGGATCCCGGCCTAGGCCTAGGGTTATATTCAATCAAATTAAAAAAATAATTTCAAGATAGCATAGAAGTGGCAGTGGGCGGGGCACATTGCTCGTAGAACCGATGGCCGGTGGGGCGGAAAGGTTCTCGAGTGGCGACCGCGAACCGGAAGGCGCAGCGTGGGTAGACCTCCGCAAGGTGGACTGATGACCTGGTGAAGGTCGCGGGAGTCCGCTGGATGCGGGTGGCGCAGGACCGGTCATTGTGGCACTCTTTGGGGGAGGCCTATGTCCAGTAGTGGACGTCTTTCGGTTGTTATGATGATGATGATGATGATGAATTTCAAGATACCACATGTCAAAAAATTTAATAAAAAAAAATACACAATATAAAAATCACATATTAAATTAAAAGTTTGTTTTTACGTTACTATTGCGCAATATTAATGGATAAGGACCTTTGCAAGGACATGTCAATATACTGCCAAAACGCAGGCCACCGCCCTGGCCCATGGCCCAAGTCACGTACGCTCAAAACAGTTCACGGGAAATTGTAATTGTGATCGATTACTCACACTCGTTAATTAAAGGTGCATAAATGTGATGTACGAATTTTAGACAGGATGATGCTTATAAGGGGAAAAAAAATCATTTAATCCATACTAATATTATAAATGGGAAAGTGTATGTGTGTGTTTGTTTGTTTGTCCGTCTTTCACGGTAAAACGGGGCGACGAAATGACGTGATTTTTTAAGTGGAGATAGTCAAAAGCTAGTATTAATACAAAATTTAATAATTTGAAACAAAATAGAACCGACTTCACGTAGCCTCCACCTTTCCAAAAGCAAATGCCCGAGCTACTGTAAAAAATACTCAAATCACTATTTGAAGAGTTCCCTCGATTTCTCCAGGATCCCATCATCAGATCCTGACGTGTATGTCCTTTAATAATCACGACTGCGCTTTGTAAAGTTGTACGTATAGGACGATCAAGGTGACACTAATTTAAATTTGATCACCTAATGTCATTGTCACAACGTATACATTATGCTTAAGTCACAGGATGACCAGTATTAAGTAAGGAATAAAAATATATATCATTAAAAACCGCGGTTGATAATAGCCCCACATTAGATGTATTTTTTTAATTTTCTGACATATCTCGGATGTCTTCCTGTATTGTATGTATTCTTACTGCATTTTGTCATGTGTAAGGCGATTGGCTGCTCTGCCATTAACATGATGTAGATTGAACCAGTACACGGAAAACGGATTTGCCCGAATTACATTTTGATAATACCTACATATAAAAGTCTGAATCAGGAATACCAGAATTTGCCTGAAAATTATTCCGAGGCAACTCCAATACCTACTAATTGTGTGTTGAAGCTATGTTTGATTGTGTTTTTAATGTATTGTTTGTGTATTTTAAAATTAGAATACGGCACCTGGGCCGCGATTCGAAAAATAAACACACACACACTGGACAGACACAGCTCCAACCCAACTCAACTCAACGCTATAACGACACTGACATTTGCTATTCGAACAGATTTTTATTCAACATTGGCCTTACATTGGTCACACATTGTTATCTCATTGGTCTCACATTGGACCAATGTTGTACCAATGTGTGACCAATGTCTCACATTGGCCAATTGGACACATTGGTCTCACATTGGACCAATGTTGTACCAATCTGTGACCAATGTGAGACCAATGTGAGACCAATGTTGAATGAAAATCTGTTCGAATAGCAAAATTAAATGTCAATGTCGTTATAGCGTTGAGTTGAGTTGGGTTGGAGCTGTGTCTGTCCAGTGTGTGTTTATTTTTCAAATCGGGGCCCTGTATTGCGTAGTTCATGCATTGGAGTTGTATTGAAGTTGAATCGTGTCTAAACGTGTTTTAAAGTTAGAATACGACCCATGAGCGTTTATTCGACACTTATCAAAGGATGAAAGATTACGATTTTTTTCCTAAGTAAGTTTTGGAGGTTTTTACTTATAATTTGGGCAGGTCAGTGTTGGAACAATAGATAGAAATATTAATACTGCCTTTTTCTTACGCTAAAAAAATTAATGCAAATGTGTGGGTAAATTGTCTATCTGAGCTTAAAAATAGTGTAGCCAAGTACAACAGGGTGCTTAGCCAACGTGCCAATCGTTAACGCTTCGTAGCGAACGAAACGCAACTGTCACTGTCGCACTAATATGGAAGAGTGATAGAGAGAGGTGACTACGATACGCTATGGAGCGTTAACAAGTGGTACGTTGGTTACGCACCCAGGTTAAATAACTATCGACATTAGACTTTCTTATTGATAAGTTGCACACTTATAGGTATTCATATTTACGCTAAATGGCATGTTAGGATTCGTAAGAACATGATAAGGGTATTTTTCTGACGCTTGTAGTACATCAGCTCAAAAAAAAGCGATGAGTGCCTATACTTTTCTTATATCCTACTTTTAGTGTCAAAACTGGTTCGCCTGACTATATTATACCTTTTTAATTAGGTTAGTATACCAATTTGTCTTAACCTAAAAAAAGGGGAGGGATGTTGTACTCTAAAGTACTATTTTTCATCAAGTGAAGTAATCTGACAGCTTCTGCCTACAAAGTGGTTTATAAAGTAATTTATATCGTCGTCGTCATTTACACGCCTTACTGAACATATTAAAGGTCTTTATCGACATGTATAAGATTCGTATTTGTTTATAAATTCCCACACCAAAGCAAAAACAAAAAACCATAAACATGCGACTGTCAATGCCAACTCAACAAAGCACCTTGCTCAAATGAACTTGCCCATGTGACGTCACCTGACGTAGCGCTGTGACGTCACGAGGTCAACGAACAACCGTCACGATATTTTGGCGCGAACGTGTCCCACAATCAGCCAGCACTCGAGCCAACCCAATTTAGACTTTAACACAATGAAATAAGTGGCTTGTGAGATGCAAGGTTTCAAAGATGGCGGCGATCGAAATATGTTGGCGCCATTTTGAGTATTGTCTCGTTTTGATATTAATGTTTTATGTTAATTCTTATTGTTATCTCGGGTAATTCGTTTTAATTAGGAGTCATTTAATTCAATTAGTCCCTGTGGTTTGATTAAATGTCGTTTCTTGTTACTTTGGTCGCGTGATTCGTATGATTAACATTGATTTAAGAGTTTGTAAGGTCAAGTCTTGATATTATCGAGTGTGAACTGTCTCCGAAAATATATTAGGGTGCAAAATAACCGCTGCTATGGCACCTGCAGAAGTAAATAAGCGGGTGACGTGTTCAAAATGAGCTTTACAAGACTTTATTGTTTAAAGTACTTACAAGAGCGTCGTCACAAAACTGACGGTCACTGTCAAATCCCATACATTTTGTCAAGAATGTGACGGTTAGACGTTACTGAAACACGACTTAAGTCGTGCTTTAAAGTAGAAGATAAAATAAAAATGCCCAGATTTCAAACGACCATAAAAGCAACGGCTAGAATCATATTATAAACCCTTATGTACAGGGCCCGGCATTAGGTGAGCTAAAATACCTAAAGTTCGCGAGAGGACATAATATAGAGTGGTTACAACCGGATGAAAATAATATTTTATTTGGATTCCGGGTATTCGATGTTTATTCGGGGACTTGTCGTAATATTGAACGTGATATGTTTTGTTTACAGTGCAGCATGTTTAGTGTTAGTTTTTAGTAAAAAGGGCTAGACAAAAGAAGGTATGTATAAGATAAGATAAGAAGACGTTGTAAGACGAATAATATGGGTTTCCCTACACATTTAATATTATAATGTTAACTTTATGGCTGCAATGTAACCATTTTTCATCATTACGACTATTACTTGCAGTGCCCGGATGAATATCGAATACCCGGAATCCAAATAAAATATTATTTTCATCCGGTTGTAACCACTCTATATTATGTCCTCTAGCGAACTTTAGGTATTTTAGCTCACCTAATTCCGGGCCCTGCTTATGTATCACCAGAAGCATGGTGCTAAAAAATCACTACTTAAACAAAATTTTCAAGGTCGCCCCTTTATTTTAAAGCCATCCCGTTTGACCGTACTTATAGGTATTGGTATAAATAGATATGTGGGTAGAAGGAATAGGTAGTAGAAAAATATTAAAATATTAGCTAACTAATTGATACTTAAGAAATGTTTTAAATAAAACCTAAGTACAAATTTACTAATGGTGTTTCATTACTTGTACATAAATCTACAAATAAAGAAAATAAAGAACTGCTTGTCTATGCTCCAAGCATTCCGAAAATGACCGGTGGATGTGAAACGAGCTTCACCAATTAAATCCGTCTGCTTTGTAGTCCAGTCAATATGGCACTTTAGTCGACAAGTTTTTTTTAAATAATAAAGCACTAGAAAATAAACCATTTTGGCAAACATGTGAGAACTTTAAAACGCCTGAAGGCAACAACTGAGCCTTTAATAGTGACCACTATTTATGCTTATATGAAATAAAATCATTCATATCTAATGTAAAATATGTATTGTCTGACTTTATTACTCTCTTCGCAGTTTCACATATGTACCAATTACTTGTATTCCTTAAATGTTTATACTAGGGTGGGCCAATTTTTTTTCCCAAATCCTTTTGTTGTCAGCGCCAAGATTATGATAAACTTGAAATGTGGTGCGGGTAATTGATAGTCAACTCACCTACCTCGTTAATTGGACTACCACACCAACCCGGGCCAGCCGAGGACAATCACCCCATTGCAATCAACGTCCTAAAGTAATTTAAAAAAATCACACGAAAATCAAGCCGCCATATAACTTGCTGATCACGATTTGAAGTCGTATAGGTGATTTTGTTTGGAATAGTTATCGCGTTTATATCGTTTATCGGAGGAGATAAAACGTCTGTCTCGTTTGAGAGAGAAAGAGTGCCGGATGCTTCGTTGGTGCTGAGAAGCGTAGTCTGACTATTTATAGTACCGAAGTGTCTAAATAAATAAATATTATGGGACAATCTTACCTACACAAATCAACATTAAGCTGAATAAGGCTTGTGTTGTGGGTCCTAGGCGACAATATATATAATAGATATATATAGATAGATACTTAAATACATGGAAAACATCCATAACTCAGGAACAAATAAATATCCGTGATAAACACACAAATAAATTCCCTGATCAGGATTCGAACCCTCAAGGCTTTGAGGTGCCTATGGGCACTACCGACTAGGATAGGAGGCCGATATGAAGGTTAATATGAGTTCTTCATGCCTTAATTGAGATTTACGGGGTCATTTTCAAGATTGTGCCCGAGTCTAAACTCCGGCAAGCCATAGTAAGTGAAGTAGTAAGTGAAGCCAGACGAGCGTAATTTGTTGAGTTGTGAGCTGCGTAATTTCGGTCGCGTAATTTCTGCTACATTCGGTTTCATACAGAAGCCCTATTTTGCCACACGGCGACGCAAAATGAGTCTCATTTGTATGTAGCAGAAATTACGCCACCGAAATTACGTGGCTCACACACAACTCAAAAATTACGCTCGTCTGGCCTCACCCTTAATGAATGAAAAATTTGGCAGAAGTTCGAACGCATACGTAAAATTTGAAAATCACCATTGGAGTTAGTTTTAGTCGTATATAACTTTACGGAAAAATCAATTTGATTATGGCCATGGACATCTGTTTGGTTGGACGGATTGGTTAATACAAAGAAAGCAAGGTGCGAAGCGTGTGTCAGGGAAGCCAAGAAAAGCATACATGGATTAAGTAAAAGGAAAAAAAATAAACGTCCTGTCGTATCAGGCGGTGAAGGAGAAGGCAAACGACAGATTTGCATGGAAATCGCTCCACCGACAAGAGCCCAGCTCTTAAATATTATGATGAATGTGAAAAGAGGTAAGATATAAAAATATTCTGCGGTTTTTTCTGTGTTACATATATGTCTTCCAAAACAGGGGGTCAAAATTAATCTTTCACCGCCGGCGTCGTTTCTGCGCCCATGAATTCTAGTAATTATAGGATGCTACGAAACTCGAAACGTCACTGTGACGCCGCGGTGTGAATGGACTTCGACGTCACGCGGTCAGGGTCTATTTCGGCAAGGCTTTCAGGTCGATGACCGGTCATCTGCGACTACGGGGTGGCTGTGCAAAAATCACGGGGTGCTTAACTCCATGATGACAAGTCATGTCCGCTGTGACATCACGGTGTGAGTGTCTGTCTTTTGGACCCGTGACTGACTTTTGGAATCGGTTAATATTGTTCTTGCATCCAAAATCTGAAATGGACAATGCTTAATGCTAGGCTACTTGAAGTAATTGTTATTAACCAGGTCTGGTATTTCTAAATTTGTTCAGTCAGTAGTTTAGTGATGTCCAAAATGATATGTGGAAGACTTTATTGTTAAGAGAAACAGAGCGTAAGTATTAAGGTCACTTTAAACACCACTAAGCTACTTCTGCTGTTGCCTAGTCAATAATCCTTTCATGATACCCCAGCCGAGCACTATTTAAGGCCAACTCTTCCAGACTCCACATATCACCGGCAATACATCACGTAACTACAGGGTGCTACTACTCTCGTGTCGTCACGTCACGTCGGCTGTGACGTTGCGGTGTGAATGGACCCTGACGTCACACGGTCAGGGTCGATTTCGGCAAGCCTCCGAGGTCGACGGCCGGTCAAATATTTCAACACAATATGTGGACGTACTGAGTGTACACGCTTTTGACCGCCAATTTTTCCGACATCATTTGCAATCTATTAGTTATAAATCTTTTTCGTCAGTGTTTTTTTTTTTTAAAGACCATGATTTTTCAGTAGATAGTTATAAATTTTATAAGCTAGTCTTGTTTAGATTATTTGATTAATAGAGTAAGCATAATGGGCCTGGTAAATGATTGTAGACGGAGATTTAGATTTTTTGCCCAGGTTGGTATCCGTTTTCAAGTAAAATTCCAAAAAAATTGAACATAATTCAAGTAAATTAAACGAACAAATACCATATCAAGAAAATATTTTGGATCGTATGGAGATCAATAATAAGAAGAAACGCTTATTCCATAAAATACCTACGTATTTTATGAAATTGCTAATACAGAAAAATATTAGAAAATAAAATTTTGGAATGAATTAAAATATAAACTGTGAATGAAATGAAATTAAATCGGTAAAAAGACTTGGAAAACTATCTAGAGCAATAATGGTTACTTTCCCTACTATGGGGGAAAAAAATACTACAAAACAAGAAAAATATTAAAAATGCTACCATATACTTTTCACAATATTAACCTTATAAAGTTTTAGAGAAAAAAAAATTACAGAAGGAAATATCAAAATACAGAGCAGAAGGGAAACAATCATAAATACGACAAACTAGTTGTTTTAAATGAATACACATCAACTGCAAACTACAAGAGAGTGGACAACAATCAAAGAAACAAAGTCTACAAAACTCTCCAATCCAAAACGAAACGGTCATGGAAACCAAGTGGCAAAGAAGAACAAAATCACAGCTTTTATGATATTTGAAAATTATCTCAGCCATTTACGCTGTGCAGACGATATAATATAACACTATTCTTGGATACAAGCTTACAACTAAAACAAATGATACATTGACAATGAACAGCTACAAGCCGAAACGCTGGTGTGGGATTACTCGTAGAAATGAACCTGCAAAAAACTAAACGTATGACTAATTATTATTTATTTATTCGTATGGCATGCATATTAGGCAATCAGAGTACAGATTTGATGTTGCTAAGCCAGGAAACTACGTCGGGTGTCAGGGCGTCCAGATCCTCAGCTGGACCAGGATAGGAGTGAAGAGGGCAGCGCCGAAATATGTGCTCAGTGGTTTGATCTTCTTCGCCGCACTCGCAGAGGGGTGACTCCTTCCATCCCCACTTATGTTGGGAATAGTTACAACGGCTATGCCCCGTTCTCAACCTGTTTAGACGGCACGAAATCTTACGAGGGAGATGGAACCCTTTTGGTTTCCTCGTCGGCTCTGAGTCGTAGGTCGGGGCGTCGGTAGGGGGCAGGGGGCGGATTTTTCATGACTAATTATTTAAAACCAATAAAGCTAATGGTAGTGACCCTGCCTATAAAGCAGGAGGTCCCGGGTTCGAATCCTGGTCAGGGCATTTATTTGTGTGTTCATCGCGGATATTTGCTCCCAAATTATGGATATTTTCTATGTATGTAAGTATTTATCTATATATTATATACTAGCTTTTTCCCGCGGCTTCGCCCGCGTACTAAAAGTACTACAAAAGGAGGTTCTTAGTTTGACCCGTATGTTTGTATGTACGTATATAGGTATGTATGTTTGTCCGCTATTATCTCGCGTTTGGCTGAACCGATTCAGATGCGGTTTACAGAAAAGTATTTGTTACATTCTGGAGGTTTCGGTATACCACATTTTGGTTAAGGTGGTTCCCTTATTTTTTAAAGAAATTATTGCAATAATTGTTGAATTGTTACACCAGAAGAGATCATGATTAATGCAGAGTAGACTGCACTTCGTCTGCGTGGAATTAGTAATCCAATCTCCTTTTTACCCGCTTAAGGAATGAAATCTGGGATAACAAATATTATATATCCTTCCCCAGAACTCAAACTATCTCCATTTGTCAGTCATATGTCAGTCAGTCAGTCAGTTTCTTCTTTTATATTTAGATTAGATTGCAATTTGGCACAAATACTTTCAAGAATTCTCATGTACACAATATCAAATTTCCGAATCGATGCCATTTTCATAATTAACGTCACAAAAAACACAAACACGACACCCATATTGATATTTCCTCCCCATCCACCCATTTCAACCCCATCGCACCCCAACAGGAGAGATGGTATTTCCTGTCCACCACGTTGGATTTTTAAATCGTTATTGTTTTCGTAATCAACGACCCGATAAACCATAGAAACAATACCCATGTTGATTTTCAGACTTTGTGACCACATTTCCCCCTTTTAGGGGTTGAATTTTCAAAAAACCTGAAACACGTGTTAACTCATTTATCGTTAGAAATACCCCTGTGAAGTTTCGAATAAAATAGTCTAACTAATATTGTTTCGCCATACAAACTTTGAACCCCTATTTCATCCCCTTAGGGGGTGAATTTTGAAAAATCCTTTCTTAGTGCACCTCTAGACCCCATAAGGAACCTACGTGCCAAATTTGGAATCTCTAGAACCAGCGCTTTGGGCTGTGCGTTGATATGTCAGTCAGTCAGTCAATCAGTCAGTCAGTCAGTCAGTCAGTTGGGCCTAGGTCGATTTGTGTAAGATTGTCCCATAATATTTATTTTGGAAATGAGCCTTTACCGAGGTTTATCCAAGAACGGAGCATTTCAATAAAGGAATTTAATTGAAGCATCGGCGTATGAAGTTTCAGGTGTCCATAGGTTACGGTAGAGTTTACCATCAAGCGGGTTGTATGCTTTGCCACCGACATTGTATTTAAAAAAATGTTGAAGGGCCATTAACATTTGCAAACATACAATTTTAACAGAAATGTTTAACTAGTAAAATTCGAGGTGGGGTCAACAGCAATGGTCTAATTTGCAGAGCGTTCCCCTGAGTCTATGATCTCTAGTTATATGGTGTATTTACGATACACCTATGTAGTCTATCTATTATATATATCGTCTCCTAGTACCCACAACACAAGTCACGCGGATGATGAAATCACAAAATCGGAAATCAAAAGCGTAATGGCGAATTCAAAAAAAGCTTTGTTTTTTTAGAGTACGTAACATTCTAATAGTCCAGTCCAGCCAGTGTAGGTACTGCTTGCATTTTAATACAAGTAGGTATGGTAGAAAGGAGGAAAAAATGAATGGGGGTTTTATGAAACATAAAGGAGATCGTCAATTCTGGGCCACCTGATATAAACCGTATACAGTTTGTACTTTAATGTAACATAAATACTCATTTTATTACTAAAGTAGACAAAATATTACAAAACAATGATACGGGAATTAGAAATACTAAAACGGGTTTGCTTTTTGATTTGACACTGTCAATGTCTACCGTTACATAATCTGCGTTTTGATACTGTTTGGTAAGTTAGAACATTGTAATATTAAAATAATATCTAAGCCTACGAATACTGAAGTTTAAATTAGAAATCGACTGTATTAAAACGCCTAAAGATTGAAGATGCGTATTTTTGCATTTTTGATCGGAGTTTGAATATTAAAAGTTAGTTTCATAATGGCATAATATCATGCTCCTTCGATAACGAAACGCATCTTTTTTTCAATTTTGCAATGTCAGATACTAGTGGTATCGCACTTAACGGTGGTAAACCTTATCCCTTCGCAATAGGTGTTAGGAATGTTCAGTTAATAGTATCAACGATGGTTTGACAGCCGTCTTTGTTTACCGAAATACAGGAACTATAAATACGATCAAAATATGACTTTTTATTATTTCATCATGGTTCTCGTTTTGTTTTTAAGTCCGCTTTTGTACATTATCTTTAAAAAACCGGTACTTTTTTTACATTTATATATAAATCATAGGCATGCACGCTTTCAAATATTGTCCTTGTTAGATTCAAGTTTTAAATGCATGATTTTTCAATTTTCCCATTAGGTTTCCCAATTTTTGTACCATCGTCCTGCTCTTGAAATTATGATGATTTTTTAAAGGTATGAATAATTCCTAAACGGTCCTAAATAATCTGGGCCAGATCACCTAACAAAATTCTTCTAAAAGTAAAATAAAATCTTCTAAAATTAAAAAGTCTTCTAAAAGTAAAAGAACCATGTACCACTCATATATGTATAATCCCAACCAATTACAGAAACAAACGTACAGAACATATACGAACTTATTGAAGAAATGTATCTTTCACTCACAAAAAATATCGAATGCTACATTTGTTAAGAAGAGTTGTAATTTAGTAAAAGCTACATGGGAGGTAATAAAAGAAAATTCCACGAATAGAAATCCACCTCAGTCTCTTGATGCAATTATGATAGATAATGATATTGTTAAATCTCCACAAACAATCTGTAACTCTTTTAATGATAAGTTCATAGATGAAGTAAGCTGTCAAACTCAAAATCTAGATATCACTTCTGAAAATATTTCATTAGACGCTCAATTAAAAAATACAATTTTTACAAAACCAACTTGTCCAACTGAAATTATGACCATAATTAGTATGTTACGTAATACAAAATCTGTAGGATACGACAAAATACCAACATCTATAATAAAAGAAAATGCCGGTTTATTTGTATACCCCCTAAATCATATCATAAATTTATCTTTAGAAAATGGTTACTTTCCAGACAAACTTAAATACACTATAGTAAAACCGATTTTTAAAAAAGGAAGTACATTAAATATGAGTAATTATAGACCGATTGCACTAATTCCGATATTTTCAAAAATCTTTGAAAAAATCATGTACAAGCGCTTATTAGATTTCTTTGATAAATATAATATATTATCTAACGCACAATTTGGTTTTAGGGCGAAAAGATCAACTACCTCGGCTGTTTATGAATTGATTAAAATAGTGTCACATTGCAGAAATGAAAAAATCCCAGCAATTAGTATATTTATGGATATGTCTAAAGCATTTGACAGGGTATGCCACAGTAGACTTTTGCACAAATTGTATCATAACGGTATACGAGGTAGCTGCTTAAATTGGTTTAAAACTTATCTTAACAATAGACAACAAAGTACTGAAGTAATGGCTTATTCCGAAAACACGAAATCTTTTGATACCTATAGATCTCCATACAGAACTGTCAAAGCCGGGGTACCGCAAGGCAGCTTGCTGGGACCATTATTATTCCTCCTATACATAAATGATTTGCCAAAAGTTACTAATCACAAAATTCTTCTTTTTGCTGATGATTGTTCAATAATAGTAAGAAATGATAATACTGGACACTATGAAGAGGAAGTTAATAAAGTATTCAGAGAAGTTAACAAATGGCTAGAACTAAACAAACTTCAAATCAATCTAAATAAAACTAAATGTATGGAATTTTACGGTACCCAAGGAAAACCTACACAAATCAGAATATCGTACGAAAACACAGAAATAGAAAATATCACCTCCACAAAATTTCTAGGTATAATGATAGACTCTAATTCAAAGTGGCTAGACCATTCAGAACACATAATAGCAAAATTGAGTAGATTTGCTTACGCTCTAAGACGTCTTAGAGAAATTTCAACAGAAAAAACAGCTCTTCTAGCTTTCCACGCCTATGTCATGTCAAATTTACGTTACGGGATTATTATATGGGGTAATGTTGTGACTAAAGACCAAGTCTTTATACTACAGAAGAGATGTCTTCGTGCTGTGTACGGTCTAAATCAAATTGAAACATGTCGTTCACTATTCGTCGATAACAATATATTAACGTTTCCCGCCATATACATATTTGAGATATGTATTTTTGTTAAAAATAACCCTGACATGTTTGAGGGTAGAAATCCAAGGCCACGTCTACTCTGTAAATACGGTTATGACATTGGATGTCCGAGATCAAACTCAGCGTTTTTTTCTAACAGTGTTATGGGTATGTGTCCGCTAATATATAATAAATTACCAATTGACATAAAAAAACTAGAGCCCTTCAAATTTAAAAGAACACTGTTTAACTGGCTTGTTGAAAAATGTTTTTACAGCATATCTGAATATTTGAGAGAATAGGTTGTTAGTTTTTATGTGGAAAAATGTATAATACTAGTCATAGTATAAATAAACGTAGTGTAACATAACCCTAATTAGAAATAAGTTTTTTTAAATTGTACGCCTCTCTGAGGCAGGACATGATGGCATATAAAAAATGTAATAACATCTTTGTAACCCATGACCTTTCAATAAATATTTTGATTGATTGATTGATTTGATTGATTGAAAAATTGACGATTTCCTTTCCCGATTACAATAATCACGAGTCACGTGTGACATCAGTGTCACTTAACACAGCGTAACGTCACAGTTGATATTGTGATGTGACGCAGAGTTTGGCCACCCTGAACAAGATTGAACTTGTCAAAATAGGCCATTGACTTCATGTGTTATTATAAGTAGGTATATGAATTTATGAAAAAATGTGGAAGCCCAAACACCATGCTAACTATGATTGCGGACAAGATTGACTGTCCGTACATTATGCATTGTTGTGGACTTCACAAGCTCTAGAATAAATCAAGCTATCAGTCTTTAAAGATACGTTTCTTTAAAAAAACCAGAGAGGTCAAGGCTTGATAACAATTGCCATGTTGATAACTAGTGTAGACACATTCGTACCATGTTACCATATTTGTGCAAGATGATGATAAGCTAGATAGATAACTGAATGTATAAATATTTTTATTTAGAAACCTATTTATTTCGTTGAATCTATCGAACTTTATTTAAATGTTTAGTGTGAATATTACAAAAAAACGCATCCGATTAGAGCTCGTAAAAGGCACATTTTTGATGTTTTAACCACCTTTTCTATATTGAGAACACGTCTTCAAAATCATAGACTAAAATAAATGTTATTTAGATACTTATGAAAATGGCCGAGGGTGTCCGCCGCGAAAGCTGGGCCCGTATTCTAACTTTAAAACATGTATAGACACGATCCAACTTCAATACAACTCCAATGCATTAACAACGCAATACAGCTACGGTATAAACATCAGAATCAGAAATATCAGAATTTGCTTGAGAAATATTCCAACGCAACTCCAATACAACTTCAATATTGGTTAAATGTTTGTTGTGTGTTGGAGTTATGTTTGAGATAGGTTGTATTTTTATTGTATTTGTATTGTTAATGTATTTTTAAATTAGAATCCGGCACCTGAACACGCGCGTTCGGATCACGCTTCGGACTTCGGACTGAAGGGCTTGGTTGGTCATTTCTTCTGAAGTATATTATGACATCTATCTATCTATTTCAGCTTATAATATAAATAATGTAGATAAAAACGCGTCTATAGCGGATATTTGTCAGTATATTTTTGAAAACACTCAAGTAGGGGTCGATTTACAGAAAATAATTGCACAAAGACAGAGACCGTATGACTCATACAAGGCACTTGTTCCGCGGCATAAAGGAGATCGTCAATTCTGGGCCACCTGATATAAACCGTATACAGTTTGTACTGCAATCTATACATACAATAAAGCTGAAGAGGGTCGAAAGTCTGTACATGGAAGATAATCGAAAAAAAGTTGGCTGGGGATACTTAGAATCGATAACAGAACACGTTCCAACAATTTTTAGAATTTTTGTCTGTTTATCTGTTTGTCTGTTTATCTGTTTATCTGTTTGTCTGTTTATTTGACCGCGCATCACGTGAAAACGGCTGAACGGATTTTGATGAAATTTTGTATAGATATAGTTTGAGTCCTGGTAAAGGATAATATGTATATAGTTTTAATCCCGAAAATCAACCCTGGTGGGGGTGAAAATGGGGTTGAAAGTTTGTATGGAGAATTTTTAACCGCTGAAACGATTTAGATAGAAATGAGTATGGAGATAATTTGAGTCTCGAGAAACGTCAAAGGATAGTTTTCAAACCCTTGTGGAGGTGAAAAGGGGGTTGGAAGGTGGTATGAGGATTTTTTTACCGCTGAACTGATTTAGATGAAAATTGGTATAGAGATAGTATGGGTCTCGAGAAATGACAAAGGATAGTTTGTCATTTCTCGAGACCCCCCCCCCCCATCTTACTTTCGAACCGTAGGTCCAAATAATTGAAAAAAAGAATGGAAGTGACGCCTGTTACCCGTCGATGCTTTAAATTTACCTTTACCCGCTCTTAAGAAATATTTGAAAATGTCATGAATGTCAAAGGGTTATTGCAGGTTCGAGGACTATATATGACGTACAAAGATGCATGGCCCAAACCAAAAAACTACTACAAAATCATCTAACATTTATAGGACACCGTTTAGGTAGGAAATAGTAGTTTATGTAACTGTTACGTAATAAGGGTCCTTAAAACATGAGTGTGGTTTTCATAATAAGATCACACGAGTGTTTTAAGGCCTAATTACGTACAGCTGCATACACTGATTTATCTACACTCATATTATTTATCCTAAATGCATTATTCGGAAACCATAGAATGGCCGCCATTGCACCGCGATGGCCAACTCGATTGTGCCGGCGGTCGCGCGGGCGCATATCGGCGGCCGCGCGGGAGCGTGCAGGTGTACATTATGTTATCAAAACTCATAACACATCAATATTTGAGCATGTAAAGTTAAAATTACGTTACTGATACAGATAAAAAGCTTATCATAGTAAAATCAGTTGTGGTAATGCTAGCATTGCTTACCGTTTTCGAACACGTTTTAGAGAACTTACGATGTGAGTGTAGATAAACATATCAAACGTTTTGTGAAGCAGTCAGATTAGGATTTATTTTTATTTATAATTAAACAATAGGTACATTATCCGTCTCTCAACCTGTTTTGATATGTCTTCTTGAAGAACTACGCCTTATTTTGTATCTTTAAGATCTAATAATGTATTACTGTTTTGAAAAAAATAAGTCCCGTCGAATTTCTTTTCGGTCATAATACTTCTTGGGCCAGAGGTGTAGGGTTAGAACCGGTGGTAGTTTTGGAACGAAGTTCCTTATCGGACGGTTCGCGGATCCGGCCAAGGCGAAAAAAAGTCACGTGACAGTCACGAAAAAGCGTCACGTCACGAAAACGCGACACCCATACAATTGAGAAACATGTAAAATGGAATGGAATATAAAATAGAATAAAGTGAAGTGAAGTGTAGTGAAATTGAGAAGTGACAAAGTGATAAAAGTGAAAAAAGTCGAGAACCTTAAGTCAAGAATTTTAAAAATGTCGAAAATGTCAAAAATGTCAAAATTTCCAAAATTTCCAAAATTTCCGAAATTTCCAAAATTTCCGAAATTTCCAAAATTTCCAAAATTTCCAAGATTTCCAAGATTTCCAAAATTTCCAAAATTTCCAAAATTTCCAAAATTTCCAAAATATCCAAAATTTCCAAAATTTTCAAAATTTCCAAAATTTCCAAATCATCCAAAATTTCAAAAAAATGCAAAATTAAAACCACAAAATTTACGAAAAAGTCAAAATTAAATAACATAACTTCGTTCCAATCGCACTCCATTCACATACTTTCCACGACACTCACGTATTTTATTTTTCTCTGACGTTCATTACTGCATTGTAATGTGCTTATATTGACGAATAAATATCTTGATCTACACCAATATCATAAATCCTCTATTCCGCGTTCAGAACCGTATGTAATTAATTACCAACATTATTGCAACCAGTAACGTAACATCAGTGTATTATCTGTGACAGTGTGGTAAAAACGTATGAAAATTCATTACCTACGGTAACGTAATGAAAATTCGCCGCCCCGACCGCCGGCGCAATAATGTTGGTCATGGCGGTGTAATGGCGGTCATTCTAATGGTTTCAATGGATTTTTAATATGTGTGTAGGTAAAGCATACACATGCTTCTGTACATAATTAGGCCTTATTACGTGACAGTTATATCGCCATGTCCGTCCTGTCCGCGGTCTAGCTCAATTACCGTTCGCACTAGAAAGCTGAAATTTGGTGAGGCCTGATAAGAACTTTCAATAAAAACTATATTGAATAAAATCGGTCCAGCCGTTTTTGAATTATTCGTCAAAAACGCATAGTGAAAGGAAGTGCCGAATAGTAAAATGACGTAAGCGCCGCCAAATAAACGACCTTTTGAACGGATGTTTTGTAACAGGGCAGCATCTACGAAACTCTACACGGAGCATCGCCCGACATGCTCTTGGCCGGTAATCACCCCTTAAGGATTACTCATTCCAATTCCAGAAAATCCCCAGCCAGGTTATACGTAGTCTATCAAACTTCAACGTCTAAAAGGGGGGGGGGGGGGGTAGCCACTACACTCGATTGAGTTAAATTTGCATGGGTCATGGAACTCCCTCCTCCAAGTGCACCTCAAATAGAAAAAAATCATTTCTGCATTTGTGACCCCCCCCAAATTCCACCGCGCCTGTTCTTACCTTTCATGCTTTGACTGATTTGACGGGAGGATCGATTTGGATGATATTTGCAGTAGACATAAACGTATAAAAACAAAAGTGGTCCTGTATCGTCCGATATACACCTACTATACTCTCTATGTCGTTTAAATCATGCCAAAAAAATTTAATAAAAAAAGGATTCATTTATGAGTGTAGTTTCATTTAGTGGTAATTGTAAAATATTTTATTAGGACTACTGTCCTCTAGCGTATCCATCTGTCAACTTTACTTCAAGTTCCGCCTCCAGGGTAGCGGGAGAGAAATTAGGGGTGAATTAGCCGCTTGCTGACACAGACCGAATTCCACGCGGGCGGAGTCGCGGGCACAGCTAGTGTAAAATAAATACTCATTTTATTACTTAAGTAGACAAAATATTGCAAAAAAATGAAACGGGAATTAGAAATACTAAATAAATAAACATTATGTTGATTTTTCCGCGATTAAAATACAGCAAGACAAGTCGTTAACGTCCTTCTGGCATTGACATAAAGTTTAACTTCACCCTGGCCTGAAACGGGATTGTTTTTTGGTTTGACACTGTCAATGTATATCATTACATAATCTGCGTTTTGATACTGTTCGGTAAGTTAGAACATTGTAATATTAAAATAGTATCTAAGCCTACGATTACGGAAGTTTAAATTAGAAATCGACTGTATTAAAACGCCTAAAATGCGTATTTTTGCATTTTTGATCGGAGTTTCATAATGGCATAATATCATGCTCCTTCGATAACGAAACGCATCTTTTTTTCGATTTTGTAATGTCAGATACTAGTGCTATCGCACTTAACGGTGGTAAACCTTATCCCTTCGTAATAGGTGTTAGGAATGTTCAGTTAATAGTATCAACGATGGTTTGACAGCCGTATTATTTTACCGAAATACAGGAACTATAAATACGATCAAAATATGACTTTTTATTATTTCATCATGATTCCCGTTTTGTTTTCAAGTCCGCTTTTGTACATTATCTTTAAAAAATTGGTACTTTTTTTACATTAATATATAAATCATAGGCAAGCACGCTTTCAAATATTGTCCTTGTCAGATTCAAGTTTTAAATGCATGATTTTTCAGTTTTCCCATTAGATTTTACCACCATCCTGATCTAGAAATTATGACGATTCTTTAAAGGGAAGAACCATTCCTAAACGGTCCTAAATAATCTGGGCCAGATCACCTAACAAAAATTGACGATCTCCTTTGCAGTTTTTATGGATAGAAACTTATGGCCAGACGGAATAATATTTCGAAAGTTTGTCGATTTTAAGAACAGAAAGAATAATAATAACGAGATAAAATAAACTACATATATTTAATGGATAACGGATCAATAGCAGAATTGACATTAGTTACCTTTAATTGTAAGTCCGTAACAAGATCAGTGGAAGGGATAAGAGAACTGTGTAAATCTGCCGACATTATAGCCCTACAGGAGACCTGGCTCCTGCTTCACGACGTGAATTATATCGGCAGTATTGATGATAACTTTGACTATACGAGTAAATCGGCCGTGGATACTTTAACTGGTATTTTAAGAGGAAGACCTTATGGCGCGTTTCGTTGATGTACAGGAAGGGTTTGTTTACGTCTGTGAAGGTGCTTGAGTGCAGTAGTGTGCGTGTGGGCGGCTATCAGTGGTAATATCGGCGAGCGTTCGTTACTGATATTCTCGGTATATATGCCTACTGATGATTCATCTAACCTGCCAGAGTTTACAGAGTGTATTAGTGAAGTCAGTGTAATTATTGAGTCATTAAATGTGGACTGTGTTTTTGTTCTCGGATACTTTAATGCTCATCCGGGTGAACTGTTTTACTCGGAGCTTAGTGATTTTTGTACCGAACAGGAGTGGCGGTGTGCTGATATAGAGTGGCTAGGCAGTGGTTCAGGTACTTATACCTATGTGAGTGAAGCGCATGGTTGTAGAAGGTGGCTGGATCACTGCCTTGTCACTGAAGCAGCGTGGCTAACTGTTACAAGTGTGAGCGTAAACTATGATATCTACTGGTCTGATCATTTTCCTGTATTTATCAAAACTAAAATTTCTATAAATAATGTATATACTTCGAGTATAATGGAGTCCAAGGAGAATTATGGTAAATTTGTATGGGGCGAGAGAGACCGTGACCAAACAAATATGTATAATAAATTATGTAATGAAAAATTGAATGAAATTGACTTTCCCAGTGAATGTATAAATTGTTGTGATAATTTCTGTAATGACATTTCCCATAGAATTGTATTAGATAAGTTATATTGGAGGATGTATTTCCAGCGGTGGCATCTTTTTGGGAAGCCAAGGGCAGGGCCTTTTTATGAAGACATGTGTTCTTCCCGCAAAATGTTCAAGGATAGGCTGAAGTGGTGTCAGGACAATCAGACTCAAATTAGAATGGACATATTAGCTACTCACCACCAAGCCAAGGACTTTGGCAAGTTTTGGAAGAAAACAAATACATTGAATCCCAAACCAGGTGTCCCCGCTGCGATTGACGGCTTGTGTGAACCGATCGGTATTGCAAATTTGTTCAGAGCTTCCTTCAAGACTGTAAAACAGGTCCCTGAACGGGTGAGTCAGGTGCTCTCTACTGATGGTCGTTGCACCGATGGACTAGTAAGATTTTCTTATAAGGAAGTCGACCACACCATTAAGTCCATGACCAGAGGAAGTCCCCGGGGCATGACGGTCTCAGTATAGAGCACCTGGGTACATGCGTGTGCACTCTTACCTCGGGTGCTTAAATTGTTTTTTAATTTGTGTATCAGCCATTGTCATCTTCCAGAAGATCTCATGAGAACCATTGTTGTCCCAATATCAAAAAACAAAATCGGCAACACCTCCGATAGTTCCAATTTTAGGCCAATATCCTTGGCAACTACGGTGGCCAAAGTGCTTGACGGACTGCTTGATAACTTACTGGCGAAACACATCCAAACTCAAGACGCGCAGTTTGGGTTCAAACCGGGTCTGTCAACAGAGAGTGCCATTCTTTGTTTCAAGCATACCGTTAAGTACTACATTGAAGGGAAAACACCCGTTGTTGCCTGCTTTTTGGACCTATCGAAGGCGTTCGATACGGTATCGTATGACATACTATGGGATAAGATGGTAAACGGCACGAGCACTTCGAGGGAGGTGATTAACCTGTTCCGTTACTGGTATGGGCATCAAACCAATCAGGTGAGATGGGCGAGAGCGCTCTCGGACGTGTACAGGTTGGACTGCGGGGTGCGGCAGGGTGGACTCACTTCACCGCGCTTGTTCAATCTGTACATGGACGAGCTTATTGCTGGACTCAGCAGCACGAATATCGGATGTTCGATAGATGGCACCACGATGAATAATATTAGTTACGCGGACGATATGGTGCTGCTGTGTCCATCAATCAGTGCGCTAGTTAAACTTTTAAAGGTGTGTGAAGAGTATGCGGTCGCCCACGGTCTGAGGTACAACACAAGTAAGAGTGAGCTGTTAGTCTTTAAAGCAGGTAACAAGGCCTTTGACTCATTACCACCGATCAGCTTGTGTGGTGCTCCTCTTAAAAGGGTGTCACGTTTTAAGTATCTCGGACACTGGGTGACCGATACTCTCCAGGACGACGCTGATATGGAGAGGGAGCGCAGGGCATTGGCGGTGCGCTGTAACATGTTGTCTCGCAGGTTTGCACGGTGTAGTAGGAATGTCAAAATAACGCTGTTTAAAGCCTTTTGCCAGACTTTTTACACGTGCAGCCTGTGGACAAATTATACAAAAAAGGCTTTCAATGCCCTGCGCGTCCAGTTCAACAATGGGTTCAGAATGCTGTTGGGACTGCCTCGTTTTTGCAGCGCGTCAGGTATGTTCGCGGAGGCGTGCACTGACGGTCTCAGTGCGATATTAAGAAAGAGAACGGCCTCCCTGATTCGTCGCGTGCGTGACAGTTCCAACAGCCTTCTGCGCCTAGTGTTAGAGTCGCCTGCTTGCGCCTTCTGGAAACAATAGGACTCTGTTCACATGTCTTCCAGAGGTTTAGTGTATAATATAATATAGTATAGGTTTTACTAACATAGTTTTAAGGGAATGTATACTAACACTATGGACATATGATCTGATATAAATTATTTGAATTTGAATTTGAATTTATAAGTAAGGTCAGATGGGGTAGTGGAAACGTAGTTTATTTCGTCCTGGGAATGGGACTATTCTACAAAGTGTACCAAAAATGCTGGTGATCCGTTTTAGGGCATAATATTCTATTTACGTAAAACTACGGGAAAATGTTTTCTGACGAAAAAAAAATGGTTTTTTATGGAGGGTTGACCGGCTAGAACGAAGGGTCCCATAATTCCCATACAAAAAAAAAATTTCGAGGCCAAATCTTTTTTTCCTATTATTTCTTCGTCGCAATACGATACTATTTAATTATGTCCTTAAACAGATCACCAGTATTTTTATTACACCCTTTAAATAAATATTTAAAATAAATATAAATAAGTTTAACGGCTTCCTAGCCTAGTTGGTAGTGACCCTGCCTATGAAGCAGGAGGTCCCGCGTTCGAATCCTGGTCAGGGCATTTATTTGTGTGTTTATCACGGATATTTGTTCCTGAGTTATGGATGTTTTCTATGTATTTAAGTATTTATCTATTATATATATCGTCGCCTAGTACCCACAACACAAGCCTTATTGAGCTTACCGTGGGACTAGGTTGATTTGTGTAAGATTGTCCCATAATATTTATTTATTTATTTATTTAAATAAGTACGAGTATAAATAATTGGGGACAATCATACACAAATCAACCTAGTCCCAAACTATGCAAAGCTTGTACTATGGGTACTAGGCGACGATATACATACTTATATATATACATAACTCAGGAACAAATAAATATTCGTGATAAAAACACAAATAAATGCCCTTACCAGGATTTGAACCCGCGACCTCCTGCTTCGTAGGCAGGTTCACTACACTTATATACCCATATACTGTTTACAAATACCCTGGTGTCCTCTTGTCCCACCTCACCTTTTATAACAGTTTTCATAAAACATCGCTAATCAAAATTATTAAATAGAAGGAATTTAATTTGTTAATTGTCTTCAAAATCCGGCTAAGTAATCAGTCAATTTCCGTACAATTCTTATTATATATAGTATTGTAATTGTCGCGGAAAAATCTGGCTTGTTTGGTTCCGAGTTCAATGACCCCTTGTATTAGACGCTTAGCAAACAGCTGTTCAAGTCTATTAAAGATACCGATTACTCAGAATGAAAAGATATTAACCGACATCTACTTTGTATGGAGTTGTTAACCTTTCAGAATGATAATGCAATGTCATTGCTCGCTAAATCTTGCAACTGAACGATATTGCCAGATGTGGTTTATTAGTTGATGGAATTGGGTTAATGTCAATGACCTTTTGAGATATTTGGAGTCCATTGGGAAATCATAAAAATGAAGGACATTAAAAATATATAAAATTTTACACAGTTGGTACACAGAGGAAACTAGACCCTAAGGTCTCTAAATTGGTCATCGCCTTCCCTTTAGCATTAAAACTCAGATTTATAAATGAAATAAATGAAAACCGTTGCAAGTTTACGACGTTAAATTCATTCATTTGGCTATATACTTTCCTAACGAGTCATAACAAATCGTTACCGCATTTCATATAGAGTTGATTTAAATCTACTCTATTTATATGAAACTAGCGACCCGCCCCGGCTTCGCACGGGACTTTTTTGTAGACCTTTTAAGGTGTACAATACTATAGTATATTATTTTGATCTATCTCGTAGGGTTCAGCCAGCGTTTGCAATGTAAGCGCAAAAAAATGTGTTTCTTTATATCATATTAGAAACTTCAAAAATTATCACTGTTTCCTCTTGAATCACTCTATCTATTATATTAAAAACCGCATCAAAATCCTTAGTTTTAAAGATCTAAGCATACATAGGGACAGATAGCGGAAAGTGACTTTGTTTTATACTATGTAGTGACGTCGAACCTTGAAATTTTCAATAGGAGTACTTATACTGTGATGTCGAAACGTAGTGTTATAACACGTGCATCCTTTATACGTGTTTTTAAACATACATATTAAAATCATTGAAAGCGCAGAAATATGTATTATCTGATTTTCACCGTACACCGTACACTTAAGTAGTAAATTAGAAAAGTAGAGAATTTTATTCTCTCTCAAAATCTATGCCTATGCAGACATTTCCTTATCATAAATCATAGCCTAACGACATCCTAAACCATAGACAATATAGGTGTATCCATAAATAAGCCATATTTATTTTTATTTATCGTATAGCTACATGTCACTGGATAGGCATTGGATGTAGATAGGCATTTCTTCCCTGGGGTAGTAGTAGTGGGAAAGCAGATGATAGAGAAAATCCAGCGAGTCCTGCAAGATCCGGATGGGACAGTGCAGCTGCCAAGTTTGTTACTCTTTTAGCACCACCCAGGGATCACGTTTAGGGTTGTATGCTTGCAAATGTTAATGGCCCTTCAATATTTTTGTAATACCATGTCGGTGGCAAAGCATACAGCCCGCCTGATGGTAAGCTGTCACCGTAACCTATGGACGCCTGAAACTTCAGGGGTGCTACATACGCAGATGCTTTTATTAAATTCCTTTATTTAAATGCTCCGTTCTCGGAAAAAACCTCGGCAAAGAGCTCATTCAAAAACCACAGCAAGAGCGTTTTACCCAACCATTTACTCACCATTCATTTATTTCTTAATAGTTTTTTAAAGTAGCGCTAATAAATTAATTCCCTTGAAAATCGCTGTAAACAAACATGAAATATGCAAAATTCCGATACAGCTTTGAAAAACACCAAACCTGAAACATCGGCAACGCATAATTTCATGGCAGTGGTTTCCATAGAAATCGGTGCCCACGCCAACGCCAATTTGAGCCCTAAAATTTTGAAAATGTCCATTCGGTGGAACAACATCTTTTCTTAATTCCGCAGTTATTTATAAACAAACGGAGCGTTAACTCCATATTTCACATATCAGCCGTTCAACGCCCCCTTATCTACTAAAAACAGCACAATTCATCTACCATTTATAAACCTTATCTAGTTGGAATAAGGTTCATGTCCGGTTAAAATCAGCGAGGGTACGTAGAAGTCAGTCAACCGATCCAATCGCCCGATGGGCCAATTTGGCGATCGTTCCCCTAGGCTATCGAACCCTTCTGTCATTGGTCTATTTTTAGCAGTCATATGGAATATTTCATGATAATGAATGTTTTTTTAGGCAAACATTTCCGTCACTGAATGGAGGTGAATTTGAAAATGACCGCAGGTTGATGACACCTATTGAAAATTTGAATAGGGTGGACTATTAGTCAATCAGCAACGTACTCTTTATGAAATAACAAAACGATAATTTGTTTACTATGAAGTTAGTATGAAAACGAAACTGTGACATCTCAATCAACAATCCACCTCTTTATACTATTTTTAATTGATTTAAAAATAATTGAAAACAACAATAACCTGATCCATCTTGTTTTTTCAATGTATTTCCGTAAACATTCCCTGACCGCTGTGAAACAACAAACAAGCACCAACAATTTGTTAAATTTAAGATTTTAAAATTCGTTTTAGGGTTCCGTAGCCAATATGGCAATAACCGAAGTAACCGAACCCTTATAGTTTTCTCAAATGTACAGTCGACTACAAAGAGATGTATCCACTTTTTCACCTTATTGTGTTGGAATAAGGTCCAAAAGTGGATACATCTCTTTGTAGTCGACTGTACCTAAGCTCAATAAGGCTTGTTGATGGTGAAAGTTAAATATAGATAAATATTTAAAAAACTTATATGACTTATAATAAAAAATGCTCTTCAACAAATAAATGGTATACGAGCCCAGGACCATTTTATTTTCCTTGGTACTGACCTACGCAGAAGTAGATAGTGGGTGAGTTTGGTTTTCAAATGCTTGTTAATTATTATGGGAAGAAGAGTGGATAAACCATTTGGAACACCTCAACCGCTTACCTATTTCTGCTGTACAGTTACAGTCACAAGGGGTAACTCGCGACTCGCGAAAATTATCACTGTTTCCTCTTGAATCACTCTATCTATTATATTAAAAACCGCATCAAAATCCTTAGTTTTAAAGATCTAAGCATACATAGGGACAGATAGCGGAAAGTGACTTTGTTTTATACTATGTAGTGACGTCGAACCTTGAAATTTTCAATAGGAGTACTTATACTGTGATGTCGAAACGTAGTGTTATAACACGTGCATCCTTTATACGTGTTTTTAAACATACATATTAAAATCATTGAAAGCGCAGAAATATGTATTATCTGATTTTCACCGTACACCGTACACTTAAGTAGTAAATTAGAAAAGTAGAGAATTTTATTCTCTCTCAAAATCTATGCCTATGCAGACATTTCCTTATCATAAATCATAGCCTAACGACATCCTAAACCATAGACAATATAGGTGTATCCATAAATAAGCCATATTTATTTTTATTTATCGT
Organism: Pammene aurita; assembly: GCA_947086415.1. Taxonomy (NCBI): domain Eukaryota; kingdom Metazoa; phylum Arthropoda; class Insecta; order Lepidoptera; family Tortricidae; genus Pammene; species Pammene aurita. Next base: position 20,197,662 of record OX352309.1, read on the forward strand.
ATAGCTACATGTCACTGGATAGGCATTGGATGTAGATAGGCATTTCTTCCCTGGGGTAGTAGTAGTGGGAAAGCAGATGATAGAGAAAATCCAGCGAGTCCTGCAAGATCCGGATGGGACAGTGCAGCTGCCAAGTTTGTTACTCTTTTAGCACCACCCAGGGATCACGTTTAGGGTTGTATGCTTGCAAATGTTAATGGCCCTTCAATATTTTTGTAATACCATGTCGGTGGCAAAGCATACAGCCCGCCTGATGGTAAGCTGTCACCGTAACCTATGGACGCCTGAAACTTCAGGGGTGCTACATACGCAGATGCTTTTATTAAATTCCTTTATTTAAATGCTCCGTTCTCGGAAAAAACCTCGGCAAAGAGCTCATTCAAAAACCACAGCAAGAGCGTTTTACCCAACCATTTACTCACCATTCATTTATTTCTTAATAGTTTTTTAAAGTAGCGCTAATAAATTAATTCCCTTGAAAATCGCTGTAAACAAACATGAAATATGCAAAATTCCGATACAGCTTTGAAAAACACCAAACCTGAAACATCGGCAACGCATAATTTCATGGCAGTGGTTTCCATAGAAATCGGTGCCCACGCCAACGCCAATTTGAGCCCTAAAATTTTGAAAATGTCCATTCGGTGGAACAACATCTTTTCTTAATTCCGCAGTTATTTATAAACAAACGGAGCGTTAACTCCATATTTCACATATCAGCCGTTCAACGCCCCCTTATCTACTAAAAACAGCACAATTCATCTACCATTTATAAACCTTATCTAGTTGGAATAAGGTTCATGTACGGTTAAAATCAGCGAGGGTACGTAGAAGTCAGTCAACCGATCCAATCGCCCGATGGGCCAATTTGGCGATCGTTCCCCTAGGCTATCGAACCCTTCTGTCATTGGTCTATTTTTAGCAGTCATATGGAATATTTCATGATAATGAATGTTTTTTTAGGCAAACATTTCCGTCACTGAATGGAGGTGAATTTGAAAATGACCGCAGGTTGATGACACCTATTGAAAATTTGAATAGGGTGGACTATTAGTCAATCAGCAACGTACTCTTTATGAAATAACAAAACGATAATTTGTTTACTATGAAGTTAGTATGAAAACGAAACTGTGACATCTCAATCAACAATCCACCTCTTTATACTATTTTTAATTGATTTAAAAATAATTGAAAACAACAATAACCTGATCCATCTTGTTTTTTCAATGTATTTCCGTAAACATTCCCTGACCGCTGTGAAACAACAAACAAGCACCAACAATTTGTTAAATTTAAGATTTTAAAATTCGTTTTAGGGTTCCGTAGCCAATATGGCAATAACCGAAGTAACCGAACCCTTATAGTTTTCTCAAATGTACAGTCGACTACAAAGAGATGTATCCACTTTTTCACCTTATTGTGTTGGAATAAGGTCCAAAAGTGGATACATCTCTTTGTAGTCGACTGTACCTAAGCTCAATAAGGCTTGTTGATGGTGAAAGTTAAATATAGATAAATATTTAAAAAACTTATATGACTTATAATAAAAAATGCTCTTCAACAAATAAATGGTATACGAGCCCAGGACCATTTTATTTTCCTTGGTACTGACCTACGCAGAAGTAGATAGTGGGTGAGTTTGGTTTTCAAATGCTTGTTAATTATTATGGGAAGAAGAGTGGATAAACCATTTGGAACACCTCAACCGCTTACCTATTTCTGCTGTACAGTTACAGTCACAAGGGGTAACTCGCGACTCGCGGGGTATTTTAAGAAAAGGAATTTAAGTCCATTTAAAGAGTGCTGAGTTGGCAATGACTGTGAAGTTTACTAAGTATCTTTGGACAAACCTCTGGTGTTGGCGTCCATGGGCGGTGGTAATTGCTTACCATCAGGCTATTCGTATGCTCGTTTGCCTCCTATTTCATTAAAAAAACAAAAAAAAACTCATTCCTTGTAGTACAGTAGCCTGGCAGTAAGACGTTCGACTTTCAATCCGGAAGTCTCGGGTTCAAACCCCGGCTCGTACCACTGAGTTTTTCGGAACTTATGTACGGAATATCATTTGATATTTACCAGTCGCTTTTCGGTGTAGGAAAACATCGTAAGGAAACCAGACCTAATCCCGATAAGGCCTAGTTTCCCCTCTGGGTCGGAAGGTCAGATGGCTGTCGCTTTCGTAAAATCTAGCGCCTACGCCAATTCATGGAATTACGTTGTCAAGCGGACCCCAAGCCGGGACGAACGCTAAGGAGGAAGAAGAAGTCTCAGACTCATTCCTTTAGCTACTTACAAACTGTCTTTAGTTACCCCACGTGTCCAACTTACCCAATTTGATAGCGGTGATAGGTTTATGTTACGTATGAGCTTTGGTGAATCGACCTGCAATTTTCCCTCACGGCAAGTTAACCACCGATATGAATTAGTAATAAGGATAATACCTTATATGAAATGGATTGTTTACGTTGTCAAGCGGACCCCAAGCCGGGACGAACGCTAAGGAGGAAGAAGAAGTCTCAGACTCATTCCTTTAGCTACTTACAAACTGTCTTTAGTTACCCCACGTGTCCAACTTACCCAATTTGATAGCGGTGATAGGTTTATGTTACGTATGAGCTTTGGTGAATCGACCTGCAATTTTCCCTCACGGCAAGTTAACCACCGATATGAATTAGTAATAAGGATAATACCTTATATGAAATGGATTTTTTATGTGAAACAGGGCCATGTGACGTCGGCAGGGATAATACTATGAAGTGATAATTATGTGTGACGAGCACGCAAACTTATCGTAGACGGATACAATCAAACAATGTGCCGTATTCTCAAACATAACTCCAACACACAACAAAAAATCAACCAATATTAAAGTTGTATTGGAGTTGCATCGGAATATTTTTCAAACAAATTCTGATATTTCAGAAGGCCTTAGCCAACATAGCTTGCCAATCGTTTACGCTCCGTAGCGAACGAAACACAACTGTCACTGTGGCACAAATATGGTAGAGTGATAGAGAGAGATGACGACTACGCTACGCCACGGAGCGTTAACGATTACCACGTTGGCTGAGCCCCCTGATTCAGACGTTTAGCTAGGCGCTAGCTGTATTGCGTAGTTAATGCATTAGAGTTGTATTGAAGTTGGATCGTGTCTTAATGTGTTTTCAAGTTAGAATGCGGTCCAGTAGGTACTCTAGAATTTACCTTTTCTAGTCGAATGCAACCATTTTTTTACACAAAACAAAGCCTTACTTGGAAGCCTTACGTGGACGTCATTTATTTAAAATAATTCATAGTTAAAGTATCCACGTCAATTATTTGTATGCAAATAATGTCCCCGTTCCAAAAACTTATGCCAAAATTCCGTGACAAACTATCATTTATACAAATATAACTTCGACGTCCAAAATCTCTTTGTTCCCTCACCTACTTCCATAATGACAGGATTTAACACTTCAAAAGTTCAAGGAACTCTGAATAGGAAATGAAATTTGACCCAGATTTGCAAATTGTGAGTGTGAGGAGAATAAGAGACGATTAAATAAAGAGACTGTTAATTTAAAATAAAAGGTAATACTACGTCCATGGGCGGCGTTAATTGCTTACCATCAGGCGATTCGTCTGCTCGTTTGCCTCCTATTTCATAAAAAAAAAATATATATACATCAGTACTGTTGTGTGCAGGCCGGATTACCACGTCGAACCAAGCAGCGCTGACCCGCTGTACCATTTACCAGGTCATGTAGGGAGATGAATAAAAACACTTATTTAGCTTTGTAAAACATTTGAGCAGTGTAGTTGCAGGTGTTTCCCCGCTGGGAGTTGTTGTAGAAGTGAGCGGTGAGAAGTGAATGAGCAACGAGTTTTTTTTTTTTTTTTTTTTTTTGAGCCTGACTTGGGCTTTATGCTTCTGGAGCGCTAAAGCGGGCGGACTGTTTGTAATCCAGGACCCTTCCGCGACCTAACGTGACGTGTTTGCTACGCTGGAATGCTCCTACCGAGCTTGCGCTTCCAGCGAGATCAGTTGAAGCGAGTTCAACCTGATCTGGGTGAGTGGGGGGGATCGAGCTAATGGGGGTTTTGTCGCTGGTTCGCTACTCCTAGCCTAGCTGAGAAGACTCCAGCAAGAAACTCAGCTAGGCCCGACGACTGTCGGGGTGACTCTATCCGGTATGCGGCGGTACCGGGTGGATAACGGACTGAACGTGTCGATGTGGTCGCGACTGTTCCGAGGTGGGCGTCCCCGCCGGCGGGGGCGCCGCAGTGTACATGTGGGGGAGGGCGCACGCACAGCGTTCCATTTCTCATGAATGGCCGCTGTGAGTGCGTCGTCCTGGTCCGTGACGTAGTGTCTAGGCCGCCGAACCGAGCGGCCCCTAATCAGTGACTTCCGTGTTAAGAGTCCGAGGGGGGGAGGGTTGGGAATGTAGTTCGCAGCCTTCCTAACTAGCGGATTACTACTGTGCGGAGCGTTGTCAAAATAACGCCGGGCAGTCTGCTTAAAGAAACCATAAAGGGAGTCAAGCCCCGCGTCATGGTGCAAACTGAGGGTCGTCTGGTACCACGGGGCCCCAGTCGCCCTACGGAGGAAACGATTCTGAACGACCTGAAGCGGCTCGAGACTTGACATACCCACGTGGGTAAAAACCACACTTGAGTATGCCATGATTGGACGAACACAAGTCTTGTAGAGTGTCAGCTTATTTCTAAGTGACATTTTACTAAACTTGTTAATCATCGGCCCTAGCCGTCCTAATACGAACAGCGCTCTGTTGCGTACCCTACGGATGTGGCTTTTGAAAGTCATACGACGGTCGAGAGTGACGCCTAGATATTTGACCTCGTTAACCCACGGAATGGGCTGGTCAAAAAGCCGGACCGGAACGAGCAACGAGTACGAGTGCTGACCTCTTTTATGGGGTTTCTAGCGTGCTCGTACTAGTGGCTGGTATGTGCCGTGTAAGTCAGATATTTATTGGCGAATAAGCTTACAGTATTACATGTTTGTAGGAGGGTTAAAATTGATATTTATATGGGACATTTCTTCATAAATTAGTACAAAATTCTTATAATCTAGACATTTTGCGTATTATGACATGATATCAATAAAATTAAGACATAAATCAGTACTTATAAGTCCTTATAAGGACTAGACATGTAGACACGATATTTATACACTTTATTAAATTACAAATCATAAACAAATGGGTATAAATAGAGAAAATGATTGACTTAGATCTAGTTACACAAAAACAACAGTAATTTTAAGCTATCTGCGACAAGTACTTTACAAAATACACGAGTGACTTTGCAGAATATTATCTAAATAAGACAGCATCATTATAAGTATTATCGCTCGAGAAATTGTCTGGTCGGCGCAGTGTTTTGCAGTCTCTTTCATGCATGTGCCAGCTTAATGACTTTACTTTATTATTTTACTTGGTCTGTATAACAGTGCATGGATTTGCTTCTAACTCATTCCGTGCTATTCTCCTTTACAATATAATTTTAAAGAAATGGTCATGTCGTGTCAAAGCACGGAATATTAACCATTTCAATTTACCCATTCCTAAGATGAGATGGGCTGACGTCGATTAGTAAAAAGCGAACTTAACGTAGGTATTTAAACTATACATGTAACAATATTACTAATTAGGAACACAATCTAATGATCTATGTGATTACTGAAAGGTACCTAAATAGTTGCTAACTAGATAACATGAAATTCGAATTAAAATTTGAATAAAAAATATGTATCGACCTCAACCCTCAGTCCAGTTTCAAACAACAAAACACAAATAGTCTGGTTATTCAATTTTCCAATTTTAAACAAAAATTTCGTGAGACTCAGACATATCCAATCTTTATTATTCTCGCGTCTCTGGTAGGCTAGTGCTTTGTGATTCTGAAATATCCAATGTGTTAGAAACTGTAATGTATTTAAGCTGTTTTCGGTCAGCAATGTGAAATAGACTTCTCTAGAATAGCTCAAAGTGGTACGCAAATAGTGAGATGCCATTTTACTCTACTGATACATTGGCGGGAGTATTCTGATCATTATTATTTTATATCGATACGGTGAAGGTTTGTTTAATATATCATTGATATTCAATATATGTAGTTATTCATTCCACTGATCCACTCATTCACTATAATACAGTTGAAGTTATATTGAAAAATAAAATAAAACAATAAGTGTAAGATATGGATGCTGTTTTTTCTCGATATGTACATGAACATTATTACAAATTGGGCACTTTATGACTTAATAACCACTTAACAACTGTGTACTCTTTTATTGCGCTATCGTACACAAACATGACAATTTATATTACATTAAAAATGTAACACTTCAGAACTATATCAAACTAAAACTGCTTAAAAAAAAACTAACTAAAACTAAAAAACCTAACTTAAAAATAAATCACTAAAAACTTAAACCGGGACCCTTTGGCAGGGTTCCCATCACGCAGGCAGCATTCCCGCGCTGTATTGCAATAGCAATCCTTTGTGCGAGAAACCTGCCCGCGCGAGGGTCGCCTGTTGCCTTCCTCACGTTTTCAAGTAAGTATGATGTACCTTTGATTTGAAAACGTTACAATTTAAGGAATACAGCTATGTTTTCTGCTTTTCTAATTTCCGACCAACCGCCGACCGCCATACATTTGTTTCAAACCAATGCTCTTACGAATTGATCAACGTTCAATATGTCTGCTGTCATCTCATAGAAAACTGTCAAGATTTTCATAATAAACAAATAACTATGACGATGTCGTTAGCAGACGGTTTGGTGCAACCGGCCCTAAATGTATGGCCATCGGCGTCAACATGTACGGAACGAGCGTTCCGTGGCCACCACAAATAATAGAATAGAATAGAATAGAATAAAATAAAAATTATTCAGACAACACATACGCACATTTACAGAAATATTAAAGAAGTATACATAACAAAAAAGATGTGAGGCTGAAATCGTCTCCACTCAGCAATGAAGTTACTACTAATAATACTCACCGTTTGTATTTTCTCGCTTACAATTTCCTACCAAAAGCTAATGCAGTGAGTCATGAAAGCAGGGTCAGAATCAGGCTCTGCGGAGGCGGACAACGGTCGACCTACATACCGCCTCAAGTTTAATGCCAATACTAACTGCTAATTAGACCCTGTATACAACGATGACATCATCATAAAAAATAGACTATGGACCTACCCCAAGGATTTTCCTGCCGAGCTCTCTGCCGTGGCACTTCAGTACAGTTCTTCTTAAAAGGAGCCTCGACGCGCACGTGGCACCCTTTGAGTTGCAGGCGTTCATAGGCAGCGGTGACTGCTTACCACCAAGCGGGCTGCATGCTTATTTATACCGCCGTAGTATACAACGGTGTATAAACCCCTGTACAATGTACATCAGTGACATCATCATAAAAAATGACAACCACTGCTGGGCAACCTACCCCAACGATTCTTACAACAACTGTGTATACGCTTTATATATGGGCCTATCCACGTAGACCGCACGTCATGCGCACCACACAGGCGCACAGCCATTTGGAGCATACAGGTACAAGTGGCGTACCTACACCATGAGATTTAGCAGTGAGCGATAAGAGGCTGATAATATATGATGATTTGTAAGTATATAGGTGACATCATCATAGAATTGAATGTCGACCACTGATAGGCAACCTACCCTAAAAAATTCTACAATTAATTGCAGTTTATACGCTGCCTTCATCTAACAGACTGTGATTTTGATCGGATAGTTAGATAACCTTATTGGAAATCTTCTCTTGCTGCATTCTCCAGTTGTTATGCATTCTTTCTACCTCAGCAGCCATCATTTCATTGTTTTTTTCTTTTGAGCAATAAACCCCTTACATTATCCTCACACCCTGGAGCCTAAAGGGTCGCACACTGTACGGTTTAAGAGGAATTTCGTCCCACGAACGCTGCAGCTGTGGAATGAATTTTCTGCCGAGGTTTTCCCAGCGGGCTACAGTATGAGGTTCTTCAAAAAAGGAGTGTATAGGTTCCTATACACTCCTTTTTTGAAGGTAGGTAGGTGTATATACCATCAAGCGGGTAGTATGCTTTTTTGCCACCGTCGTGGTATAAAAAAAACCTCTCTTCCATACAGTCCAAGCGCCAAACAGGTACATGGCTCGAAAGAAAACAAGAAGAATATATCTATCTACCATAGACTAATTAACCAAAGACCCCGCATAGCTGGGCGACCCCCGCTGCCACGCTCGAAGTAATTTCACTCTATAGTGAGACACTAATTATTGGAAGTGACAGTAAACATGGTACGTCTCCATGGCAACCATTAACGATTAGGATAACGATGCCTTTAAGCCTGTAGCTTGATATAGTTAGTACAATACAAATTGAGAAATTATTAGGTACATTACTCTATGAAGCAGCTTTACTAGTGTCCAGTATTACCTGTTTTTCATTTTTATTTTATTTTGTTTTTATTTAGTATTTGGACACTTAGAGACGTTATACATCTCTAAGTCTTGCATTCGCAAATATTTATATGTATAGATATATATTTAATGATCCTGACGCTTAGAGACATGTACATCTCTATGTCACTTTTATATTGTAATTTAGTTCACGCATGTAAAATACGAGCACAGAATATTGTTTCTCACCAGACTAAACATGGCTAGTTTTTATTAATTAATACTTTTTATTAATCATATTTAATTTTAGTTTAATTGGCTTTAGACACAACATTCGGTGCTTGATTATCCATATTTTTTATTATATAGAATATATAGATCAAGACACTTGGAGACCTTATACATCTCTAAGTATAATTTAGAAATAGTATGTTTATTGTATACTAGAATCACTTAAGTACTTTTTTTTATATTATTTAAATTCAAAGTTTATTTCTAACTGTTGATGATGGATTATTATAATTTGGAAATTTATGTAGAAGACACAGTTCAGGTAAGAAAGTATATCAAACTTGTATGTAATTTATTTTCAATAGTCAGATTTGGACTCATCTTTTTTCTTTGGTATTTTTCTTAAACTATAACCTATTGTTGGTTAATCTAACCTTGGTTTGATATGTTTTCTTATAGAACAACGCACTTATATGTATTGTTTAGTTTTGATGTACTGTTGTTTTGAAAAAATAAGTCCCGCCGAGTTTCTTGCCGGACATAATTCTTCTCGGGTCAGAGGTGTAGGGTTAGAACCGGTGTAGTTTGATTTTTTTCTCTCTCTTTTACTTTGACGTGTAAAAGTGCCCTTGTGGCCTACTTACTGAATAAATGTTTGAGTTTGAGTTTGAGTTTGAGTTTAAAGTCTGACTCTCTCTTACGCCCCATGGAAGAATCGCGCGTTCCCTGGTTCCTTTTTGGCAGCTTAGGTTTCAAAGAAATAACGCGCTAAGCGGAGTATAGAGATATCTTGTATATGCTATCTACATAGGTGTTCATTTAAGTGGCTGAAATATGCTAATGCGACTTAGCGGGATAATACCATGCTGCAGACTTCAAGCCGGTACCAGAAATAGAACAGTTGGCCAAGCCAAGTCAGACAATACGCTAAGACCTTCGCCTTATACCTAACCTAGAAAAAACCCTAATGCAATGATTCCCAGAAAGCTAAGTTAAAAGCACCTTGTACAGTTGTACAATAGCCTGAAATATGAATCATATTTTGAACTGACATTTGCGACATAAGGTGAAGAATGCATTTACAACGTTGAAGTATCGTTATTACGTTTCGGTTTTGGTGGCATTCTAAAGTTCTTAGTTCCAAAACGGCTATAATGCCTTTAGTTCCGTAGGAGTTTTTGACATTTCGAAAACAGTATAGTCTGTTGACTACTGTAGGATACGAGTAAGACTGAAGGAACTGACTCGTGCTAAACAACGGATACAGTTGCGAATCCATAACGTACATATGGCCTAGTACAGGCACCGGCAATAGTATCTTCCTACACGAAGGCCGCAAAAATATGTGACACGCTCTTATTTGTACACCCATAAGAGCGTGTCACATATTTTTGCGGCCTTCGTGTAGGAAGATACTATCGCCGGTGACTGTACCTGTTGATGAGTAGTGTTGTAATGATCATGATATTGCCAAACATCCCTCTTCTTCTTATTCTCTTGGCGCTCTTGTTCCTTAGACGTCAACACAGTGAATGCTCTTTTTTGTAAAGGGTCGGCAACGCGACACCTCTGGAGTTGCAGGCGTCCATAGGACGTATCCTATGGAAATATGGACGATGGACGTATTTTAATGGTAAGCAGCTACCGTAGTAACTGCTTACCATTAGGCGGGACGTATGCTTGTTTGCCACCGTCGTGGTATAACTATTTGTGAAATTGTTAGGTTTGACGGTTACTTATTAGGTTAGGGTTGAAGGTTAGGTTTGACCATATCAAGGAAATGATCAGAATGGTTATGCCATTTTATGAAGTTATCAATTTTCAGATCTGGCCATGATATAGTTATTAATATCACACAGTGAAATCTGGGTGGTGGATGGAATACGCACAATAATTATCAATATCGATGACAAAAAGTTATGATTATGACAAAAACGGGACTTAATCGCGTACACTTACTTTTATTATTTTCCTGACGTTTCGAGCGTGCCGTAACGCTTGTGGTCGGTAAAATAATAAAAGTAAGTGTACGTGATTAAGTCCCGTTTTTGTCATAATAATGAGTGAAAATCGTGTAAGTTTAAATCAGTAAAAAGTTATGACTACTAACATCATTAGAGCGTTTTCATACTGTCCGATCCAATATCGGATGTCGGAAGGTCCCAAAGAAAAAAGAATCTGCTAGAGAGTAGCCTATGGCATTAACTTTTTTTGCGTTAGTTCTTTCTTTTAAGCAATGGTCATTTAGTATTTTAAGAAAAACATAGAAATCACAAATTTTTAATTTATCTTCTTCGTGGTCTTATCCGACATCCGATATTGGATCGGATAATATGAAAGCGCACTTAGGTTCATCTTTCGATTCTGTATTATGCCCTGATCACTTGCTACACGATTCCGATTTCGGCCTGGATCTAGAACTAACGGGCCAGTAATTACGGGCCGCCAGCTATTGTACTTGCAGTGGCGCGACTAAAACACGCAATGAGCTGCGCCTGCGCTTACTCGGTAAGTGTTAGCAATGACATCTAACGGTCGTCCTACAAACGTCTCTCACTAACGAGGCCTCACAGTTACCGCACTTGGTGATAAACTGATCCTTATGTAATTGTTATAATGCCTAATTTAAAAAAACGCGACGTTTTCAAGTCAAATCCGCGAAGAAATTCAAAGGTGTATGTGAAGATTCTTGATTCAGCATTATCAGCCTAACTATTAGACGGAGAGCTAGCCACGTCAGATATTACACAATAAAAAGAGCAACGAAAGTTCAACCCCTCTAGTCAGTTTGCTATACTATACTTATTTCTAGATCTGGACATCTGGCAGCTGTAAAGTGGTGGACGTCAAAGAATGCAGACCACTTCAAGAAAACGAATCCTAGAGTTCTGGCTTTGATGCAATGTGAAGAGAAATTATATAAATAATTAGATTATATCAATGCCAAAAATTTACTACTGCGGCCGCCATCTTGGTTTAAAGGTGCTAAAAGTCCGTTTTTGAACCTTGGCGCTTAAACGGTTATCAGTATGCCTAAAATGTCTATGGAACGTATGAAGAAGATATTATGGAGACGATTCCCCAATGATTGGATTATTTAGAGAGCTCTAAGATATTTTTATCCTTCCTTTTTGTCTTTCCTGTTTTTAATCTTGACCTTAATTTGAAAACCGTTTGCGTCACAGACAACCTATGAACCCACCACCGACCGTTACCTCAGCATCCGCCCGGAATCCCCAGCCCGGAAAAGCCACATGCCAGAAAATATCCATAATAAGTTATAAGCCAAGTGGCAGTATCGATAACGGTTGACCCACTTGCAGTTAACGAGTTAAGCTACAGTTACACCGTCCTGATATGGGGTCTCTAGGAACTTAGAAGATAACGGAGGTCTGGACGCGGCCTTATGTTGTGGAGTTAGATGTGCTGGACGTGTTTTAGAAATGTTTAAGGGGTTTAAGGAATTATCAATCAAGTTAATTCAGTTTTCCTTTTCTGGTGTATCTGTCCCCGCCCCCCACCGGTCCCTAGCGGTATGTCGATGGCGCGGACAAATGAGAATGATTAATAACTATCGGTCCCCGCCAGGCACAGATAGGAACACGTACACGTACACCCCTTTTCTTGGTCGTTGGTTCTCCAAGTCAACAAAGACGTTAAACGATATAAAAATTCTGGCATATTTTGACCACTGGTCATCAAGGTAGTAATTCAGCAATGTTTGGGGTAAAAGTGGTAACGCGTTATAAACATCATAGTGATTCATCGTACGAGTATCAAGTTAAAATGGTATGTAGTCATACCAATGTCATCCAGAATGGTAGGCGAGGCGAAATAGTCCATAATTTGGCCGTAGCAGAGAGACCATTTCCGATCTAGGTACCACATTTTACCAGTATCTTTATATCAATGTCCTACCTTCAACTACCTTGTCCTATTCAGTACGTTTGTATCCTACCTATTACCTCGTTCACTAGAAGCGCTGGCGGATCTTTACGCCTAAGGCGATATATTTCTTTGCGGCGATTACAGGGTGTCATTAAGCGTAATAAGCGGTCGGAATGTCTATGGGAATCATAGTCGCTATGCCGATATCGTTTCAATTTTGCCAGCCTTTATTTAGTGTATCGTCCGTGTATAAAGTTTACTTTATTGTGAGAAAAGTAGGTACCAACATTAATGTAATTAATTTTGAAGTAACAGTAGTCTTCCTCAATTTCATGTTAAACATTTTTAAGTAAAAATTGCTCTTTGTGACATCAAATTAAATAAATATAATAAATAAATATTATGTGACAATCTAACACAAATCGACCTAGTCCCACAGTAAGCTCAATTAAGGCTTGTGTTGTGGGTACTAGGCGACGATATTATTAATAGATACTTATACAAATACTTAAATATATAGAAAAACATCCTTAACTCAGGAACTAACTATATCTGTGATAAACACACAAATAAATGCCCTGACCAGGCAGGATTCTAACCCGGGACCTCCTGCTTCATAAGCAGGGTCACTATCGACTAGGCGAGGAGGCCGTTGTAAATTACATCATTCTGTGATGTACCTTACCAAGTTTTTATAGCAGTTTTGCAGTAAAACACTTCTTAATTGCATTAACACGTTTAATTTTGACGACAAAGTAAAAATATTTAATATTAGCAAAAATAATCAATTATTTAAAATTTAGCATTTCACGTAAAAATCACAATAACGGCATCTAAATAAGGGTATTTCACATTCAATAAGTTCCCTAGTGGTCAGAATGCAATTAAATTACAATAACGCCTTACATTTTACATTTCTCCAACCACAGAATGTAATAATAGTGGGAAATCATTACCTGGAACACTACATAATTAAATTTTTGGAAGTTACCATTTGTAACATAACACAATGCATTTATTAATATTGACGTATTGGAGTCATAACGGTTGGTAAAATGTGAGACACGATTTAGACTTATTATTTAATGAATACAGGGTGTAACAAAAATACTAGTGATCCTTTTAAGGGCCTAATTGGTATCGTACCTATTCTAATTATGAAAAACTACTAATACAAAAAAAATCGCGAAAAAGAAAATGGTTTTGTATAGAGGTTTGGCCGACTAGGACGACGTAACTTATCCCGTACAAATAAAAAAAAAATCGCTGACAAATTTTTTTTCTCCTAATTTTTCTTACTCGTAATACGTTACCAATTATGCCCTCGAACGGATAACCAATATTTTTGTTACACCTGTATATAAAATGTTGAATAATATTTTGTGAGCAATCAGCATCCTCAAAGGACATCTTTAAAAAAAGCTGTTACACATTTTTTATTTTATTTTTTTATTTGGCTTTATTCCGTATGTGCTTCAAATCTTGCAAGTCCGTAATCCATTTTAAATCAACTTTTAATATTCTGTTTTGTATTTTTTTTTAAGTCTTGTAATCTTTTCTTTTTTTGTTCTGTATATGTGCTTTTTTAGAATAAAATGTGTCTTATTCTTAATTAACATGACAATATTATCTACTAGTGTAGCAATAAAAGTGTATACCACAAACTATATTATTGGGAGTAACTTGTTATTGGTTATGGTACTAACTAGTTTTAGAAGAATACTATCTCTGTCTGCTCTCTAAGTGAGAACCTTTCTGTCTAAACTATGGTAAGAATTTTGTAACAATTTTATAGAACCAATACGTACAACAAAACAAATCACTGACTCATTCAAGCTCCGAATACATCACCAACACTTTCAACACCTCACAAGGATGTTATAAGAACCAAATCAAATGACTCATTCAACAGTTCGGAAACTTTTACATCGCCATAACGTTACAAGTATACAAACAATATTATGCAAAAACGTCACTCTAACAGCCTTCGTTGACCGCCCACTGGGCCGGCAAACGATGTAACGGGATACAATCCTGCGACCTAAATATTGACGCAGTTATTTTGATTATGGTCATTAAAATTAGCTGCACAGTGGGTCGAGCAACGGTACAGACGACGCTGGATAACTAATGACTGTTGGTATGTTTTTGTTTTGTTTAGGTCACGATTGCATTCAATGTATCCTTTTTGTTAAATGGGAATACGTACCGCCATTTTTAAAAACCTACATGATATTATTGTGGTTTTTATTATGTATTTATTAATAACTAGCTGTGCCCGCGGCTCCGCCCGCGTGGAATTCGGTCTGTGTCAGTAAACGGCTAATACACTCCTAATTTCTCTCCCGCTTCCCTGGAGACGGAACTTGAAGTAAAGTTGACAGGTGGATACGCTAGAGGACAGTAGTCCTAATAAAATATTTTACAATTACCACTAAATGAAACTACCCTCAAAAATTAATACTTTTTTTTATATATTTTTTTTGGCATGATTTTAACGACATAGAGTAGTAG
This sequence comes from Pammene aurita, assembly GCA_947086415.1. Taxonomy (NCBI): domain Eukaryota; kingdom Metazoa; phylum Arthropoda; class Insecta; order Lepidoptera; family Tortricidae; genus Pammene; species Pammene aurita. The sequence goes on from OX352309.1 coordinate 20,212,703, forward strand.
GTGTATATCGGACGATACAGGACCTGTATTTATACGTTCATGTCCACGGCAAATGTCATCCAAATCGATCCTCCCGTCAAATCAGTCTAAGCATGAAAGGTAAGAACAGGTGCGGTTGAAATTGGGGTAGGGGGGGGGGGTCACAAATGCAGAAATGTTTTTTTGTCTATTTGTGGTGCACTTGGAGGGGGGGGGGGGGGGTCCATGACCCATGCAAATTAAACTCAATCGAGTGTAGTGGCTACCCCCCCCCCCCTTTTAGACGTTGAATTTTTATAGGCTACGTATAACCTTAATTGGAATTAGTAATCTTTAAGGGGTGATTTTCGGGATAACAATGCAAAAAAACCGGCCAAGAGCATGTCGGGCGATACTCAGTGTAGAGTTTCGTAGATGCCGCCCTGTTACAAAGCATCCGTTCAAAAGGTCGTTTATTAAGGGATATTCGGCGGCGCTTACGTCATTTTACTATTCGGCACTTCCTTTCAATATGCTTTTTTGACTGATAATTCAAAAACGGCTGAACCGATTTTATTCAATATAGTTTATATTGAACCTTCTTATCAGGCCTCACCAAATTTCAGCTTTCTAGTGCGAACGGTAACTGAGCTAGACCGCGGACAGACATGGCGAAACTATAAGGGTTCCTAGTTGACTACGGAACCCTAAAAAGAGATAAATAGTAGTTTATGTAACTGTTACGTAATAAGGCCTAATTACGTACAGAAGCATACACCGCTTTACCTACACTCATATCCATTGAAAACATTAGAATGACCGCCATTACACCGCCATGACCAACCTTATTGCGCCGGCGGTCGGGGGGCGGATATTCATTACGTTGCCGTAGGTAATGAATTTTCATACGTTTTTACCACACTGTCACAGATAATACACTGATGTTACGTTACTGGTTGCAATAATGGTGGTAAAAACATACGGTTCCGATAGAGGATTTATGATATTGGTATAGATCAAGATATTTATTCTTCAATGCAAGCACATTACAATGCACTAATGAACGTCAGAGAAAAATAAAATACACGAGTGTCGTGAAACACGCGATTGGAACGAAGTTATGTTATTTTATTTTATATCATTATTGATTTTTTCGTAAATTTTGTGGTTTTAATTATTTTGAAATTTTGGAAAGTTCTGAAATTGTGGAAATTTATTTATATATGAAATTTTATTTTTTTTGAAATTTTGGGAATTTTGGAATTTTTGGAAATTTTGGAAATTTTGGAAATTTTGGAAATTTTGGAAATTTTGGTAATTTTTGAAGTTTTTGAAATTTTTGTAATTCAGAAATTTTGCCATTTTTGACATTTTCGATATTTTTTACTTTTAGGTTCTCGACTTTTATCACTTTGTCACTTCTCACTTTCACTTTTCACTACACTTCACTTCACTTCACTTTATTCTATTTTATATATTTTTTATTTCATTCCATTTTACATGTTTCTCAATCGTATGGGTGTCGCGTTTTCGTGACGTGATGCTTTTTCGTGACGGTCACGTGACTTTTTTTCGCCTAGCCTCCCATCCGCGAACCGTCCGATAAGGAACTTCGTTCCAAAACTACCACCGGTTCTAACCCTACACCTGAGCCCAAGAAGTATTATGACCGAAAAGAAACTCGACGGGACTTATTTTTTTCAGAACAGTAATACATTATTAAAGCAAAATAGTGCGTAGTTCTTCAAGAAGGCATATCAAAACATCTTGAGAGACAGATAATGTACCCATTGTTTAATTATAAATAAAAATAAATCCTAATCTGACTGCTTCACAAAACGTTTGATATGTTTTCCTACCTAAACGGTGTCCTATAAATGTTAAATGATTTTATAGTAGTTAATTGGTTTGGGCTATGCAACTTTGTCCGTTATATATAGTCCTCGAACCTGCAATAACCCTTTGACATTCATGACATTTTTAAATATTTCTTAAGAGCGGGTAAAGGTAAATTTAAAGCATCGACGGGTAACATGTTATAAATATGCAGTAGCAACAACATTCTGAGGATGATTGCCGGTAGATTTGATTGCCAGATAGTCTACGGGTTGATCAAACTGATAAAGTCCAATTTAGAATATAAGTTTTAGATGTTTTATGTTTTATTTTAAGTATGTTAATATGATTACTTACTAACAACTTAGAATGTATACCAACAAAATGGACCATGTTGTCTGAAATAAATATTTTTTGAATTTGAATTTGAATTTGAAATATGAACACCTTGACCAAAAAATTACAAATTATTTCAATACCAAATTTCATCTAAATACGTACAGCGGTTATTTTTTGTTTCTTCCCCATGTAAACTTCCACCCCTTTTGCATCCGCTTAAGGGATAATTTCCAAGATAAAACTATTTTATTTCCTTTTTCAGAGCTCAAATTATCTCCATACCAAATTTTATCTAAATCGATTCTGCGGTTAATAATTCCCTATACAAATTTCCAACTCCCTTTTCACCCCTTTAGGGTTGATTTTCGGGTTGAAAACTATCCTTTGTCCTTTCTCGAGACCCATACTATCTCTATACCAATTTTCATCTAAATCAGTTCAGCGGTAAAAAAAATCTCATACCAACTTCCAACCCCCTTTTCACCCCCACAAGGGTTTGAAAACTATCCTATGACGTTTCTCGAGACTCAAATTATCTCCATACTCATTTCTATCTAAATCGTTTCAGCGGTTAAAAATTCTCCATACAAACTTTCAACCCCATTTTCACCCCCACCAGGGTTGATTTTCGGGATTAAAACTATATATTATCCTTTCCCGGGACTCAAACTATCTCTATACAAAATTTCATCAAAATCCGTTCAGCCGTTTTCACGTGATGCGCGGTCAAATAAACAGACAAACAGATAAACAGATAAACAGATAAACAGATAAACAGATAAACAGACAAACAGATAAACAGACAAAAATTCTAAAAATTGTTGTAACTTATTCTGTTATCAATTCTAAGTATCCCCAGCCAACTTTTTTTCGATTATCTTCCATGTACAGACTTTCGACCCTCTTCAGCTTTATTATATGTATAGATATATGGACACCAGTGTGTTGAGACTAACAACTTGCGTTTGTTCCGTGCAGTGACGGGGTCCACTTTCCTGCTTATATACTTCTAGCACGCTCTATCCTGGACATCGTCTTCATCCAACCCACATTCAGGTCTTTGGTGATGACATTCCGCCACCACTGCCTTGCCTTGCCTCTTCTATTTGGCCTATTGCCTACGTACTCTGAGGGCCTTCTTCATACATGCCTAAACCACCTTAGCCGACTTTTCTGGAGCTTATCGGCGACGTCTCTTACTCCGAGGCTTCCACCGATATATATATATATATATATATATATATATATAATATGTTCGTTTCGAACCCTATCTATTGTGACATGCACCTGAGCATCATCATTTGACAAAAATAAAGATTAAGAAAATATATGGGGCAAACCGACCCAGTAGCTTAATAAGGCTTGTGTTATGGATACTTACTAGTTAGACGACTATATAGATATCGGAAGGTTGTGGGTCACTTCTGAGAGGCATATGCTCAGCAGTGGACGATAAAGGGCTGATGATGATGATGATGATGATAGATATATCAAATGTAAAGTTCGAATACATTAAACGGCCTCCATAGCCTAGTCGGTAGTGACCCTGCCTACGAGCCGGTATATTATATCGTCGCCTAGCACACATAGCTAGTACAAGCTTTGCTTAGTTTGGGGCTAGGTTGACCTGTGTAAGATTGTCCCCCAAATATTTATTGATATATGTATTTCATCAGTCAAAGCTAGATTTGAACCAGTGGTCTACGGAAGCTTCGATACATATCTACGATCAATCTTACGCGACGGTGTCACGGGTTCGATGCCCGTAACGGAACATTTACTGGGTCAGAAGGTTTCGCTATTCTCTCGCCATTGCACCCATTTTTGCCGTTGCACTTACCGCATATGAGGACTAATGAGGGAAGGGATGGCACATCGCTTATCACCTTATGGGTGCGTTCGAAAATAGTATCAATTCAGCCATTGTTTAAGATACGTATGACATATCTCAAACACGGCACGGATAATTATGAAGCACGTTGAAAACTCTATTTTATTTTTAAATGCGCATGACAGGTAACGTTTTCGTCTCTGTAGCTGTCAAATTCAGGACAGAGAATCTTCTGTACTTGTACTATTAGTTGTTCTGTGGTTTCGCTATGTATCGTAATATTTATAATATAAATAATGAAAAAAGTCCAACCACTTTTCATGGAGAGTTCAGTGACAAAATATGGAACCTTTTTTAATACCACGACGGTGGGAAACAAGTATGAGGTCCGCCTGGTGGTAAGCACCTACCGGCGCCTATGGATCGATGTCAGCAACTCTAGGGGTATCGCATGTTAACACTCAGTTTTATTGTAATTAACGGCCTCCTAGCCTAGTCGGTAGTGACCCTGCCTACGAAGCCGGAGGTCCCGGGTTCGAATCCTGGTCAGGGCATTTATTTGTATGTTTATCACTGATATTTGTTCTGGTTATGGATATGAGTTATGTTTTCTATGTATTTCAGTATTTATATGTATATATCTATTATATATATCGTCGCCTAGTACCCACAACACAAGCCTTATTGAGCTTACTGTGGGACGAGGTTGATTTGTGTAAGATTGTCCGATAATATTTATATTTATATTTAATTGCTTGTATTTTTTTAGGGTTCCGTAGTCAACTAGGAACCCTTATAGTTTCGCCATGTCTGCCCGTCCGTCCGTCCGCGGATAATCTCAGTGACCGTTAGCACTAGAAAGCTGAAATTTGGTACTAATATGTATATCAATCACGCCGACAAAGTGGTAAAATAAAAAGTGGAAAAAAAAAATTATTAGGGTACCTCCCCTATGCGTAAAGTGGGGAGTGATTTTTTTTTTCATTTCAACACTAACGTGTAATATATTGTTGGATAGGTATTTAAAAATGAATAGGGGTTTACTAAAATAATTTTTTGATAATGTAAATATTTTCGGAAATAATCGCTCCAGAAGTAAAAAAAAATGTGTCCCCCCCCCCTCTAACTTTTGAACCATAAGTTTTAAAAATATGAAAAAAATCTCAAAAGTAGAACTTTATAAAAACTTTCTAGGAAAATTATTTTGAACTTGATAGGTTGAATAGTTTTTGAAAAAAATTTACAAAATAATTTCTGAACTAAGTTTGTAATTTAACCGTATAAGCAGGTGTTTATTGTACCCGTAATTTCTACAAACTCATAATGAAATCACGTGCTTTCAAATAAAGTAAAAACGGTGAAAATCGGTCCACGCAATAAAGAATTATCCCATAAAAATCATCTTCCATACTTTAAGCTCGCGCGCAATAGTTTACTTAACTTGCCGATAGATGTCGCTGTACGTGGAACGCTCATATCATATCCTACATGGCGGTGTTATTTTAACTCTTAAGTGGGGACACTTACTGTGACGGACGGAAAACTACGGAACCCTACACTGAGCGTGGCCCGACACGCTCTTGGCCGGTTTTTTGTTTTAAGGTTACAATAACTAGGTATCAAGGAAATCTTTTCCTTTGGTCATGTCCGTCTATCAGTATATCTGTCTGTCTGTTCGATGATCAATGGATCTATGGGTTCGATGCCCGTAACGGGCCTTAACTTGGTCAGAAGGTTTCGGTATATATCATAACATAATGTCAAGCTTCTATTTTTATATGATATTTAGAGGATTGGCGAAAATAAATGCTTTCAAGATTCAACACATTTATTAATGACGTATACAATTTTTACATACTTCCAAATACAATACAATACAAATATTCTTTATTGCAAACCTCAATAAAATAGAACAAATCATTGCACAGATTCAAAGTAGAGTCAACAGGCGGTCTCATCGCTAGAGAGCGATCTCTTCCAGAGGACTTTAGGGTAGCGGAAATTTTTTCACCATAGTTACTTATTTTATAATAGTTTTTGATAATTTCCTCCGCTATATTCTCAATACTTTATCTTACAAAGTAACATGACGTGAGTGAGTGTAATTTTGTGTAACGCATTCTACAGTAGGTACAAATGACCAGTATTACGCGTCGGTGTCACCGGTTCGATGCCCGTAACGGACCACCGAATGGGTCAGTAGGTTTCGCTAGTATATTAAGCATCTACATTCTAGGTCCTAGAAGATTTCATAAATAACTAGCTAGGAAAATAATCTCTTGAAACAGATACTTAAATATAGTGGTAATTTTTGAAGATGTCGGAATCTTACTAAGGAGTTCTACGGACAATTCCGACATCTTAAAAAAATCGTACTATACCTAAGTATAGTTTTAATGTCATCTTGACCAGCTGGCTTATGCCATAATCAACTTTGTAACGCAAACGATCAGTAATACACCGGGTATTACGGGTTTGATGCCCGTAACGGATCACTAACTGGGTCAGAAGATTTTGCTAATATATTAAGCGTCTAGATATTAGACTCTAGAAGATTCCATAAATAGCTTTTTGTCAACTAAACCAGAGGGCGTACCACAAAACATCGAAATTCGAAACTATTAGCCTCTTTGACTATCAGCCTCTTTATCGCTATATGATATGTATGCAAGAGCGATAGAAAGGCATACAACGAAATTTAGATTCACGGTATAAGGCACTCAAGTCATTGGTCCACTTTTCTAGTATACAAGATGTAACAAAAATTCGTTATCCGTTTAAGGGAATAATTGGTATCGTATTGCGAGTAAAAAAAGTGGGAGAAAATATTTTTGGCGCGAAAAAAAAAAATTTTTTGTATGGGACACGACACGACGTCCCAGCCGGCCAAACCTCCATACAAAACAATTATTTTTCGCGAAAATTGTTTTTTTTTTTCTAAATTAGAATACGATAACGATACCAATTATGCCCTTAAAAAGATCACCAGAATTTTTTGTTACACCTTGTATGAAGTAATTCCACTGTGTAACGTAGATCAGTATTACGCGACGGTGTCACAGGTTCGATGCCCGTAACGGACCACTAACTGGGTCAGAAGGTTTCGCTAATATCACAGCATCGGACCGTTAGCATTATGTGGAGATACAAGTACGTTTTGTATGTTTGTTGCACTTTGTACCCGATTCAAACAAAGAGTGTACAATACAATACAATACAAATATGCTTAATCGCTATGTGTGGTAGGGCACAGCACAGCGAATGTCATCTCGCTCAAATCTGGAGCAGAGCCCGACTGGGACCTTACAGAAAACCACAGCCAAATAGCACTAGATCCTACTCATAGTGTTGTGTTCCTGCTGGTGAGTAAGGTTGCCAAAGAGCACAAAGAGGATCCAGTGTGTTGACAATGACTCTGTAACCAAGCTGTAAAGGAGATAAATAAACATTCAAACAAACAAACGCACAAGCAGTCTCTATGTCGTGCATATACCATCTCCGGTTCACTGGGGGTTAAAATATGTATATGACCCGCGTTAAATTTGTATATGATAATTTTAAACAAAAAAGACGACTTCACTTAGCATCCACCTTTCCAACAGCAAATGCTCGAGCTGCCGTAAAAATACTCAAATCACTATAGGTGTGCCTATAATAGTTGAAGAGTTCCCTCGATTTCTCCAGGATCCCATCATCAGATCCTGACCTAGTTACAATGGGACCAACTGTGAAGTATACTCTTTCAAACAAAAAATGAATTTTCCAAATCGGTCTAGCCGTCTTCGAATAATCGGTTAACATACATATAACGGTAAAAATAGCAAAAAAAAAACAAACATCCCGATTAATTGATAACCTCCTCCTTCGAAATCTTGAAGTCGGTTGAAAAGAGCGACCATAACACCTTAAAAGGGCCTAAAGCAATTTGCGAGCCCGGGTTTACCGACCTCTTGTAAGAAAAGACTTCAAACCTATTTTACATCTAATTAACTCTTTAAGAAAGGGCTCCCACAGGACCTTATTAGCATAACACGTCAATATCGTAAAATAACATTGATATTTCAGATAAAATTTGTACACAACCGAATAATTTCATCCCATTCGAAGGACGCATTCCTATGTGAAAATATAAAAAATACCTGCCTCATATTGAACTTCAAGTCAAGTTGGGCAACAAATAGGTATGTGTAAGTACTTCAACAATAACTTTTGATTCTTTCAGATCGCATCTATTCGTTCATATTCAAATGCACGGTGCAAAGTTTACGAATACAGAACAACTTCTAAATATAATATAATAATTCAAAATCAGGACACATACAATTTCATAACTGATTTTATTCTAATATTAGCTCCAAGTGGAACATGGAATGTACCAGAAATGCCAGCACAACTTGGTCTTTGAAGTCACCTTATCATTAGGGTTTTAGTAGACAGTGCAGAATGCTGCGGGTCAATTTAGGTTGGTGGTGTGGAATATGTAATCTAAGAAGGTAGTTATTTAATGAGGTTGTATAACTGTGCGTATGACACGTGCTTGTAGTGATACATGTAAAAAGTATAAAACCTTCGAGACGATGCACGGAATTTAATATGTTTAACATTGAGTAACAGGAGATGACATCCCTAAGAATTTTTTTGTCCCAAAAGTTGTAGTAAAATCACTACGTACAAGTCTATACTACTCTTTGATTCAGTCATAGCTGTCAATCGCCAAACATGGCGCACAAAATTTGTTCTAGATCACATCTAGTAGAATACATAATATAAATCAATGATGTTTAATGCTAAAATAAGCAATGAATGGTTTGCCAAAGAGCTATGGAGCGCAGCATGCTAGGAATAAAACGGATCGATCGAATCCGAAACTACTCTGCGCTCAAAAACAGGAATTGCAGATGTTGGAGTCAAGACCGCCAAGCTGAAATGGGACTGGGCCGGTCACGTCTGTCGCATGCATCCACAGAGTTGGAGAGGTGGACTGGCCTGAAATCGCACTGGAACAAGACGAATGGAAATCGAGGGGGGAGGCCTTTGCCCAGCAGTACACGCTATTAATAAAAGCAATGACGTGTGACGTGCATCAAGTATCAACTTGGACCCGGGGTATGTCCTTAAACTACGTCCGGACTTGGGTATGTCCTTAAACTACGCCAAAAAGAGAGGTATGGGCACAGCGAATGGCATCTCGCTAAGTGTGGTAGGGCACGTTCAGCGAATGCTATCTCGCTCAAATCTGGAGCAGAGCCCGACTGCGGAAGTACCTCCACCTTACAGAAAACCACAGCCAAATAGCACTAGACCCTACTCATAGTGTTGTTTTCCTGCTGGTGAGTAAGGTTGCCAAAGAGCTCAAAGAGGACCCAGTGTGTTGACGATGACGGACCCTCTTGTTCCTTTAGCCGCAACACAGTGAATCCTCCTTTTTGTAAAGGGTCGGCAACGCGCGTGACTCCTTTGGAGTTGCAGGCGTCCATAGGTTGCGGTAGCTGCTTACCATCAGGCGGGCCGTATGCTTGTTCGCCACCGTCGTGGTATAAAAAAAAATCAAGTTCAATTAAATGACAATTCGCATCACAGATTAATGCCCAACCGGGCATAAACCGAATTTACCTTTTATACTGGTTCAGAATTGGTAACTAGGCTACAATATAAATATCAGTGCGGTGACTTAAACTTAGATTATTCGCACCGCAAATATTTTTATACTCGTTTACCCAACAAATCACATGTATAAAATCTAGGTAACTTGACACGACAAACCAAAAGTGTAGTATGAATAGATGAAAAGACTTAAGTGTAACATATACTATTTTATTTTGTGGCCTCCTCAACTAATCGATTCTAGGTGTATAGACACGAACCACTCTATTCACTCGTCTATTTTCCTCTCTATAGGTTGCTGTAATATGCATGAGCGATATAGAGACAGAGAGTCAATTTTCGAATTCGGAAAAAATCGAATATCGACGGTCACCGTAGGCCCCCAGTTCCGTCCCGTCCCCTGTCATTCACAATCACGTATCGATTCGAACCAAAACCAATAAGACCAATTTCCATACCTGGCCTCAAGGCCTACACGGCGTTTCGGGCTATCACGCCATATCGCCGATCTCATCTCGTCCAGCATTTTAATGCCACATAAAACCTAACTGTCCAGCCAAAATAAATACCGCCATGTGAAGGTAGGTCGGCAAACGGTACAGACAACGAACTTGCAACTGGGACAATGACCGAAAATGACCGAATGCTTCGACGAAAAAAAAATCTACGAACTCAAGTACCAGGTTGGTAGAAGTATGAGGAGATGGTAGAAAGGCAAGTGAGAGGCAAATTTTGGGCGATGGTAGGGCGCCGGCGTGACGTTTTGCTACTCAAGCGATAAACGCTCCAAGAACCTTCTACTTGCATAGATTTGCGGTCCTTATTTCCTTGAATCGAAGTTAGAGGTCATTTACACCGTCTCAGATCTGGGTCAAATTTTTCTGCACATGACAACGTAGACAGAAAGATGGCAGCTAATATGTTAAAGTGTAGAGATTGATTGCGACGCATGATGAGACGATTTATGCTACATAAAAAAAAAATTACTGGTAGATGCTAACACCATTATTAGCTAGCAATGTATGACAAATAGGTACAGATTCGCCCATCAAATCTGTCTGGCAGATGTGACTGGCGCACAAAACAAATCAATATTTGAGGGAGATTCCGTCCGCCCCAATCAGCACCATAGATTTCTGTAGATTTTGGTAGTTTTCCCCCATTTTTAAAGTATTTTTAATCACATTTATTTAATTTTATAGCATTTAGTTATTTCTGTAAATGATTTAAGCTAAATCAGTTACTCCAATTCTTTATTCTTCATTAGGTCTCTCGATCGAAACAAAACGCCATAGATTATTCAAAAAGAAATGTTTGTTGATGTTTTCCTCACGCATGTTAAGTAAAAGCTACACATTACTCATTATTCCGGTATGATAAGTAGCTGGGTCAGTATCTTTGCTGATGTTATCATTGGCATACCGTAGAGCCGGGACTACACGGTTAGTTGGACGATTCTCTTCGTTCTTGAAGGTGTTTTAATATAAATAATTAATGGTAAAGCATAAGGGTATGCTCTCCTCCTATATATCTTGTATATTTCTAACAAACAAAACCATCAGTAACAGATAAGGACAAAACATAAATTAACTAATTGAGGCCTGAGACCTTATAAATAAAATGAAAATGATATGATGTATTGATACAAAACAAGATTAATTATTTACTGAATAAACTGCACTAATTTAAATTAAACTATTCTAAGAACTGATATCCAAAATCAGTTTGTGACAAACAGTTTTGGCGTCAGCGTAATGCTGAAAGATGACATCCTTCATGGGCAACACTTCAGCACTGTTTTTCAGCCAAAACCAGAATCCCCATCACATCTTAAACCTAAATATAATAATGTTAATAAGGAGGGAAAAATCTTTAACTACACACACTGTGCATCTCTAAGGTAAGGACAACACTGAGAATCCACAGGTGTCTTAGTATCTACAACGGGTATAGTTTAAGCTAATATCCATTGATAATGCTTATTTTCCTTGCTCTCGACTGTTCTATCTGACTAATCTGGCTTAGTGGTTGTGACACTATAGACAGTCATACTCGTAGGTATACGAATTTCCTGCCGATCACTCCTCGGATCAGATCCGCAACTTCGCTACACACGGACGTGAAATGGGATCCGGACCTTACTATGAGCAAGCCGGATCCGGGTAGATTTGCCCATCGGATTTGTCTGGTAAATATGTCCGCGGCGAAAAATCCGTCAATGTGTGGCGGAATGGTTTGTATGTGTCTGTCAGACATCAGTCCGCTGTCTGTGCTCAAAAAAGCCTGAAGTAGCAGATGCACTTAAGTGGCAATCAAGCCACACTTTGGCATGAATTCATTTAAATCTTCTCTCTCGATGTGCTATCTGATCAATGTTAATTGTTATTACACCAGTCCTTATAATGTGAGCTCGTGGTAAAAAAGGTTTATGTAGTCACGGATACATTTTTTATAGACGGATTATCGATTCTAAGTTTGGACCGTTTTGGCACGTACCAATTTCGATACAACTCCAATGCATTAACTACGCAATACACATAGCGCCTAAACGTCTGAATAAGAAATATTAGAACTTGCTTGAAACTTGTTTCGATGCAACTCCAATACAAATTCAATAGTTGTTGATTATTTGTTGTGTGTTGGAGTTATGTTTGAGATAGATTGTGATTTATACGTATTATTTATGTATTTTAGTACGGAATTAGAATACGGCACCTTAGCTAAAGATGTATTTAAAATATTGGTTATTTATACGTAAGATTAGGAGCAAAGCCCGCATGTGGAAGTACCTCCATCTTACAGCCAAATAGCACTAGTTCCTGCCGGTGAGTAAGGTTGCCAGAGGGCTTATAGTCGACGACGACGGGACGGGAGACCCTCTTGTCCCGTTAGCCGTCAACACAGTGAATCCTCATTTATATTATTTATAATTAAAAATAATATAGTTTGTTCAACATCTTGCAGTGGCTACAATCCCACGTATTGATGCGTTGCGGACGCACGACACGGAGTTAGAAACATCCGCATGGCACACAAAACTACCTCAAGTAAAAACTGCATTAACTACAACAACTCACCCATTGCAAAATGCACTTTAACACCTCGACACTGAGTCGAAAACGCAAGCTATGCAATGTTGTTTTAAGTCATTTAGCAGTGAGAAGAGTATAGAAAAAAAACAAAACCACTTCCATATATCAGCGGGGAAAAAAGTGATTACACTCATTTCATAGTTAAATGAGTTGCTATTAGTATCGTGTAACACTTGTTGTATGACGACATTACATCTCGCTATATGAATTAAACAAAATATGTATGCATATTGGCACAATCAGCTACCTCTGAAATATTCTTAAATTAAGTAAAAAAAAACCGGCCACGTGCAAGTCGGACTCGTGCACCGAGGGTTCCGTACAAACCTTTACAGCTTAAAGGTATTATAGACCGGAGTATTTGAAAGGGGTAGTAACTTTGATAATTTTTAATAATTAAAAATATTTTTATTATATGATGTAACAAAAAATTTACGGTTTTCGCAATTTTTCCTTTATCTGTGCTGTAAAACGTTGTTTCGTACCAAATTTCAAGATTCTGAGTTCACGAGTAGGTTTTGATTCCCGTGCGAGTTTAGAAAATTTGCGGAAATTTGCGGCATAAACGGCTGTATCTTTTGATTGCGTTGGCTTAGAAGTTTGATTTTTTCACAGCTGCAAGGGACAGTAGACCTGAGTATTTTATATAAATTTCAGCTTGATACCTTCACGCGTTCCTGAGAAAAAGGGTCTTGACAGACGGACGGACGGACAACAAAGTGTTCCTATAAGGGTTCCGTTTTTTCCTTTCAAGGTACGGAACCTTAAAAAAATGTAGACATACGCTTTTATTACTGACCCCTGTGTGCGTAGCCAACGTGCCAATCGTTAACGCTCCGTAGCGTACCGTAGTCACATCTCTCTATCACTCTTTCATATCAGTGCGACAGTGACAGTTGCGTTTTGTTCGCTACGGAGCGTTAACGATTGGCACGTTGGCTACGCACCCTGTTAAGCACGTCTGTCAATAGGGATGATGACACATGTTCAATTATGCAATAACATTTAGTTGATAGGATGCAGGATACCAATATATCCAAATAAAGTTATAATTAAAAATCTATTGAAATGGTTCAAATATATCATACATCAAAATTTAAAAAATATTTAAAGTACGAAATTAAAAAAAAACAATAATACCATTCGATTTTTAACATTTTACTGTTAAATAAATTGTATAGTAACCATATACATAAACGCAACAATTCACTGTAAAAATAGCAATTTCATACTTTTTCCATACTTTAAACATCAGGGCGACTATATGATCGTGACGTCACTTTTGCACGTCATTATGTTAGGAGCGTTTCGAGAAACAAATGCAAATCTCAGACTTTAAAGTCTAATTTCTGACTTTTGTGTTGCTTTAACGCAATTGGCCGCATATAGACATCTGACCCTCACAACAAAACGAATCGATTAATACTATACATGAAAAAAATTCACCATGCCTATTGCTCTCAAAACCTTTCTAATGAGCCCTGAGTGTGACTAGATAAGGTTGTGTCTAGGAAGGAATCCTTGAGGAGTTCTTTAGGTCACCTTACAGCTGCGTCATCAGATCAGCTTCGTGTTAGTTTATTATGGCATTGACATGTGTGATTACGGAAGTATACAAACTTTCAACATCATACAACGGAAACTGGTTGAAATTTAACTAACAAGATTTGAATCAACAACAACGATATAAACAAATTATACTTAATACAGACTGAAGCTAAATCAAAGTCTGTAAAAAGGTAAAAAGTCTGCGTAAAACTAATTCCTGGATATTACGCTGAAAAACATCAAGCCTCTTTCGATCAAAGAGTTTTTTTTTGTTTTTTACTAGATACCACAAAATTGAAATATGGGAACCCGAAACATTCTTAGTAATATAATTTAATAAGAGAGTTAAAATCCAATGTTGATATCAATATTGGAATATCTAAAACGTCACCCTGGATGAACATTTTCTTATTCATGAGCTCAATTAGTAGACCTAATTAGATATCACCATGATCACTTATCTAATTTAAAGCGGAAACTCATCATCGGTTTTATATCTATATATTAAGCAAATTGGGTGAAAGGTGATTGACCGCCATTTCTCCGGTCATCGACCTCGCGATTGAGATAGCTTGTTTGGCGATTTTCGAACGTTCCAAATTTGAATTTCATTCGAACATTTGAAAGTTCGATAGTGTAGAATCGAAAATAACTTCGGTTTAGCGATTGTAATCGGTGTTAATAATGTAAATCTGTTCGTCAATCTGTCTATCACTGAGTATGTTATTTATAGAAAAGATAATGATTATTTTCGCGTCGATATATACGAGTATGATCCAGTAGCCAGTAGGAACAAATAAAATGAAAAGATATAAAATAAAATGAAATGGACAGTTCGTCCAGTACATTCTATAAAGTTAGGAAACGTATATATACTTTATAAATGCGTCCAAAACTATGCCATTGATTTTCAAATTTTAAATTTATTTACGTTCTTTAAAAAAAAAGGAAAACCAAAGATCCCGACGAATTGAGAACCTCCTTCGAAATCTTGAAGTCGGTTGAAAAAAGCTGCATTTTGATATGGAAGCATGCCGCTTTGCATGGTGATATAGGGACCCGAACAAACGGTTTTTTCCGGAGCAGCACTAATTTCTGACTGATTTTGATAATATATATGTCTGATGAAAGAAAAATACTTTATTTGTCATACAAAAATAATAAATAAACAAAACAGGTAGAAAAAAAGAAATAATTGTTGTTTTAAACTTTATTCCTAAATATCGTGACTTATGCTCTGAGAAATGTCTGCAAAACATTTTTATAGCACAGCTAAACAAATTTTCAACGAAATTAGTTTACATATGTAGTTGTTTTTGAGGTATACATTTTAAAATGTGGCTTAGTTTTATTTATATGACATTTGTACTAAAAAGCCAGAAAATGGATTACGAAATAATTTACATTAGCTATTCTTGTAGGTACTTACGTAACATACATTAAACACATATTTTTCCATTATATTATATACAAAAATAAGAAACTTCTTAACTCGCCCTCCTAATTGATAAAATTGGTGCTGCTCCGGAAAAAAACGTATATCACCATGCAAAGCGGCATGCTTCCAAATATGCAAATAATAATTCCAAATACCAAAATGCAGCGTCTGGATAAATAATTTTAAACAAAAAAGAACGGACTTCACTTCGCATTCACCTTTCCAAAAGAAAATGCTCGAGCTGCTGTAAAAAGTACTCAAATCACTATAGGTGTGCCTATAATAGTTGAAGAGTTCCCTCGATTTCTCCAGTATCCCATCATCAGATCCTGACCTGGTTACAATGGGACGAACTGTGAACTATATTCTTTCAAACAAAAAAACCCGGCCAAGTGCGAGTCGGACTCGCGCACCGAGGGTTCCGTACAAACCTGTAGGTATATAGTAACTTTAAAATTATAAAAAAAGAAATTATATGATATAACTAAAAATTATGGTTTTCGCAATTTTCCCTTTATTTGTGCTATAAGACGTTGCTTCGTACCAAATTTCAAGATTCTGAGTTCACGGGAAGTACCCTGTAGGTTTTGATTCCCTTGCGATTATCGAAAAGTTGCGGAAATTTGCGGCATAAACGGCTGTATCTTTTGATTGCGTTGGTTTAGAAGTTTGTTTTTTTCACAGCTCCAAGGGACAGTAAACCTGAGTATTTGATATAAATTTCAGCTTGATACCTCCACGCGTTCCTGAGAAAAATGGTCTTGACAGACAGACAGACAGACAGACGGACAACAAAGTGATCCTACATGGGTTCCATTTTTAGGGTTCCGTAGCCAAATGGCAAAAAACGGAACCCTTATGGATTCGTCATGTCTGTCTGTCTGTCTGTCTGTCTGTCTGTCTGTCCGTCCGTATGTCACAGGCATTTTACTCGGAAACTATACGACGTATCTGAATAAAATTTACACATAAGGTGTATTTTGTATGCAGGTACTTAGTTATGTAGTTAAATTTGAAAAAAAAATATTTTTAGGGGGGCGCTCCATACAGGTAACTAAATTTTAAAAAAAATTTTTTACCAAATATCAACATATGACACATCAATCGATAGGTCTTTCAAAATAACATTGAGGTTTCTTTGACTATTTTGTGATTAAGTGAATATTTTCTGAAATAATCGCTTCGAAAGTCAGAAAAGTTGTGTAGCCCCCCCCGTAACTTTTGAATCGTAAGTTCAAAAAATATGAAAAATTTTTAAGAGATGCGCCTTATCATATACTTTCTACGAAAATTGTTTTGAACATTATCGGTTCAGCCATTTTTGAGTTATCTCCAAAAAACTTCTTCCATAGGCATCAGATACGACCTTTTGGTATTATTTTGGTTTTTATTCCATTGAAGGTACGAAACCCTCCTATTCGTGGTCCGACACGCACTTGGCCGGTTTTTTTCCTTTCGAGGTACGGAACCCTGAAAATAATTTTCCAAATTGGTCCAGCCGTCTTTGAATAATCGGTGACAAACATTAAAAAATAGCAAAAACAAAGATCCCGACGAATTGATAACCTCCTCCTTCAAAAACTTCAAGTCGGTTGAAAAGCTCCATAATGACTGTTTTGATAGCACAAGATCATATTTATAACAAAAATGTAAGCAATCATGATTCTACAGTTATATTATTGCTTTAGGTATAGCAAGATGTAAACAAAGGAGCACCAATGCATTTCTATTGTCCGACACACCAATGCACGTTAGCTCGCTTCTAGAAAGTTAGGAAACGCAGCGAAAGTGCCTTCGTCAGTTTGTCTACACGTCGAGGCCATAAAAATAACGCCAATCTCAAGTGCGACTTCCAACTAGACAGAATAAGTAATAGTACTACGTATAGAAGGTTCACTGTTAAAACCCCTGTCAAACATGCCTAAATGTAGCATGTAGCCTCTAAAAATTAGAGGCACTCGGCTTTTAGAGACTAAATGTAGCATTTAGAGTTTAAATATAGCATTATATCTACTATATATCAGAGCCCGCGGGAATGTCCTTGAGGGAATGACAACAGCTAAATTCCATCCCTATCGTTTTCAGCGCGAGTAAAAGAGAAACACTGTGTTACGATTAGTATGGGAGCTAATTACAAAATTTGCAAAATGATGAATTAAAAAAAAATTCGTTAATGCGTATTAATTGTGAAATATAAAATAACGAAGTTTTTTGGTGGAATGTTGTCCTTAATTATAGACGTATAAGAAATAGAAATAGTAATCATTTATGTGCTTAAACATGGTAAAATACATAAGTATAGATGTCATGATTGATGTCATTTTGTATCACATCAAGAAACTAAAGACATGTGTTTAAAGCTAGTTTTAAGATGTAACTTTGGAATTATTTTCTATCGAGCCGATTTCGTCCAATCGTGAACGGCAATAACGAAGTTCTTCCAAATATAATGAACAATAAAATATATTTCTTTTACTTTCCCAAAACAAGTAGTTATAGCTAAAAAACTGTTTAAGTAAAGTCAATTTGCAGGTCATCGGGTATTGTCAGCCTCTCAAACTAGGTACGTCGTAGAGAGGTATGAGCACTATGAGCACAGCCCGACTGGGGAAGTACCTCCACCTTACAGAAAACCACAGCCAAATAGCACTAGACCCTACTCATAGCGTTGTGTCCTCCCTGTGAGTAAGTTTGCCAGAGATCTCAAAGAGGATGCAGTGTGTTGACGACCGGGGACCCTCTTATCCCTTTAGCCGTCAGCACAGTGAATCCGTCTTTATATTAAAAAGTCGGCAACGCGCATGTGTCACCTCCGCAGTTGTAGGCGTCCATAGGCTACGGTAGCTGCTTACCTTCAGACCGTATGCCTGTGTGCAACCATAGTAGTATAAAATTGTTAATTCATTAAGGAAAACCCTACTTACTGCAATGGGGCAACAGTGAATGCATTAACATCAGGTGATGTTTACGTGTAGTTCATTACATCAGACACGAGGAATACGGTATCAATTTTATATCAATGTTGCATTGCGCACGCACATATGAACAGGTAACAAAAATGCTGGTACGTGGATCCGTTTAAGGGCATAATTGGTATCGTATTGAGACTAAGAAAAAGAAGTTCTTTTTTGTATGGGACACGTGGTTTGAAGCTGGCCAAACCTCCATTCAAAAAACCGGCCAAGAGCGTGTCGGGCCACGCTCAGTGTAGGGTTCCGTAGTTTTCCGTCCGTCTCAGTAAGTGTCCCCACTTAAGAGTTTTTGAAAGCACGTCATTTCATTGTGATTTTGTAGAAATTACAGGTACAATAAACACCTGCTTATACGGTTAAATTACAAAAGTTCCGAATTTTTTTTCAAAAATATTCAACCTATCAAGTTCAAAATAATTTTCCTAGAAAGTTTTTATAAAGTTCTACTTTTGAGATTTTTTTCATATTTTTAAAACTTATGGTTCAAAAGTTAGAGGGGGGGACACATTTTTTTTTACTTCTGGAGCGATTATTTCCGAAAATATTTACATTTTCAAAAAATGATTTTACTAAACCCTTATTCATTTTTAAATACCTATCCAACAATATACACGTTAGGGTTGAAATGAAAAAAAACATCACTCCCCACTTTACGTATAGGGGAGGTACCCTAATAAAATATTTTTTTCCACTTTTTATTTTACCACTTTGTCGGCGTGATTGATATACACATTAGTACCAAATTTCAGCTTTCTAGTGCTAACGGTCACTGAGATTATGCGCGGACGGACGGACGGACGGACAGACATGGCGAAACTATAAGGGTTCCTAGTTGACTACGGAACCCTAAAAACCGATTTTTTTTCCGCGCTATTTTTTTTTTTTATAATTAGAAGGATCACCAGCATTTTTGATACACCATGTATGCTCATTCGCTCCACCGGTGACCAGAGGGCGGGCTCGTTCCTCACTCAGCGCATTGGCTTTGCTATTCAGCGAGGTAACGCAGCCAGCCTTTTGGGCATCTTACCAAATAGCAGTGACATTTGTACATACTCGTATACGCGAGGTAGTACTAATTAGTGTTTTATTTTATGTATTGTTGTTTGTCCTTTTGTTTTTTTGTTCTCAATAAAAAATGTAGTCTTACAGATATGTTTGTGGAGACGCAGATATTAAAATCGAATTGGTGATCCGTGATTCCCTGTTGACTCAGTGGTCGGTTATGCGGGTGAAAAATATTACCACGTAAATGTGACGTCTTGTGTGTAATAGGTATGCTCTTCACATGCGACGGTGTTATACTTCGGAACTTACTTAAATTTAAACCAGGTTTAAGTTCCCGTCAAGTCCATGTAAATTACATTCTGTTGTTTTAAGTCGGTTAACATGATTTAAAATACAATGATCAACAGCCCTCGAACCCCCCTCTCCCCCCTTCCTATATCTCTGTTTTACTTAATCGTAAAAAGGGTCATCTGAAAATTAAGCATCAGACCAGTAGTATCTTTTATGGGTATAATACAGTCTTTTCAAGGCAGTACCAAATTTCGAACACTAATAGTAGTTAATTCTGCGCTTCACTATGACAACAACATTCTACTACGTGGTAGAATTTTCTCCATCATACAAATAGGCTGAGTCACTCTTTCGCACTACACTGGTCAGGCAGAATTTCCTCAGGCATGATGCGTGGTGATGGCCGTGAACCTATTCCCATTGCTAAGTGTATAATCGCCAGCAAAGATACACAGCATTCCAGCGTAACTTTGAATACAAGAGTAACAAACAACTATGAAGAGAAAGAGCCGCTTACACCAGTTCAACCAGGCTTTCGACTTGGTTGCGTTGTAAACACTCCGAATAATCAACCACACTTAAAATGCAGTAACTTCGTTCGAAAACTCATTTAATTCTACATCTTATTTCATAACCATACGGTGTAAATTCGAATGGGGTCCTGATGTAATTACTGTGGGATTTAGTACGTCTTGATTGTTATGAATGAAAAGTTTCGAAACAGTCACGACGCGAAGTAAACACCTAATGTCGCAATCGGCCTACTGACACGGAGAAATGTGTTCTAATACTACTTCTAATATATTTTACCTGGATGGCAAATAGATATTTATACATACCGATATTATGTCACTATGGCGTATAGAAAATTGCAACTCTAGTTGCATAATCTCAATATACGATCGTACTTGAAAAATATCGCCTACTCGAACCCCCTAGAAGCGAAATCTTTGTCTGAAGCTTTATAAAAAACCGGCCAAGTGCGTGTCGGACCACGCATAGGAGGGTTCCGTACCTTCAATGGAATAAGAACCAAACTAATACCAAAAGGTCGTATCTGATGCCTATGGAAGAAGTTTTTTGGAGATAACTCAAAAATGGCTGAACCGATAATGTTCAAAACAATTTTCTTTGAAAGTATATGATAAGGCGCATCTCTTCATATTTTTTGAACTTACGGTTCAAATGTTACGGGGGGGGGCTAGACAACTTTTCTGACTTTCGAAGCGATTATTTCAGAAAATATTCACTTAATCACAAAACAAAGAAACCTCAATGTTATTTTGAAAGACCTATCGATTGATGTGTCACATGTTGATATTTGGTTAAATTTTTTTTTTTAATTTAGGTACCTGTATGGAGCGCCCCCCTAAATTTTTTTTTTTCAAATTTAACTACATAACTAAGTAGCTGCATACAAAATGCACCTTATGTGTAAATTTTATTCAGATACGTCGTATAGTTTCCGAGTAAAATGCCTGTGACATACGGACGGACAGACAGACAGACAGACATGACGAATCCATAAGGGTTCCGTTTTTTGCCATTTGGCTACGGAACCCTAAAAAGCATTATAATATATTGCAATTAAATAGTAAAGGATAGGCGATCGAAACATCTTATAAACCAAGAGCAATCACAAAAAATAGGTACCATGGAGGTCAGTTTATATAATAAAACATAAAAAACCCAGATTTTCGGGCAAAATGTGCAACCTCAGGATTTGGGTAGAATACATATAAGCGATTGCAGCATGAACCTTAGCAGAACAAAGCAGAAAAAATCTACGTACAGGGTGTATTTTCAACTCTGCCAGTTGTGCTAGGTGATACTGAACAACTTTTACTATGGGAAGATGGGAATTACGAAATCGAGAAAACCATTTAGGCTCATACATTCATACATTTCGACCGATCTTGACATTTTCAATGGGGAGGCCAATATTCTTTTTGGAATTTCGGAGTTGGTCCCATAGGAAAAGTTGTTCATTATGTCCTTCGTAATCGCCTCGTTCAATATAGCTAAGGGTTAAAATACAAATTGTATGTGTATAGATCTTCTCGGTAGAACGGTAAAATTACATCAGACGCAAAAAAAAGTTTAAAAAATAAATTAAAAAGTACCTCCTTTGCAAACTACAATGTTATATACTCGTAAATAGTAGACAGTATGGGATTTAATAAAGCACAAATGCATTCAGCTCCAGTGGGATTGGGCTAGAGCTGGACACGCCACCGCATCCACCCGGAACGATGGGCTACATTAACTACTGAATGGACCAAACAAATCGGCCGGGGCAGAGGAGGACCAAAAAGGAGATGGCGGGACGATCTGGACGCATTTTGTAGCGACTGGCGAGAGCATGCACAAGGCCGTGACGAGTGGCGGAAGCGAGGGTCCTTTGCCCAGCAGTGGGACTCGATACAGGCTACGGGAAAAAAATACATATAAGGAATGCGGTACAAAATGGTAGAAGAAAGTACAACAATTAATTTTCATAATTAAGTATATATTTTGGTTTGCTTGCGTGAAATTTAGTCAAAGAAAGAAAGTGGTGGGTGAGGGTCGGTAAAAGTGGTTCGCGTATCCAGGTGAGATTTGGAAATGTACTTGTAAAAATAAAAAATTAAAATAATATAACTATCAATCCAAATGAGGTAAGTCTATGGCGCATCGAACCATACAACAATTTAAAAAGGGTCACCCGTATGGAAATTTCTATACGAAGGGTTATAACGATATTACATCGCCAACATTTATCAGATTATACATGAATGTCGCATGTCCCCGTATATTTACGCATACGTTACGCTACCGTGAGTCATCGCCCATTCATGCCAGATACGTTGTAACGTATTGCAAGGACCTTGCCGATGCCGTAGTGACGAGAGCTTAGGAAATGTAAAGTAACCGTTTATACAAGGTATAACAAAAATTCTGGTGATCAATGTAAGGGTATAATTGGTCTCGTATTCTAATTATGAAAAACAAAGAAAAAAAAATTTTCACTTGAAAAAAATTGGTTTTGTATGGAGGGTTGGCCGGCTGCAACGACAGGTTCCATATAAAAAAAAATTTTTTCGCATCCAAATAAAATTTCTCCAATTTTTATTAGTCGCAATACGGATGACCACTATTTTTGTTACAACCTGTATTTTTTATTAAGCTCCAAAACTTTAACAATAACTTTATATTTAAAATACTGTTTAGAAATAAAGGAAATTAAAAAACCAACTGAGCTATCGAGACTTATCGGTTACCCATAGACAAATTTACTTACCATCCATACCCTTCAAATGTGACTTAAGAGGGTATTTATCAATGGCTCCCTATCATCAGCAGACGTTTCTCCTTAGTATAACATTATATTTAAGAATACATAGGTAAAGGAGGCGCGTCAAAAAATTACGTAAGCAAGCTAGAGATAAATCGGCATACATGTCTAAAAGACAGGGCCTATATTAAAAATTTGACTAGGCAAAATAACCAAACATGACTTAAATCCACAGCGCAGGCTTCGTCAAAAAGGATACAAAACGACATCCGCAACAAACTTCGTCCAATCTACACCAGTAATAATCTGCCACAGGCTTCGTCAAAAGTGTACAAGATAAATCCGCAACAAGCTTTGTCAAAAACCTAACCCTCTATGTCAAAAATAAAATGTGTCGTTAAATATCCTTCGATAACGGCTTCTCATGGCAATGCAATTATGCCACGCAATTTAATGCATTTTCTTCGAACCCTCATAATACTCATAATTCAACGAAACACGGTACAGGTTTTTTAATATCCCATAAACTAGAACTATTTGTAGCGATTAACGGTTTGGATTATAATAATTAATTAAGTTAACTGTATTAATTGTAATGAAATCATTAAACCCGATCTATTATTTGACAATTAGCTGCATTCAAAGGCATAAAATGTGTAACTTTCGTGGAAACATTTTTTATTTTAGAGATCCGTGGGAAATAAAAAGCAAATAAGCAAATAGAGTTATTTTTATCATATTTCAATATTATCGACGTCTTATGGTAGTAAAAAAACCGGTCAAGCGCGTGTCGGACCATACATAATGGAGAGCCATACATAATTTCGAAAATATTAACATCAAAAGGTCGTGTCTGCCTATGAAAGACGTTTTTTGGAGATAACTCGGAAACGCCTCAACCGATAATGTTCAAAATAATTTTCGTTGAAAGTACACTCGCGTGCAAAAGTATCGAATCACATTGCATGTTTTCGTCTGCATCCGATATCTTTGTAATTTCCCATTTGAATCTGAAAATTATGGTATTAAACGAAAGCTTACAATGTAACGTTTTGGAAAATGTGCCAATTCAATAATATTTCAGATCCAAAGCTGGAAAAAACTCGAATACCGGAAGTAACTCGAAAACGGCCTTAAAATAAACAAGGGAAACTCGAAATAAAAGGCTTGTTTAAAATAAAATTCAACTTATCATTATTACGTTAGTAACGGGTATTACTACCCCTACTGACACAACGTAAACGATTTTTCATGGATTTTATTAACTTCCTGATGTAATTTTGAGGAATCGCTTCCCACTCCTCCAGCAATCTTCAACTCGTCGACAGTAGCTGGAGCAGGATTCCGGGCCCGAACGTTCCTCTTCAGACGGTCCCACATGTGCTCAATGGGGTTAAGGTCCGGGCTCATCGCTGGCCAGACCAGGGTATCGATGCCCACCTCGCGGAGGTAGGCAGTGGTGACCCTTGCGGTATGACAAGGGGCATTGTCCTGCATTAGCATGAACCCCTCATCAAAAATACCGGCATAGGGGACGACGTGGTCTTCCAAAATCTCCGTTATGTACCTGGCAGCAGTTAATCCACCGCCACGGCCACCGCCAGGAACAAAAACCAGCTCAGTCCGTGCATCGTACGAGATGCCGCCCCAGAACATGATTGAGCCACCCCCATAGGCGACTCTTTCGGAGATGCAGCACTGAGCGTAGCGTTCTTCTGGCCTCCTGTAGACTCTTTCTCTTCGGTCGCAGCCATTCAAACACATTCTGCACTCGTCCGAGAACAGAATCGGGGTCCATTGGTCCAGGGTCCAATTCTTGTGAATCCTTGCAAATTCCTTTCGGGCTGTGCGGTGCCTTGCCAGCAACCTGGGCCTTGTCGCAGGCCTCCTGGGTATCAGGTTCGATGCCTTGAGTCTTCTTCTCACGGTCCACACGCTGGCAACCACTCCTCGCACCTCCCGCAGACGCTGCTGGATGGTAACTCCAGTCTGGTGACGATTTCGAACAGCCGTCGACACAATGAAGCGGTCGTCTCTCTCCGATGTGCACCTTCTGCGGCCGCTTCTAGGTCTTGCAGTAAGTGCTGCTGTTTGCTGGAACCTCTGGTACAGTTTACAAAATGTGGATTGGCTCAGGTTCACTTCGGCAGCTACTGATCGTTGACTACGCCATTCTTGCAGGAGCTGGACGACTACGGCGACTTGAGCTTCGGTGGCTTCCATTTTTTCATGGTATTCTTCACAGGATAAGATGCGGAGATGTGTGCAGGTCGACTTCTGGTAAGTGACTGATAAGAAATCCCCCACCACCCCCGTTTTATAGGGGTCAAGGGTAGTGCAACTCGTGGGCGTTAGAAGCCGTAACAACACGGGAAACCGGGAGATTGGCCATAATCTGAAAAATCCTGGGCCAATGCTCATGTTTCATAGCTTTTTATAAAGCTAATATTCTAACAAACATAATTACATTTAGATAATTTAGAAAAATAAACCGATTTACAAAGATATTGGATGCAGACGAAAAAATGCAAAGTGATTCGATACTTTTGCACGCGAGTGTATATACTCGTACAATCTACAATGATGTATCTTCGCAAACTTTTTCATATTTTTTGGATCTACGGTTGACTTTCGGGGTGTTTATATCTGAAAATATTCAGTTAATCAAAAATTTTTCAAACAAACCTCAATCTTATTTTTAAAGACCTATCGATTGATTTGCATTACGGTGATATTGGGTTAAAAAAAATTGTCATTTAATTACATATATTGTACGGAGTGCCCCCCTAAATATATATATATTTTTAATTTTACTACAAAATTAAGTAGCGGCATACAAAATACATCTTATGTTAAAAGGACAATGGGCAAATTTGTATGGGCACTGTCCCCACCCACCAACAGAAACGAAACATGTCTCATTTAATAGATCTTGGCAACCTGATGATTTGTTATTATGACGATGACCCTTTGTATGGGGTTTTCTTGGAAAACCATATTTTGTTTATATATATATATACGTCACATACATATATTTAGGACAGACATCTTCAATTTTCTTTAAGAGTTTTGGCTAAAAATATTAATAATTTTAAGTTAACACTGATAATATGTATCATATGTTAAGTAGTATTGTAGATCTAATAATATATAGCTCTATAAGCGAATTTTTGTTTTCCTTTTTTTTAACCAACTTCAAAAATAAGAGGAGGTTCTCAAATCGTCTGTATTTTTTTTAAAGAAATGTTGTTGTTTATTATTGCTAGTAATATAATGTTTCTGTAACCTTCTACTTGTAACTTTCAAAGAATTTAACAAAATATATATGAAAACAAAATACGGTTTTCCAAGAAAACCCCATACATATGGTGATCCTCGTCATAGTAAAAAATCATCCGGTTGACACGATCTACTAAATGAGACATGTTTCGTTTCTGTTGGTGGGTGGGGACATTTTGCCCATGGTCCTTTCATTATGATATGTACGTTAAATATTTCCGAGTAAAATGGCTGTGACATACGGACGGACGGACGGACAGACGGACATGACGAAACTATAACGGTACCGTTTATGCCATTTTGGCTACGGAACCCTAAAAATGGGTGTAATGTGTAACGATGTCTATCTGTACATAATATAGTTATCTCGGAACATTTAAGATTATATTTGAAGCACGGGTGACATCATGTAGGCGATTTACAAAATTTTTGGACAAAACTCTTTCGGACTCAAAGCCGAAACGTACTTACATATAGGTGACAAAGTTAGTTTAAACTAGAACATTACTGATATGGAGATAAATTGATAATAAAAAGTCTAGCATGACTCAAATGATTTTTGTGAAACTACAGCAACTTATGTATGATTTATTTATCTTGTGTTTATTTTCATGGTTTTTTGGTTAATAACGAAAGTTTGCATTCCCTACTAGTGATCTAATTAATAAATATTTGTGATAAAATTCCTGAGAATATGTATGTACTTATAGGTAGCTTATCGATATACAATTGAACAACGAAAATGGATCAACCGGATAAAAAATATTATATAATAAGGTACCCCGGCTTTTGACCTTCCGGATATATATCATTATTTTGCTTACGCTTTTATGGCTCGAATTTAAATATAGTAATAAGGTACCTGCACCGAAGATGGCCCTGCTCCTAAGATGGCCCACTTTAAAAAAAATGTACTTATAAACGTCCGAATGAATTTAAATTTCGCGCCCAAGTTCGTTCAGTGCCATAGACGTAACTTCAAGGTCAAATCAAATGGTAGAATCCGCCATCTTTGTATCGGTGGACAGTTTGTCAGTTGCATCTCAAACGGCGTCCGATTTATAACCTCGCGGTAACAGACTTTTTTGTGTTTCTTTGAAAAAACGAACTGTTTAGGTTTTCCTATTATATACGGAGTTTCTTGCATTCAAGGGCATCCCTATCAAGGTAAGTTTTGTTCATGTCTTTTGTTTATTTTCGTGTTATCGCAATAATCTCCGCTGCCTAAAAAGTGCCTATATAGGCCCACCACACGGGCTCCCAAGATGGCCCGATGGGATGGGCCATCTTAGGGGTATTAAATAAGTATTTTTTGGGTTAGTAAATAACAATGTGGCATTTTATTTTTAATATATATTAAATTTTTGTTTCTCTAGTATTAAAAACAGTGAGAGGGTAATTCATTTAATTATATATTTTTTATTTAAATTTAAAGTCAATGCGTCGTATGTCTTTTGTGGTACCATGAAGAATGTGTTGGACTAACTAAAAGTGATTTAGAAGAATTCTCATGTCCAGAATGTAGCTAGGGTCTACAAAACGTTAAAGTTTGATTCCATGTTCATTAACTTTTTTCTATACTCCTAATAAGGCCCACTGAAAATAGTAACAATATTTTCTTTATAATTTGAATGGTATTAGTAGTTTAAGTTAAAGCCAATACTATAATAAGTAGAGAGAAAATGTTATTTTTATGTTTTATAAAGATTTTTCTTGTTTTTTTGTTACTTTAAGTTTTGCTAAGCCTAAGATGGCCCACCGTCCAATTGTGACCAATAAGTATATAATATGAGACTGATTATCTAAGAACCTTATATGATACGTTAAGTTAAATGTATACATGTATTTTTTCTATCGATAGCGTATATAATTTACATGTTTAAAACTGGGCCATGATAAGTACATATGTTCCTAAAAAGGCCCACTTTCGAGGTTTTTAAAAATGATTATTTACATTAGTTAATTAGATTTTTTGTGTTGATTTTTATGTTGCTTTTATTCACAAAGAAATGAGGAATGCTTCAATAAAGTTTGATTTCAGAAATACGTTTTTATTTTCAATTTATTGAAATATTGCAAAAAATGGGCCTTACAAGGCGCAGGTACCTTATCTGTAAAACGTACGATGTAAGCGCTGGCCTCCAAATGGGCCCTTTGCCAAAATATTGAAACATATAGACGATAAAAATGCAGGACTATAAACGTATCAATCATACCTGTGCTAACTCGAGGCACGTTCTTGGGATCGATGATATCGATGAAAATCGACCACGTGCGAGTCGGACTCGCGCACGAAGGGTTCCGTACTATTATCTATAAAAACGGCAAAAAAATATGTCTGTTGTATGGGAGCCCTCTATATATTTATTTTATTCTGTTTTTAGGGTTCCGTAGCCAAAGTGGCGAAAACGGAACCCTTATAGTTTCGTCATGTCCGTCTGTCCGTCCGTCCGTCCGTATCTATGTAACTAATTGTAAAAAAAAAATTCTACCAAATATGTATGGATGTATATCAATCGATAGGTCTTTTAAAATAATAGGTCTTTTTGAGGTTCCTTTGAACATTTTTTGATTAAGTAGATATTTTCAGAAATAATCACTCCGAAAGTCAAAAAAGTTGTGTCCCTCCCCCCTGTAACTTTTGAACCGTAAGTCCAAAAATTATGAAAAAATTCAAGAAGAATCATCTTTGAATATTCTTTCCACGAAAATAATTTTGAATTTGAGATATCTCCAAAAAACTACGTACATAGGCAGATACGACCTTGCGATATTAATTTTTTCGATTGGCGGTACGGAACCCTCCATTATGCGTGGTCCGACACGCACTTGGCCGGTTTTTTTAGTATTTGTTGTTATAACGGCAACAGAAATACATCATCGGTGAAAATTTCAACTTTGTAACTATCACGGTTCATGAGATACAGCCTGGTGACAGATAAAAACGGAATAAAATTATGTCTGTTGTATTGGGAGCCCCCTTAAATATTTATTTTATTCTGTTGTTTAAGGCTTTTTCGAAATAAATGAGAACATTCGTTAGCGGTTTTTGTTAGTTCGTGTCCACACGAACTAACAAAAACCGCACCTCAAAATGCCTAATACCGTGAAAACGTGTCCGTTCCGTCGGGGAACATAGAAAACAAATGACGTTTGTGACTTTTTACAAACCTTGAATAAAATAAATTTTAAACAAATAATTATAAACAAAAAAGAACCGACTTCACTTAGCATCCATCCACCTTTCCAAAAGCAAATGCTCGAGATGCTGTAAAAAATACTCAAATCACTATAGGTGTGCCTATAATAGTTGAAGTTCCCTCGATTTCTCCAGGATCCCATCATCAGATCCTGACCTGGTTACAATGGGACCAACTGTGAAGTATACTCTTTCAAACAAAAAAAGAATTTTCCATACCGGTCCAGCCGTCTTCGAATAATCGGTGAACTTACATTTAAAAAAAAATAGCAAAAAAAAAACAAAAATCCCGACGAATTGATAACCTCCTCCTTCGAAATCTTGAAGTCGATTGAAAAGAACCAACTCCACTTAGCACCACAAATGCTCGAGCTGCTGTAAAAAATACTCAAATCACTATAGGTGTGCCTATAATAGTTGATGAGTTCCCTCGATTTCTCCTGGATCATCATTAGATCTTGACCTGGTTACAATGGGACCAACAAAAAATAATTTTCCCAATCGGTAGAGCAGTCTTTGAATAATCGGTGAACATACATAAAAAAATAGCAAAAAAAAACAAAGATCCCGACGAATTGATAATCTCCTCCTTCGAAATCTTAAAGTCGGTTGAAAAAAAAACGGTTCTTGTTTCCAAAAGCATTGCGATGATTATACTTACTGTAAGACGTTCTGGCGCTTAATATAAAGTACTTGTGATTAAGTATAACCGTTAATAAAAATCAATCAACTGTTAGTCCTAAAGAATTGAAAGAATGCATTTTGTAATCCAAATCGCGAAACTAACATCCAAATACGTGACCAAACAAGTTCAGAACGCTATTTGTATGAACTGATTTCATATAATTAGGCATTTAATTAAATACGATAAAGTTATAAGGAATGCTGTACAAAATGTTAGAAGAAAGTAGAACAATTATGTTCATAATTAAGTATGTATTTTGGTTTGTTTGCGTGAAATTTAGTCGAAGAAAGAAAGTGAAGGGTGAGGGTCGGTAAAAGTGGTTCGAGTATCCAGGTGAGATTTGGACAATTACTTGTAAAATATAAAATGGGGTATACTATACCAATCCAAATGAGGTAAATGTTTATGGCGCATCGAATCATACAATACTTTAAATGTGAATTTAATTGCAATACAATTTGATTGATAAATTAACAGTGCAGGCTTGCATGCATTTGAGACCGATAATAAACATGATGTATTCGATTGAAATTAACTGTTAATTCAATTTAGGTCGATTACAATGCATTTAATGATATCATTGAATATGCTGTCATGAAACGACCATAGAAAATTGCGTTCTTTTCTTTCCATAGACTTTGTCCTGGTTATCCATGATTTATTATTATTTGTGAAATTTTTAAAAAGCCAATTAAACTATAGATATATTTCTATTCCATACTTCATTTAAGTACATATTTTTTTATGTTGTCACTACAAAATTACTACTTACTCACTACTATAAACTATTTATAAGTTTTTTATAAGCTTTTATTTAGTTTTACCTGTCCCTCTGTCTGTGATCAAATCTTACAAGTTAAATTTGACTCATTTCCCCTATTCCGATTGAGCTGAAATTTCTACAATAACTTCTCTATACGGTAACTTACAAAAATAAATTAAATCTAAATTTCTAGGTCGCAAAATTTGTGCTATTGTTTGCGATCGCTTCGGTCAGTGCCTTTTTACCTATTTCCATTTGGACGGATAGCATTTTTAGGGTTCCGTAGCCAAATGGCAAAAAACGGAACCCTTATGGATTCGTCATGTCTGTCTGTCTGTCTGTTTGTCTGTCCGTCCGTATGTCACAGCCATTTTACTCGGAAACTATACGACGTATATGAATAAAATTTACACATAAGGTGTATTTTGTATGCCGCTACTTAGTTATGTAGTTAAATTTGAAAAACAAATATTTTTAGGGGGGGGCGCTCCATACATTTAACTAAATTTCAAAAAAAATTTTTTACAAAATATCAACATGTGACACATCAATCGATAGGTCTTTAACATTGAGGTTTCTTTGACCATTTTGTGATTAAGTAAATATTTTCTGAAATAATCGCTTTGAAAGTCAGAAAATTTGTGTCCCTCCCTGTAACTTTTGAACCGTAAGTCCAAAAAATATGAATAAATTTGAGGAGATGCACCTTATCATATACTTTCTACAAAAAATTGTTTTGTTTGTCCTTTTTTTAATTTATCGGTCCAATTATCGGTTCAGCCATTTTTGAGTTATCTCCAAAAAACTTCTTCCATAGGCATCAGATACCTTTTGGTATTAGATTGGTTCTTATTCCATTGAAGGTACGGAACCCTCCTATGCGTAGTCCGACACGCACTTGGCCGGTTTTTTATCAATCAATCAACAACATTCTGATCTTGACAATAAATTACCTTTATCTTTATTTTATTTTAGACATGGAAATTATCGGAATTTTAACTTTATTATGTAAATTTAATCATCTATGACAGATTTTTGACTGAACTCTTTTTAAAGGAGAACGATTTTTAATATAATTAAATTGTAATCGTTTTTTTTTTTGAAATTTTTTCTCATGCTTACAAAGCATACAGTTTTACTTCACAAAATAACTTCTAGTACCTTTATAAATAATATAAATAAAAGAAAATTAATCTAAAACTCTAACATATCTACGTAATATTGAACTGTGCCCGTACTTTCTCTAAGATGAGCAATCGTCCTTATTGTTTAAGCTCAGCTTAAAGCTGCTGATGAATAAAGAAGGTATGAGCCCTTTATTCAGGGTGCCTTCTAAATAACAATAAGGCTTTTATGTAAATAAATTTCTTATTATTAATTTAAACTTTTGTGAGACATACTAACACTATATAAATATCTCGGCTTTACTCACTACGCGCGACATGTTTGGAAATCTTAGGTCTCTATCTTCAAGCCTAAGCTCTCCGAAACATGTCGCACGTGCTGACTAAATACAAGTGAGTGAAGCCGAGAATTTGTAAAAAAACTTATTTTACGATATAAATACTTGCTTCCTGCAATTTCATTTGTTAAATAGCTTAATCTCTTTTAAAACCTCCCCTTGAACATGCATAATTGTTTTTGAAGACGTCATTCGTTTCCATTTTCCGTGAGATTCAAATATCTCGAATGAACCTAGATATTTTGCGAAAATTTGTTATTTATTTATTGTTTTTATTTATTAATCCAACAACAAAATTACATTACAGACAGAGACCCTGCAAAACTATCTCAATAGTCCCTTACAAAAGGCTCGTGGCACAGTCGCCATCAAATATATCGGAGCGGCCAGGGTACTCATAAATATCTTAACATGCACTTTATCGCCTTGACAATAGAGGCGTTGCTCAGATATTTGTGACCAGCTTGGGCGCTCCGATATATCTGATGTCGACTACGTGAACGTGATGTCACAGGCTGCATGGAAGTTAAGTGCTGTGTGGAATGATGTGTGAAAGAAATGCGTTTGTGGAGGATTTTTTTAGAATTTTACGCGTCAACGAATGCGTTTAAGCACATATATAGTTCATTTCTTACTTCTTTTCGTGTTAGAAGAACACAAGTAGCCCATTAAATGTACAAAAAATACATTCAGTGCAAAGGTAAACAAAAGTTGCACTGCATTATTTACAAAAATGTTATGAAATTGTTTCTAATTTCTACTTTATTATATTAATCTGGTGTTGTTGAACGTATTCAATAAACAAACATGTTCTGTTACAGAATTTTTCAAAGGCGTTTTTTCTTTTAAATATATAATAATATATATCTATAAACTGAAAATAGATGTCATATACTTCAGAAAAAGTGACATTTATTTTCAGTTTATATATAGTAGTGTAACTACTTAAAAATTGCAAATCAAAAAATATTGAACAAAATAATTTGATTTGCTTCAAGATTCATATATCTATAAACCCTAACAATAAATATATCTAACTATATACATATCTCATACTACCAATTATCTCAAGTCAAGGACCCTCAAATCAAAACCGAATCTGCGATTTTGTCTCACTCCCTCCCATTTGAATCCCACTAAGCGTGAAAGAGACGTAATGACAAGATTCCGTCACGTAATGTATGAGAGCTAGCCTAAAGCGCTAGAAAAGGTGGTTGAACTGAATGCCGATTTCCAAACTTGTATGCCATGTGTGGATTTCTTTTTTTTATTGATGGAAACATTAAAGTTTTAAATTTTACTAATAAAGTTGGATTTAATGAATTCACACAAGCCATTATTTATTTATTGAGTCCTATTTTATTCGCGTTAAGAAAAATGAAAATTTGTATTGTATACTACTAACATGAATTCTGCGTTTACTAACAACGATATGGGCAATAGCCTGAAGTAAACGTTAATTTAATTAAGAAGGACTACTTGACAAGGAAGGATATAAATACAGATAGTGCTGCGGAACCTGATCCCGAAACCTAAAGACTGACCATCAAACCAAACGGTTGCATCCGTTTGGTTTGATGGTCAGTCTGAGAGATGCTGCATTTTAACGCCAGCGAGCTTGAGGTTTGTAGGGCCGCAATTTTGTATAGACAAAGTGTCAAATATTGATTTTATAATATTATCTAGATAATCAGAACCTGAAACCTACCGGGAACCACGAAAATCGTAATTTCGTCATCTGCGTCTCTTTCACTCAAATGTGCGATAGCGTGGAAATCTAGCGTGGGAAATAACGATATTTCGATTTTAAACGTTGATTTATATTTTGATTTTGAAGCCTTGGGCGATATACTCGTAATAATGATGAAGTCTACATAGGTAGATTTATATTCATGTTTTTGGCAGGTATTTCTTATGAAAACAAAAATGACCTGCGATTGTTTTATTTTATTTTGTAACTTAGTTCTAAGTTTAACTGTACCAGTGTGTTCACCGCGATACAGGC